>PIJE02000470.1:292626-333982 GCA_002895965.2 Coryphaenoides rupestris | reverse complement strand
TGTATCAACGGTTCAGGCTGGTGGTGGTGGTGTAATGGTGTGGGGGATATTTTCTTGGCACACTTTGGGCCCCTTAGTTCGATTAAAATGCAATCAAATTAAATAGTTACTTCCACCCCTCATAAAGTAAATGTACGTTTCCCATACCAATAAAGCTCTTTAAATGAGAGAGAGAGAGAGAGAGAGAGGGAGAGAGGGAGGGCGGGGCGTAAGAGTTGGGAGAGTAACCTCCTCCTCCTCCATGTGTTCAACTTCTTGACTGGACAGCGTGTCCTGAGAACGAACCCAACAACACGTAGCCTTTGTGTCGCTCCAACCAACATGGATAACTTTGAACGCCATTCAAAGTAAAAAGACAAACAAACAAAAAAGGGGGTTGGGTGGGACAGTCGCTGAGTTACTGACTGTCTTTGGCACTTCGCTTTTCCCACAGCGTTTGCAGCAATGGTAAGTTACTCGTATGATATCCAAACCCATGATGTTGTAAGTAATGAGCTGAACTGAACTGATTCTGATGAAGAAATTCAGATTCTGAACTGAACTGAACTGCGCGCCGCTGGGAGTTTTCTGCATAGACACACGCGCTCCGTGAACAGTGGCGGAGTTCCAGTGTACATGGAGAGGGGGGAGGGGGGAGGGGCGCCTGGGAACCCCAACACGGAGCTTGGAAAAAAAGTTTTTATCAATCGAGATTAAGAACATGCAATATATATATATATATATATACAGTATATAAATACATAGACTATTTATTTTTTCTTCTTGTGAATCACATTTCAGGAGGACCAATCTTGAACCAAGGCATCCGCATGTACAGTAAAAGCCCAGCCTGTTCAAGCTCTAAATGTAGCATGTTGTAGTCATAATAGAAACTTAACATCATTAGCATCATTAGCATCATTTTAATCATAGCTCCTCAATTTAGTTTAGGCTTTCAAATTGGATATGTGATGGAATAGAAATGGTGGTTAAATCCTTACATGAAACTGTTATATTTTTTCATCATAAAGAATAATGTCATTATTTTGGACAGATCTGTGTAAAATAAGTGCCTAAAAAATGCTGACACGTTATATTTTGGACTGTTAGAAATCTTTATGCCAAAAGGTGGGTACAGATTCAGTGTTGCCAACTTTTTTTCCAATCAAAGTATCTAGCAAGATTACTTAATTTGCATATCGATGCCCCACCCACCACACCTACTGACTGCCCCACGCACAAATACCTACTGAATGACCCACATACCATACCTATAGAATTCCCCACGCACCATATCTACTGACTGCCTGCACCAACGTTGGCCAGCAAACAGTAGTTTTGATTCCCTTGAGGAGCTAACCTGAACAGCTTTCTGATTCAGTGACCTTGACTCCGATATTGACATCGTAATATTTTGATAACCAGCAATCAGTTACTGTGTTCAAACACTATAGGCCTATGTAAATGGTAAATGGATTGCATTTATATAGCGCTTCACAGGTGCCTCACATTCACCCATTCATACACCGACGGCGGTGCCAACCATGCAAGGTAACAACCAACACGTCAGGAGCAGGTAGGGTTAGGTGTCTTGCTCAGGGACACCACGACACTTGGCTAGGTGGAGCTCAGGGATTGAACCAGCAACCTCCCAGTTGGCAGACAACCACTCTACCTCCTGAGCTACTGCCGCCCCCCCTATGTATTTAACATGGATATTCCACACACATTTCATCTACAGTATAGGCTCTATTTTCCCAAACTCAGGATGTCAGATTTTCATTCACAGTTTACCATTACTTCTGATATTTTTTTCCTCTCCCCTTTCCGGACAAAATTACTCGCTATCCAGAAATTTTAAAGCAAGAGAGTAATTTGGGTTAAATACAGAGTTTAGCAAACCTTGGAGGGAGATTTCCGATTCATTGAAATGCTGAACGCTCGCTGAAATGCAAGATTTTGCTTTGCTATGCCTTCCATTTTCTACGAGAACGGGCGCTAACGTGCTCCGACTACCTGAGGGCACCACAGACTGTGGATGCTTTTAAACGAGGCCTGAAAACCTACCTTTTTTCCAGAGCCTTCTGCTAGATTTTTATACTTAGTTTTTAGCACTTTCATGCTTTTTAATCTGTAGCACTTTGAGTTTTTCTTAAATGTAAAGTGCAATACAAATAAAATGTATTATTATTATTATTCCACACAAACACACACACACACATGAAGCAAACACTGAGGAGTTTAACCCCACAACAACAACGACATGTGACATGTGAGCCGCAGCAATAATCATGTACAGTCAATGTACAGTCAACAAGTGTTACACGTGTAACACGTCATTGCTGTGGTATCAAAATACACTGCCAACTATTTGGTTGTTGTCTTTCCAGTCACCTGTCAAGGTCAAAGAACATGCTAACGCTAAACCACGCCCCCCCTTCATACCACGCAGTTTCAACCCATTTCCTTTTTTTCACGTTCCATTCATTTACATTTGAATGTAAGGAGCAACACGGCTCATACATTGTTTAATTGTGGAAGGCTAAACGTTTAAACTTGAAAGGTTGTAGGCGTTTACGGTGGCACGTGTGACTTCACGTCACACGTGACGTGAAGTCAACAAAGCAGTCGCCATTTCAAACACCTCGCCTCTTGTCGTCTTGTGGCTCCCAGTCTATATTTACACCAGTCCAAACATGATGGCGGCACGCTATTGTTGAACTAACACGTGTCCCCTACATATTGTGAGCAGGTACTCCAGGACTGCTTGGGTGATTTTCATGATGTCAACAAACCGTGGAAACGTCCCCCGACTCTAGCACTCAACAACATAGGTTTGGTGAGGGAAGAGGGAAAACCGTGATTAACTTATGTAACAAACGTATGGAAACATGTGTAAACAGTAACCATGATGCGGTCCTGTCTAGCACAACTGGTTTTACTGCATTACTGAATACTACATTTACATTTAGGCAATTTGGCAGATGTTTTTATCCAAAGCGACTTACAAAGAGTAAATTTGTTGAAGGAGAGGCAGCAATATATCACTGTGGTACCTGAAGATAAGAATAGAGCTTCCCAGAGAGTCTCCCAATAAAATGAGATTCAAAATGTGAAAGCAATTGTAACACATTTTGAGATTTGATCTCGGGGGGCTAAATCACAAAACATCACAATCACAGTTTTACACATTTGTAGACCGTATGATGACAAGACCAATGTTAAATCTTAGGACTGGAGGGGATGGGGGGTTTCCCATATGCTATTCTAATGCATCTCACCATTTTCAGGCTCCCTCATGCATGTGACCAACTGGTTTGGGGGTTTTGATTCCCTTCTGGGGCTACCCATGCCCAAAAAACGTCGTGCACCCAACACCACCATAATGGAAATGGCGCTTTTGGAAGACACTACCAAATGGCTGACATAGCTGACTAGGTGTTTCTCCAAGGATAGAACTATCTCGGTGAGTTGGCATGCACTCACTTGGACTTGGATGGTGGGGGTTTTTGGCTTTTTCCTAAGTTCAACAGGTTGTTAAGGAGCAGGTGGAGGTTGGGCACCGGTTGCGTCAAGGGACACCTGACAGGAATAGTGCTTCAGGCGCTAGAACCTGCTTGGAACACTCGATTGACTTGCCGATGATAAACTTTACCTGAACTTCAGTTGTCAAGTGCCTGGGAACCGATGGGCAAGGAGACAAGGTTGTTGCATCAACAACATAAGTGAAAGTGTTTCTGCTTCTGCCACCGTGTTTAAGTTCGAGGAACACCACTGCGTTACCGTTTTAACATTTTAAGCCGTTTTTGGGGCATGTCTCCCCATTCATTGACACCTCCGAGACCTTCCCTGGATGGAGCGGATCTCTGGAGTTTCCTTCTCTTGAGAATTTCTATCCTTGTATAATTAAGGGAGTTGTTTCTTCGCCCTTATGGGGGCTAGGGCTTAGGGGGGTGTCGTAAATCATATGGCCCATAATCATATGGCCTGTAAAGCCTTTGAGACTGTAATTGTGATTTAAGGTCTGTACAAATAAAATTGGCTTGACTTGACTTTTGGCAGCACCGGTCGTTACATTATGCAAAAGAAAGACTTGCAGACTTTTTTGAAAAGTCTGCATCAAGTCTGCCCTCGCAAGCACAACGGCACATTATGTGCCCCATCTCAACAGACTCACAGTCTGTCCTGGACGGCTGCTTCCAAAATATTCCCTGGGTTCCTGTGGAGGAGGGAGGGAGGGACGGGAGGGAGGGGGAGAGTGAGAGTGTGTGTGTGTGTGTGTGTGTGTGTGTGTGTGTGTGTGTGTGTGGTGTGTGTGTGTGTGTGTGTGTGTGTGTGTGTGTGATGTGTCGTTGTGTGTTGTGTCCTGTATTGCTTCCATCTTGTAGTCTGCGTGGTTTCTGGAAAGTACAGTAATCAATTATTTGTCTTCCCCCCCTTTACTCCCCTGACTGACCATTGATGATCGGGGTCTACGGACTGCTCGACAGGAATAGCTCGAGCTTATATAGATAATCCTCTCGCACAACACACACTACAACGTCGCTCTCACTACACATCCACTGTTTAACGGACATTCCCATATTGTTGTGTGGTGTGTGTGCTGGTTCATTCCTTGTTTGCTTTGGCTTTACAAACCGAGCAGTCTGCTGGTTGTCCTGGTAACTTAAGACCACTCCGGGAAAGCGGGCAGATTGGCAGATGGGTGGGTGGGTGGGTGGGATACTGTTTCCTGTCATGTGATCAATGGTCAGCTCTGTAGAGTGACATCTTGGACTATAAATAGAGATTGATGAGTAACCAGAGTAAAAAAATTTACTAAAATGAATTCAAACAATTACATTCTGGCAAAGAAGCTGTACTTTTGACAGCTTTTTGAATGCGCGTAATGATTCTAGGACAGTTCATTTTGTCATTTTAATCGCTCCATTTTATGGTCTATATAATATAATCACATTAACAGAATAAGAATTATACAAAGTAAACCCTTTGTAGAATGAGGCAGTTGGAGCCCTATCGTCGAACAATATTTCTAATGTACATTTTTTTGTTTCCTTGTGGCATCTCCCCTTCGAGCAGACATCACAGCCCGTAGCCACCAGGCCTCCACCACCGACCCAACCGTATACCCAAACATCCCTTTAATGGCAATGGTTTCCGAAAAACACCCCCCCCCTCTTCCCCCCCCCCCCCCTCTCTCTCTCTCTCTCTCTCTCTCACTTCTCCTCTCTCTCTCACTCTCTCTGCACGCCCCACCACAAGCTCACTTTGTTGGCGAACGCCCCACATTTCACCTCCTCCGGACGAGACATTTTGGGCTATATTCTCTCTCCCCCTCTCTCTTCGCCTCTGTGTGTGTGTGTGTGTGTGTGATGTGTGTGTGTGTGTGGTGTGTGTGTGTGTGTGTGTTGTGTGTGTGTGTGTGTGGTGTGTGTGGTGTGTGTGTGTGTGTGTGTGTGTGTGTGTGTGTGTGTGTGTCAGTCACCACCACCTGCTGTATCTGTCTCCCTCTCTCTTTGCTACTTTTACAAAGTCACAGACTTGCCTCCCAAAATTTCCACTTCACGCTTCACGTCAGCTGTGATGCTCCACTCGACCATGTCAATCACAGACCCATTTTTACACCACCTCCCCCTTCTACCCCCCCCACCCCCCCCTCTCCATTTTGGCTCCACGTAGGTTGCCAGATTGTGCTCCTACGAGTATAGCTTAGCGTTCCCCCCTGTTCCTTGTGGAGAGTTTTCCACACCCCGCCCCTCTCCCCCTCCCCCTCCCATATGGAACATAAATCTAGTGTTTGTTTATGAAATGGAAGTCAGGCCATACGTCCAGCCGGTACCTTTCCATGCATGTGGTGGGGTTGGGGGGGGGGGCGGTCTTTGGGAAGCTAGCATGAATAGAATATGACCATTGCTCAACCTACCGAACAAATATACAACATATAATAATCCTCTATCTTACTCCGTCTTCCCAGTGACTTAAAGTTAACCCACCTGCTGAGTGAGGCACATATGGAGTGATCAGGTTGGGGCAGATAGCAGCAGGGAAGGTGACCTCACTGGCAGTTGCAGGAACAACTGCAGGAACATGGTGTAAGACAACATGTTTTTCTCACCAGACACGGACAATGGCTTGAATCAGACCTCTGAAGTCAAGCCCATTGTGCTTCAGTTATAAAATGGACACACAATAGGCTTGTTGTTGTTGTTATTTTAGCTGAGCAGTGTGCATTATGGATATTCCGTATTATTGGACCATCGTGTTTTTTACATCGCGCTTATTGTCTGTCTGAGTTTTAGTTTCCATGGTGACAATCTAGTCTTTGTTGCAACTGATTTTACTTGCTGACGACCCCACGTCTTTGGTCTTTTTGTTGTCGTAGAGGCTGAACGAACCACTCAAAATCACAATTGAATGTTTCTTGAACAGAAACGCGCAATTCACTTCTATCAAGGTGTGTGTTAAGCGTCTGATAACGGTGTTCCAGCAGCTGGAATCACAAGATCACATTTCACGCGGGAATCCATCTCAGCCACGCTTCAACTTATCCGATTGTGGTCGACCACAGCGTTTCGGACCAATCATACGCTCTATGAGGAAACTACGGGCGTGGTGATTGACACATGGTTCATCCAAGTACTTTTTCAAAGTGCCAGCCCTTTTCCAAAACAGTTTCAAATGGTGACTTCCCAGATCGTTCTATGTAACAAACCATCTTAGCAGCACGTCTTACACCTGCCTCCTAATGCTAAATATCAGCATTACTGCTAAGAGAGACCAACCAACCAATCAAACCCAAAGCCTTTCCCTCTGTGTGTTCCAGGCAGAGAAGCCTCCACTGCCCGCCGACGGCGACAATAACGATGGCCAGTGGTTGGATGAGGTCCCAGGCGGAGTCCCAGTTTGGGGGCGGGGCATGGTGCCGGGGGCGGGCCGCCGGGCAGGACCGCCCAGCCTGGGACTCCAAGCTGCAGTACGTGCTGGCCCAGGTGGGCTTCAGTGTGGGCCTGGGCAACGTCTGGAGGTTCCCGTACTGTGTCACCAGAACGGAGGGGGTGAGCGCGTTTACTTTGTAGTCTAGTTACAAAATGTCACACCTTGTTTAGATGGAAATTCTCAGTGTTCTTTTAATAATGAGAATAAGCTTAAAGTTTATTCACTTAACTTTATTTTTTATAGCACCTTTCATACAATATGCAGCCCAAAAGTGCTTCACAAAGCAAAATTAAAACAGCGCAGACAAAAAAAGTGGAAAACAGGAACAACAATTAATAGAATTTTGGAAGACAAACAATTACAATAATAAAATATTTCGAAAAGAAATGTCAGTAAATCTGTAAAATAAATAAAAACAAGTCAATAGTTTTAAAAAGTAAAGGATAACATTTTTATAAAAAAAACAGTGATTAAGACTTAAAAACCAGGGCAACAAATGACAAGGCATCTTTAAGTACTTTTATGTACTCTTTGTAAGTCGCTTTGGATAAAAAAGTAAAAGGCAGGCTAAAGAGATGGTCTCAGCATGCCATTAACACTGCGAGGGTTTGGGGATTCGATAACCCAACGCCCCTAGAAGTGTTAATATTGTGCTCTAAAACCATGGATATAGATAGAGTTCTGAGAACCGATTATTGCTGTCAATTAAGTGTGTGTGTGTGTGTGGTTATCTGTGTGTTCTACAGGGGCGTTCATGGTGCCTGTACGTGGTCCTGCTGATGGTGATCGGCGTCCCCCTCTTCTTCATGGAGCTGGCGGCGGGCCAGTGTATCCGCCAGGGCAGCATCGGCGTGTGGAAGCACATCTCCCCCAAGCTACAGGGCATCGGCTACGCCAGCTGCGTGGTGAGACCTCCGTCATCACCGCCATACTCTTCATCACAGGCCATGCCTGCACTTGTCATTCATTCGTTTCTCCGTTGTGTATCCTGGCCCTTTCCTGTGGCCTGACCGCCCCACTCCTGTGGACACAGTGGAAAGCGCCACTCTCGGAGTTTCCGTTAGGGATGCACCCGAATATGAAGACGTTATTCAGAAAAGCAATAAAGATAATGCAACGTAAACAAATCATTATTTGACCTGAATATGCGCGTCATTATTCAGGGGAAAAAGGTTTGCTCCATGACTGACGGTGGATTAAGGAAAAGTTTGTGTAATACTGTTAAAAATATATATTTGATGCCTCGAGGAGACGACAGTGGCATTGCCAACGAATATTAGTTTCGAAAATACAAAATGTGGCCAATATAATCTGACTTCTGGTATAAACCACACCCACTTCCGGTCTTCTATCCGAATACAGAGACAGAGACCTTTGTTTGTTGAACTGATACAGATATAGATAATGTTGTTACTGTGCAGTGTAGAAAACTAAGGTTTTGAAAACCCGTGACGTAGTGGTTCAAAATGTTTGACCTGAAACAAAGTTGTTTGTTTAGTTTGTTTTTTTGTTTCAGTGGGTTGGTGTTTCTTTAAGTTTTTTTATCTTGTTTATTTGTTAGTTTATTTGAATGGTTTATAGCAGGATGGGTCAAATGCAGAGGACAAATTTCCACGGGCCACCCTCCCTGCATGCGTGGATTAATGTGTGGATTAATAAAGATCTTCTTCTTAGTGTGCGTGCGTGCGTGGTGTGATGATGACTTATGTGTCGGAACTCTTGTTGCACAACGGGGCAAATATAAAACTGTGGAACGGAATTCCCATGTGGCTCAGAACAACAGCTGACAGCCACAGGTTGGACGGCTGTAGTCCGTGTGTGTGTGTGTGTGTGTGTGAGTTTGTTTTGAACAGCCGTGGAATTGTGTATAATAACAGTTGGAGATTTTTGTTCACGAATGCCTCATGAAATAGTCATATCAATAAATACAGAATAAGTGATTACCTACTTATGACCATGGGTGTCAAACTCATTTGAGGTTGAGGGCCGTAAAAAAGACCCAATGCTGCTTAGCGGGGGTCAGACTAACAAAACATCACGATAATGCATATGTGATGTCTTTGCAACTTGTGCATTTTAGTCGTTATTTGTAGAACTACACTTTTTTTTTGCGATTATGGATCTAGTGAAGAAATCAATAAAAATAAGAAAATCAATCAAATTGCGTCCCGGGGCCGGATTGGCTCAGCTCACGGGCTGCATTCCGGCCCCCGGGCCACATGTTTGACAGCCCCCCCTCTAAAATGTAACCTCATAAAAATAAGTACTTAACATAAAGTCTCTAAAATGCAGACTCATAAAAGTACTTAACATAAAGACTCTAAAATATAACCATATACAAGTACTTAACATATAAAAAAAAAAGACTAAAGTATTGTAAAATATTTTAAAAGAGGGTTGTCAAATGGTTGTCAGCAGGCTCTTAAAGCTGCCTCCTCATATACTCGGGGAGAGCATCGTCTATCCTCGTCGTCCGCTCTGTGCTACTCGGTACGTCTCGCGTTACAGGGCCGTGTCCGTTTCCACCGTGTCCATTGACCTTGGGATTCCTTTAACCACCAAGTCATGTTGCCCATGAGTGGCCGCGATCGAGTTCAACACGCAGGTCAGCGTTGTGGTTTGGTAAAGGTCTCCACCGGTTCAATTCCCCCCCCCCCCCCCCCCAGCGTACGAGGCAGCAGCTTACCTGTCATTTTAATGAGATCTTGAGGTCATTAACGAGGGGCGGAGTGCCTGTAAGTTGTTTTGGGTGTAAGCATAAGTGCACACATGCCTCCACACAGAGGACAATTATACAGTGGTTCGGTCACACCCAGCTGCATGCGTCACGCCTGGACCGTAGGAACGGAGAAGGTTTGCATGGGAGCGGTCAACTCCATTTCAATCTGAATCTCCGTGAAATGTTCCCGCCAGGGTGTGTCTAATTAACATTTTCCACATCAAGAAAGATCTCATTCGTTTTACAAAATGGTCATGTTGTACGTACGGAAAATGAACCCAAGTCTAAAAAGGCCTATAGTAGGCTCGTAGCGACGCATGTGAAAACACACTTGTCATCAAATTGACTCCCGCTACTTTACACCAGTTACCGTAACGCATCAAACTTATTAGTCAGACAATGGACGGGCGCATTTTAGCACTAGTATGCTTCTAGTTCAGATGTCTATGTTTATGTAAAGAGCTGTGGTAGAAAAGCTGTAGAGTGCACGTTTAAGTCAATACTTGGCTCG
This sequence comes from Coryphaenoides rupestris, assembly GCA_002895965.2. NCBI lineage: Eukaryota > Metazoa > Chordata > Actinopteri > Gadiformes > Macrouridae > Coryphaenoides > Coryphaenoides rupestris. Next base: position 323,837 of record PIJE02000470.1, on the reverse strand, counting down.
CTAATATGGGGCGGAAGTAGCTCAGGAGGTACGAGCGGTTGTCTGGCAACAGGAAGGTTGCTGGTTCGATCCCCGGGCTCCGCCTAGCTAAGTGTGGAGGTGTCCTTGAGCAAGACACCACCTTAACCCTAACTGCTCCTGACGTGTTGGTTGTTACCTTGCATGGTTGGCACCGCCATCGGTGTATGAATGGGTGAATGTGAGGCAATACTGTAAAGCGTTTTGTAAATGCAACCCATTTACCATAATACTCGCCATTTCACCGCCTTCAGTAGTGGTTAGCTGTGCTTTTATACTGTGTCCTCTCTATCAGGTGTGTTTCTACGTGGCTCTGTACTACAACGTCATCATCGCGTGGAGTCTCTTCTACATGGGAAACTCCTTCCAGTACCCACTGCCCTGGGAGCAGTGTCCCATCGACACCGCCACCAACACCACAGGTGTGTGTGTGTGCGTGCGCACATGTTGTAATTTATTGACATTTTTTTATTTAAACCTGATTAGAAAGACTCATCATTGAAATAAGTTTCATTGTTGAGGTTGAGAAGAAAAAAATGAAACGTAGACAAAACCAAATGCCAATGCGACTCCACCGCGATCCGTAGGCCTAGTCCTAGCCCCCAGTCTCTGCCCCGAGCACTCGGACTCGCGGTCAAACCCGATAGACGAGGATGTACAGTTAGTACAAGTTAATGAAAAGTTTCCACAGGGGACGCCCTATCTCCCCCCCCCCCCCCCCACCTACTGATTTTGGGATCGCTCTGAAAAGCCGAATCAAATCGCAGGCGGCCACTTAAACTATTTGCATTGTATTGTACACACTACACTAGAGCACGTGGTCACTGATAACAGTACCCTTTGTTTCTGACTAAACTTACACCCCACCCCCCCCTCCTCCTCTGACCATGTGACTAGTTAAGGAATGTGCCGGCAGCTCCCCGACTTCCTACTTCTGGTTCCGGAAGGCCCTGGATATCACCGACTCCATCGACCAATCAGGGGAGTTCAACCCAATCATGACCGGCTGCCTATTGGCTGCTTGGGCCATCGTCGCCCTGGCCATGATCAAGGGAATCAAGTCCTCTGCCAGGGTAACGCCTTCTCAATTATCATTATTGTTAATAATGTCACAATACATTTAAAAATATTGACTTGAAGTTTTTATTTAAATGTTTTTTTTATTTTCATACACTATAAAATGTATTTGTATATTGTATCAACAATATTAAAGTTTTTTGTTTTCGAGTGATGTTACGGTCTTGAATTTGCTAAGCGTAACATTTTGTTGTTTATCAACTGCATCAAAAGTCAGTGATGTTCACGAGTGTCCATTGTAACTACAGATGCCTCCAGAGGCTCCAGAACATTCCACCTGACGCGTGTTCTGTCTGTCTGGTGGTTCTCCAGGTCATGTACTTCTCCTCCATCTTCCCCTACGTGGTGCTCTTCATCTTCCTGGTGCGAGGCTTGATGCTGGACGGGGCCATGGAGGGCATCACCTACATGTTCTACCCAAAGGTAGGCCCGCTTTTCACCATATGCAGGCTATACAGTTTATTTACATGCCTCACTTCTTCAGAAAGGGGAAATAACTCACTGCTCCTCACTATTCGGCGAGTACCGTTAGCAAATCAGTGCTCACAAAATAAGCAGATGTTTTAATTAAGTTAACCTCTTGATACAATTTTTAAGTAGACGACTCATTTATTTGTGAATTAAGTATTGTAAACATTTTGACGGTTCCAAAATGAATGTTTTAGTTTTTTCGTGCCTGACATTTGTTTCCCGCTTCTAACGAGGCTTGTGAGCCAATAGTATAATATGGCATCACTGTGTCGTCAGCGATCAAGAGTCTTAGTAGTCGCCAATTAAAAGTAAAATGACGTAAAATGACGTTACACAAATCCTGAATCTACAGCTAATGTATCGGCACATTTAATTCAAATTTACGCCATCACGAAAGATAATTCATCACTACAATCTAAGATAGCGCCGCGGATGGCTGCCTGTTTTTTAAAATATATTTTTGATTGATTGATTGATTTTTTTTATTATAATATTACTTTCTGTTTAATGTTCAATGTTATGCACCAATTTTCACAAAAGCACATTCCTTGTTTGTAAAAACTGAGGCCAATAAATCTCATTCTGACTCGGATTCCGACTCGACATGGCGACTCAAAAAATTCTCAGCCCCAAGTTCTACGATGCTCCTCCCTCTCTTCCCATCATCCTCTCCTCCTCCTCTCCTCTAGCTGGAGATCTGGGGCGAGGTGCAGGTGTGGCGGCAGGCGGCCACGCAGGTGTTCTTCGCGCTGGGCCTGGGCTATGGCTCGGTCATCGCCTACTCCTCCTACAACCCGGTGGACAACAACTGCCACCGGGACGCCCTCATGGTGTCCGGCATCAACTTCCTGACGTCGGTGCTGGCCTCGCTCGTGGTGTTCGTGGTGCTCGGCTTCCGCGCCAAGAGCATCACGCTGGGCTGCGTGGCAGAGTAGGTCGCTCTTCTCGTCTTCTGTTGTTTATTTGTGGGTGTGTGTGTGTTTATCTGTGGGTGGGTACGCACACGCTCATGCGATTGGTCCTTGCTTTTCCATGAGTCAGACAAACGAGTTTTGATGTGGTCGGAATGCTGTCCACCGGCCAGCCAATCGCTGGCAATCAAATTTGGCGGCCGGATTTCACTCTGACTCTTGTGCACTAATGTGACACCGCGTGTGCCTGCACACGTGTACCTTTTTTTAGGTTTGTGGTCCACGCGTAAAATAAAAAAACTAAAACCACAAGCGATGGTACTGATCTGACCATCGTTTAATTAAACAAAGGTTTAATTGTCACATACACATACAGGATGTGCAGTGAAATGAAAAAAAAGTGGCGATGCCCAGTGGAATGTGCAAAAGAACTATACAACAATACAAATAACAGATCAGAATCAGAATATCCACATTTACAGTATTTACAGCAAAACGTGCAGCAGGAATGAGCAATCTAAACAAATGGGAAATATATACAAATAGGCAAGTAGGCCTATAAACAGCAAGGCATATAAACAAATGGGCATATAAACAACAAGGCAATACAAAGAACAAAATGATTGGCAACGGTGCAGTGCATCATGGGTAACGGATCTCCTCGTCACCAGGAACCTGGGGCTCCTGGGCGCCGGGGCGTCCCATTGGTCGGAGCAGCCGTGGTGGCCCGCCTTCAACACCAGCGACCCCGCCGCCGTGTCCATCGGGGAGTACAGAGAGTGGTTCTCCGTCTACGGTGGCCTGGCGGGGCCAAACGTCACCGACTGCAATCTGGAGAAGGAGATGAATGAGGTCAGTTGAATATAAAAGCTGTTCAAAGTTGAACACTTCAAGGGACCACCATGTGTGAGTGTGATTAGCCATTACAAGCCATTTCAAATTGTTCATGTGACTAAAATCGTCATCGTGACGAAGGCGTTGCCCGTTGGTAGAGTCCACTGGGGTCGGGCTAGTAGTCTGATCGAGTCATCACACTACATCTGGGTGGACACTCCCACTTGTGATGTCACTTTGTCACAATGGCGATTTTAGTCACCTGACATTTTTTAAACGGGTTTGAAATGGCTAATCACGCTCACGCCTGGTGGTGAAATAGGGGTCCTTTAACTGTACAACTGGATAAAATTAGAACGTAACCTTTACTGTAACTATATAAGTCAAAGTCAACGTGTTTTACTGTCACATGTTCTTCATAGCACAGCGCCATTCTGAACAGGGAAATTCTTGAGAGAGAGAGAGAGAGGAGAGAGAGAGAGAGAGAGAGAGAGAGAGAGAGAGAGAGAGAGAGAGAGAGAGAGAGAGAGAGAGAGAGAGAGAGAGAGAGAGAGAGAGAGAGAGAGAGAGAGAGAGAGAGAGAGAGAGAGAGAGAGAGAGAGAGAGAGAGAGAGCGCTAAACAACTGCTGCTTATCTCACTTTATATCACTTTACTGTACATATCACTATGCTGCTATAGCTACAGTATCTATATACAAACAATTTCCATCCCGGTTTCCACACACTGTACACCTTTGTCCTCTTCCTCCTCGCCCTCCACATCCTCCCCCCCACCCCCGTCTCCCAGGGCGTGGAGGGCACAGGGCTGGCCTTCATCGCATTCACCGAGGCCATGGCGCTGTTCCCCGCCAGCCCCCTATGGTCCACCCTCTTCTTCCTCATGCTGCTCAACCTGGGCCTGAGCACCATGTTCGGCACCATGCAGGGCATACTCACGCCCCTCATGGACAACTTCCGCCTGCTGGGTCGCCACCGCACTGCCCTCACCGGTACCTTACCGCCATTTTTGCACCAATAGATTATTATTTTACTTTACTTTTTTTTTAATTTTTACCGTACTTATTAAAGGTACAGGTAGGATAAGTAAGAAGTGCATTCTGAGCTCCGTGGCTTGAGCTCTCATGTTTTAACTTCAACCACAACCTGCTCACAAACTGGCAATTTAAAGCGATTTGTGCTGTAAAATCCTACATGTAGTCCCTGAACGGATCCATTATTCTTGCATACAGCACCTTTAAGTACTATATTACTAATTCTTCAGAGTTGTTTTCGTATTTATGTTAACAATACTGTTTAGAAGAAAACTTTTTACTGTGCTTACTAGGTACTATTACTAATTGTTCAGAGTTGTTTTTAGTATTTATGTTTATAAGAATACTGTTTAGAAGAAAACTTTTTTACTATACTTACTAGGTACTATTACTAATTGTTTAGAGTTGTTTTAGAATTTATGTTTAGAAGAATACTGCAGGAGTGAATGGGGAGTAAGCATTCCATTGTAGTTGTTGTAGATAAATAAATAAATCTTCACTCTTGAATCTACCACCTGTAATCTAGTGGTAGTGGTAACTAATGAAGGTGGTAGTAGTAGTAGTAGTAGTAAATATTGTTATCATTAATACAATCATCCTTATAAACTGTTATTACTACATGTATTATTGGTGTTAATAATCCTGTGATTTATTGCTGCTGTGGGGATTCTCATCATCTATATCATCATCGTCTATATATTATACTGTTATAGCTATAGTACTACTACCTATTTAACTACCCAAGGCATCGTGTTTCCATCCCGTTTTCCCGCCTAAACGCTCACTGTCCTCCTGCTGTCCTCCAGACAGAAGCAGCGAGCACGGTTTATACAGACGCTGGCTCTCTACGCCTGGCGTAGGATCACACAGCGCTGCGATGATCCCTCTCATGTCTCTGCGAGCGGCGAACATAACAAAAACACTGACACTAACATCACAGTCTGCCGGCCGCCATCTTAACCGTCGCCCAGCCAGTCCTCGCATGAGGCTTGCCACATTTCAGGCCAATAACATACCAGAGCCCATAGCCAGTGGTGCATGTTCTGTTGATCCCAAAGAGGTAACCCCTTCTGAGCTGGCTAGTGATGCAGAGATCTTATATAGCAAGAAACGGCAACGCTGAATCGAGGAGAGTCAAATCAGTGATGACCGGGGGAATCTTTTCATTGCATGGAAAGTGAGTTTGGCACCGAATGTCTTTCAGGAACTCTGTGCCTAGAACTGTGCATAAATGGTAAATGGCATTTATATAGCGCTTTTATCCAAAGAGCTTTACACTTGCCTAACATTCACCCATTCATACACCGACGACGGTGCCAACCATGCAATCGTCAGGAACAGTTAGGGATGGGCGTCTTGCTCAGGGACGCCTCGACATGGGGGATCAAACCAGCAACCTTCCTGTTGCCAGACAACCGCTCTTGCCTCCTGAGCTACTGCTGCCCTGCCAAATAAATGAATAATGTACGCAAGAAGGGTTTCCACCGCATGGGGGAATCTCGAGATAAATTCTTCCAGGATTAAAATTCCCCCACACGGTGAAAAGATTTGACGATTTGTAATCCGATGCCGACGCATGCGGCCTGGATTTACCAGAGCGAGGAAGAATGAGGGGAAACGAGATGGGGTCACACATTTGGAGCCCTGCTACTAAACTGCCCTCCGAGTCGCAAAATAGGAGTACGCTTTTATCCAAAGCGACTTGCAAAGAGTACATTTGTTGAAGGAGACAGCAATATATTGCTGTGGTACCTAAAGATAGGAACAGAGCTGTTTTAGAGCATTCATTCATACGAGACAAATAGAACGAGTTTTGTAATTGCTAAGTTGCCTGCATAAGTAGCTGGGCAGGCGTGCAATTCTAAGCATGCTACAACATCTGAGAACGAATAACAATGCTAAGTGCCATTAATAAATGCCAAGACGTACGAACACGCAGGTTAGTGCTAGGATTATCAGAGGAGGGTGGGGGGGGGTTATGCAGAGTCCAGGTGAACGCTGAACAGGTGGGTCTTGAGTCTCTTGTTAAGCGAGGGGGCGGGGTTATCGTAGAGTCCCAGGTGAACCTCTGAACAGGTGGGTCCTTGAGTCCCTCTTATTACAGGAGGGGGGTTATGCAGAGTCAGGATGGAAGCGCTGAACAGGTGGCGTTCTTGAGTCTCTTGGCGGAGCTGGCCAAGCAACTGCGGCCATCCTTGGACATGACGCCGGCGAGCTCATATCCACCTGCAGAGGCCAGAACCGTGAAGGATCTGGGACTCGGAAGAGCGATGTTTGGCTGTGTTTATAGTGAAGGCGGTACCAGTCGTTTGGCAGTTGAAAGTTATTTTACTACTACTACTTCCAGTAATACTAAGCCTTTAAGCACTTCTGGAAGGTTCTTAGGGAAAGTCTATAGTCTTAACTTCAACGTCACGTTTAACAAATACTAAAACCCATTCAGACGTTGACTTTAATCGCTCTTTGTTTGTTTGTTTGTGTGTTGGTGTTTTCTTCTCAGTCTCCAGTTGTGCGCTGGGCTTTGTGATCGGCCTGCTGTTCACGCAACGCTCGGGGAACTACTTTGTGACGATGTTCGACGACTACTCCGCCACCCTGCCTCTGATCATCGTGGTGGTGTTCGAGACCTTCAGCGTGGCCTGGGTCTATGGAGCGGACCGGTGAGAGCGGGAACACGGGTCTGAAGCTCGGGTGTGAGCGCGATTAGCCACTCCAAACACCGGTTGGAATGGCCCCACTTGACATCACAAGTGGGAGTGTCCACCCAGATGTATGGTGGGTAGATCAGCCTACCAGTTGCTACAGTCCACTGGGTCGGCTGGTAGGCTGATCTATTCCACCGCTTGGAATGGCTAATCACGCTCACACCTGGTGGTAGAATAGGTCTCCTTTAAGGAGTGATATCCATCCGGCAATTGGTCAGGGTTTATTTCTGGCAGGGCACAATTCAGATTGAGTGACAACATGAAGCTGCTTATTTCTTTAAAGTTACCCTTAGTTAAGGATTAAAACGCACACAAAGAGATGGTCGACCATCGACTGTTTACAGGGAATTTACTGGTGACAAGGCAGTTTGAATCAGAATCAGCTTCATAGCCTTCGTTATTACAAACAAGGAATGTGCTTTTGTGAAATTGGTGCATGCAACATAACATAACATTGAACACTAATGTGAAAAGTAATGATATAGAAATTCAAAAAAATGGCAAGAATAAATATAAAAAATAGATAAAAACAGTGACGTATCGTGCATGTAGTCTGAACTGTTTGTTTAACCGTACAATGCAAGAAGAATTCCCTTAAATGCTTTGTCTGCTTTCACATACCGTTTCCCTGCAGCTTCTTGGATGACATTGAAGTCATGCTGAAATGGCGCCCCCCGGTGGTGTACAAGTACATGTGGAAGTACGTGTGTCTGCTGTCCATGGTGGGGCTGCTGGCCGCCAGCGTGCTGAGGATGTTCTTCAAGTGGCCCACGTACACGGCCTGGAACCAGGCGGAGGTACGGCTTGTGCTCACAATGTAAAACGGTATTTAAAAAGAACCAATTGCATTACATCTCTTACAACAATTAATTAAGGGGGTGGGGGTCACAGATTAAAAGCAGATCTAATGAGTGGGTTTTGACTGCAGCTTTGAAGGAGAGGAGGTACCTTCTTTATGAAATTTGGCAACTTTTATTTATTTACTTCTTCATATACTTTGGCAACTTTTATTTATTTAGCTTCTTTATATAATTTGGCAACTTTTCCCCTCTGTTTCAATGCAGTGTTGTAATTTTCTTGCTATATTATGCTATTATGCATAAATATATATACAGTATATTATAGCTTAAAAGGGACAGGCATTTATGATTAACAGCATTAATCTTGGTATGCATCCTTTTGCTGTAAAGACTGTAAATAGTGTGGATATTCAGATTCTTTCCCATCAATTGTGATATTTGTGATATTTGTATTGTTCTGTTGCACTTTCCTCTGGGCATCACCACTGTTTTCATTTCACTGCACATCCTGTATGTGTATGTGACAATTAAACTTCTTGAATGTTGAATCTTATAATCATTCCAAACACATGATCAACTTTACTCAACTTCTGTGATGAATCTGATTGGTCTCCCCTCTCCCTCCCCCCTCCCAACAACATCCCCCCCCGCCCCCTTGTCCTGCGCAGGCGTCCGAGGCGACCCTGCGCTACCCAGGCTGGGCGCTGGCCCTGATCGCCGTGCTCATCCTCGTGGCTACGCTGCCCGTGCCCGTGGGCTTCGTGCACGCGGCCCTGTGGAGCCGCGCTGCCGCCGGCCGCCGGGCCCAAGATGGCGGCCTGGCTGGCGTGGCCGGCGACCACCAGGAGGTGCACCGGGAGATGTACACCAAGTGCAAGGAAGAGGAAGAGGAAGATGAGGAGGAGGGCGAGGCGCAGAAGGGCGGAGCGTCACGCCCCAGGGCGACGGTTTTCTTGTCCGCTGGCAGCGAGGAGCACTACAGGCTCCTCCCCCAGCGGGAGGAGCAGGAGGAGGAGCAGGAGGAGGACACGGTGCTGTGATTGGTTCAGGAAACCGGAAGTGGTCCTGGTGGGCAGTGACGTGAGGACTGGGCGTCACCCAGAAGAGATGGCGACGTTACCGATAACTCCTCATGGAGAGAGAGACTATTAGTTTTATTTGTTGTTATTGGTTTTGTTTATCAGTACTTTGAACTTTGAACCACCTCGGCGTTTGAAGGTTCAGGTGGGAAGGAGGAGGAGGAGCCTAATGGGTTCAGGAGGTTGAACCAGCCTTCTTCAGACGGGCCGAAATGCTCACACTGTCCTCTCCTACACTCCCATTGGTCAACGGCTAGCGCAGGGGGAGGGACCTATTGTATTTCCCTCGCCTTCGCTGGACTTCAATGCAATTGTTGACACATTGTAAGTGTGTGTGTGTGTGTGTGTGTGTGTGTGTGTGTGTGTGTGTGTGTGTGTATGTGTATGTATATGTATGTGTGTGTGTGTGTGTGTGTGTTGTGGTGAATGTAGCCGGGACTCTCTCCGGGTGACTCCGCTGTGGCCCAGGTGATGTTTGCACACCTGTTCCGTCCGGGCGGGAGCAGGTAGGGTTGTGGAGAACCAGTCAGGCCAGTTCAAGTGGTCCAGCACTGGTCTCCACACAGCAGCAGAACAATCATGTGCTTTTTTTTTTATTAGATCATTAACTAAGAGATTATTTTAATAGCAAAATGTCAGTGACTGTTACTTCTGTTATGTCTACTTTGACACCGTAAGACTCATATTGGGGATAAAGATTTGTCGATGCGTAGCACAATGATTGTGATTATCGTTGGTTATCAGTTTGACAAATCGATAATGCTACGTATGTGGTCAATATCTGATTGTGTGTGAAGAGAGAATGAACACGGTTTGTTGATGCTTACAACTATAATATTCAACAACTGTGAATATCATACAATAACACAAAGATGATTTAAAGTTTTCTACATTAGAAAGTTTTACTTGGCTGACTGGGATGACTTAGCTGCTCTGGGATGGGGGACTGGGAAACTGGTAACTTTCCGGGCGCAACTTTGCTCGCATATTTTTAGTAAAATTGTATAGAGTTTGGATGTGTGATAGGGCTATTGAATGTGAAGGTTTTCTGAGCCTCTATATCCTCTAAACACTGTGTGTGTTCTTTCTGTTGTATTTCTGTAGACATTTAAATGGGCATGAGCGGGATTGGCCATTACGAGCCGTTTCAAAATTGCCATGTGACATCAATGTACTAGTTGGTACAGTCCACTGGTTATTAAATGTACTGTATATGGTCTTGACCTGGTAGATGCAATGATTATGGTTACTGACTGTGATGGAAAAATCTCTGAACATTCAATGACCAAATAACGTGAAATTATGTAATAATAAACATACATTTATTCTAGAGACAAAACAGGATGCAACAAATATTCAGCGCTGAAGGATCACACAGTTCAACAGGCCATCATGGCTGTTGGAGGGTGTGAGCCCCGAACAAAGTTTACACAGCTTATAAGGATGAGCGCCTCTCAGGGAGAGGAGGAGATGTCAATTCAATTCAATTCAATTTTATTTGTATAGCCCTTAATCACAAGACAGTCTCAAAGGGCTTTACAGGCCAGATTATTATGGGCCACAAGTGATTTATGTCTTCTCCCAAAAGACGTCTGGGGTTCTTCACTGATAAGGTCACCCCCATTAACCAGGGATACAACCTTACGAACTGGTGCCATGGTGTCCTGGAACATTAGGTCACTTAGAGTTCGATAAGGTCATAAGCCCGGGGAATCCTGTGGGGTGTACTACGGGAGTATGGGGTACCGGGGCCGTTGGTACGTGCCATTCGGTCCCTGTACGAACAAAGTGCGAGCTGCGTCCGTATTCTCGGCACAAAGTCAAGCACGTTCTCAGTGGGTGTTGGACTCCGCCAAGGTTGCCCCTTGTCACCGATTCTGTTCATGATCTTCATGGACAGAATCTCAAGGTGCAGCCGAGGTGGGGAGAGTGTCCGGTTTGGGGACCTCAGAATTGCATCTCTGCTCTTTGCAGATGATGTGGTTCTGTTGGCTACATCAGACCGTGACCTCCAGCATGCACTGGGGCGGTTTGCAGCCGAGTGCGAAGCGGTCGGGATGAGAGTCAGCACCTCCAAGTCTGAGGCCATGGTTCTCTGCCGGAAAACGGTGGAGTGTTCCCTCCGGGTTGGGAATGAGTTGCTGCCTCAAGCGAAGGAGTTCAAGTATCTCGGGGTCTTGTTCACGAGTGAGGGCAAAATGGAGCGGGAGATGGACAGACGGATTGGTGCAGCGTCTGCAGTAATGCGGGCGCTGTACCGGTCCGTTGTGGTGAAGAGGGAGCTGAGCCGGAAGGCGAAGCTCTCGATTTACAGGGCCATCTACGTTCCAACCCTATGGTCACGAGCTTTGGGTAGTGACTGAAAGAATGAGATCGGATACAAGCGGCTGAAATGAGTTTCCTCCGCAGGGTGGCTGGGCTCAGCCTTAGAGATAGGGTGAGGAGCTCAGACATCCGGAGGGAGCTCGGAGTAGAGCCGCTGCTCCTCCGCATCGAAAGGAGTCAGCTGAGGTGGTTCGGGCATCTGATTAGGATGCCCCCCGGGCGCCTCCCCTTAGAGGTTTTCCGGGCACGTCCAACTGGGAGGAGACCCCGGGGAAGACCCAGAACCCGCTGGAGGGATTATATATCTCGTCTGGCCTGGGAACGACTCGGGATCCCCCAGGAGGAACTGGAGAGTGTGGCTGGGGAGAAGGAAGCCTGGGGGGCCCTGCTTAGCCGGCTGCCACCGCGTTGACCCCGGATAAGCGGACGAGAATGGATGGATGGATGGAGTTCAATAAGAGTCGAGAGTCCCTTGCAAAACAACATATATGTGCGAGACTAATACATCAACATTTTTCCTTTTGATCAAGGCTGTTGCTTGAGCAATACGATATGACAGTCGGGCAAAACAGTCCGACAGTAATTTTCCATTACACTGACCCTACTAAAGCGACCCTCTAGATGGCAACGCACGACTTGGACGAGGCAACTCCAGAAGATCCACCCATCATCCAAACCACCACCACCTGGAAAAAAAAACCAATTATCAATCTCTGATAAGGGGTGGTTAAACTGAACTCAACTTTCACTAAATAATGGAACTAAAACATGCGGATAAATCAATAAAATGGCAAAGTAAATGACGTCCTCTGTGTGATGAAAATAAATAAAAAAAAAACATTCAGAAGCCGCATATGTGTTGAAGTATGATCCGAATCAGAAAGCCTTAGTTTTTTGTGCCTTTCTGTAACAATGATGGCGTAAGTAGGATTGATGGTGCCTGATAAAAGTCACCATCAAGCACCAGAATGAAACCCTTCTGTCACACTGCGAGTTTTTTGGTCGTGATGGTGTCAGTGGGAGGGATGGATGGGACGGATCTACTCCTGCATGTGTGAGCGGTTCTTCTGTGTTGTGCGTGCGGGAGTGAAGGGACGGGACGGAGATCGGGGATCGGGAGGGGGAGGACAGAGAGAAAGGGCTGTGCGCGTTCAGGCGGGGATAAGGATCAGGATCAGGGTGCGTAAGCGCAGGACCACAGCAGCACACCGGCCGGGGTCAGGGAAGCTGCTGCTGCTGCTGCTGCAAGGATGGAGATCCGACCAGATAGGTTTAAGGCGGTGGCGGGGAAAACCCTCGGGAAAATACACAGGTAGGCACTCCCGATGAGGGGTTAGTTTTTTTTCTCCGTTTTATGAGGTATTTTTTTCTTCTCGAATGTCAGAAGTGATTCTGTTTGAATGAATCCTGAACTCACTGAGAATAGCTGCGCCCCAATCCCAATCCATCTGTCACTGCATGGTCGTTATGTTATGTTCCCAACTTTCTCTTCTTTTTCTCTTTAGTTTATTTGCGTAAAGAGTCGGTAGGTAGGTTTTTGGCGTCGGGTGAAATGCACCCAAGCGCACCTGAAGTCCCCATGGCGCGACTGCCCTTCAACGGGCAAACACTGAAGCATCGTGCAGTTTAGTTGAGGTGGGCCTATAGTTTAATCAGACCACAGCGGATGCTTCATTTGTGTGTGTGTGTGTGTGTGCCTTTTTGTTTGTTGAAATATTGCCTCCATGGCTGCTTGACTATAGGGGGTGGGAAATATTTTGGGAATATTGTGATTAGAAAGAAAGAAAAGAAAAAAAAGAAAATCTTAACCGATACGTGTGTCTATCCATCTCTGAGTGAACCTATAGGTGTGGTTTCATCATTTTCCCCGCCGTGCGTAATCTGTGCGCCCTGACTGAGCCACTGACCGGGGGTGGCCATAAGGGAACCACAGAACACACGGGATAATCCATCATATACTGTATTAAACAAAAAAGTTTGTATTGGTCTACATTTGAGGCTGTAGACTTTGGTTGGTAGGCGAGGACAGACAGCACAAAAGGCAGCACAAGAAGGCAATCTTTTCTTTACTGCTCTCAATTCTTACACCTAGTTTGTGAATGCCAATGCTACCCTCTGACAGTAACCAAAGTTGTCTTTTATCACTTTAAATCAGAGTTAAGTGTCGCCGCTTGCCCCTAATATTCAAGGCACCGGTTCCCAGGACAAGTAAAGTGCAAATCGAGGAAATTGGAGAAAAACGTATAAATCCCGTCCTGAAATAGCCCGTTCTTCAGTCCAGCTGTCAGACCATGCAAATCCCTCAACCCCCCCCCCCCCCCGCCCCCTTCCACCTGAGAGGCACAAATTAGGCTTTGCACACACACACAACCCACCCCGGCACCACCCACCGCATTGCCGGACCGTGGCATGTCACTTCCTCTCCCTCTCCTCCACTGCCCCACCCTCCCACCTGACCATCCATAATCCGTCCATCTGTCCATGGGTCGGTCGGTCTTTCTATATATCCGTTTATCATCCATTCGTCCATTCATCCATTCATCATCCATCCATCCGTCCATCCATCGATTCATCTATCCATCCATCCGTCCATCCTATTGAACCTTTGAGGCAACCCCCAGCCTTTCCATTGACCGGGATTAAATCTCTCTCTCTCTCTCTCTCTCTCCCTCTCTCTCTCTCTCTCTGTGAGTCTCCCTCTCTGGTGGCATGAGCCCACGTGCACTCTCAGGTCCCGTGCACGCTCTCAGATGTGGCCTCTGATTGGTTTTGCGCGGACCTGCCCTGGCTAAAGCCAACAGAGATTCGCATGCAGATCGTATGTGGCTACAAATGTTTGCGTGTGAGGGAGAGCAAAGAGCTAGCTAGCGAGGGACACGGGACCCAGGGAACCAGCTGTGCAGTGTGTGTGTGTGTGTGTGTGTGTTGTGTGTGTGTGTGTGTGTGTGTGTGTGTGCGTATGTGTGTATGTGTGTGTCTGTCTGTGTGTGTCTGTGTGCATGCGCTTGACTGTGTGTGTGCATATGTGTGTGTGTGTGTGTCTGTCTGTCTGTGTGCGTGCGTTTGACTGTGTGTGTGTGTGTGTGTATGTGCGAGGTTACACACATGTGTGCATGTGTGTGCACGTGCCTGTATGCCTGTGTGTTTGTGTGTGTGTGTCTGTGTGTGTGTGCAATGCATACATGTGTGTGTGCAATGCATGCATACTTCCCCATCTGCATGTGCCACACCATGATAACTCGATGTAAACCTGTGTGTATTACTATGTGAGTTGTTGAATAGGTTGCCTATTGGTCCTCAGAGACGCGGAGGTTGAGATCAGAAGGCGAGGAGGGCGTGTTGCAGTGCAGCCAGCCAGCGGGCATCCCTCCCTCCCTCCCCTCCCTCCCTGCCTCCCTCCCTGCCTATAGTCGATGTGAGCTGTAAGCAGCGCTCTCAACCCCCCCCACCCCCGCTTTCCCCCCTGCCCCCCAGGCCGGCCCCCCCCCCCCCCTCCCCCCCTCGGATGAAGCCGACGAGAGGTCATCTATTATTTAAACATTTTCTCCATCAGAATGCATCTCCTGTTTCTATATTAAACTCCAGTCAGTAAGCATAAACCTTAGCACTGTGGGGTCACCAGCAACCCTCTCTTCCTCTTCTCTCTCTTCTCTCTCTCTCTCTCTCCGTCTTTGCACCTCCGCCACTTCCATCCTCAACACCTCCTCCATCCATCCATCCTCAACACCACCTCCTTCTCCTCCAAACACTCTTTGTTATGTCCTCAAGACAATTGGGAGTACTGTGTGTTTGCGGTATATATATATATATATATATATATATTATATATATATATATATTTAATATATTCAACACACAAACTCACCACCGCCTCTAAAAGCGCTCACACACACGATGCTGCGAGCCGTCCAAAGACCGCCCACGAGTTTCTCTAAAGATGGCAGCGAGGAGGAGTTGGTGTGTGTTGTCTTAGGTAACAGTTTACTGTTTACAGTGGCTATCTATCTATCTATATGTCTATCTGTCTATCTATCCATCTGTCTATCTATCCATCTGTCTGTCTGTCTGTCTGTCTATTTCTCTCTCTCTCTCTCTCTCTCTCTCTCTCTCTCTCTCTCTCTCTCTCTCTCTCTCTCTCTCTCTCTCTCTATCTATTGTATTGAGGTCTGTGTTCTCATTATCAATAGAAAAGCATTGATGGCAAGCAGGCAGTCAATGAACTAAAAATACATAAAATAAGTACATTGTCCATAATTGGCATGACGTGTGTGACACTGTAGCTGTATGTATGACATTACAAAGCAAACAGTTAACCACTGTTTGTTTTACAGGCAATGGAGATCATGCTGTTAGACATTCACTATGTGTTTGCGTGTGTGTGTGTGTATGTGTGTGTGTGTGTGTGTGTGTGTGTGTATGTACATGCTGGTGCAGCGCGCTGTGTGCAAATAGTAATCGTTGATCAATTGAAAGTGGGCAAATCTGTTGGATAGCACGTTTTATGGAAGTCATGGAATGTTGACGCTTAAAAAATAGGGGTGTGTGTGTGTGTGTGTGTGTGTGTGTGTGTGTGTGTGTGTCTGGGTGGGTGTGTGGGTGGGTGGGCGTGGGGTGCTCTCTCCCTAGGTGACACAGTCCCACTGAGACCCAATCTGTTCACCGGAGAGAGTGAGAGAGTGAGTGAGAGAGAGAGAGAGAGAGAGAGAGAGAGAGAGGCGGGTGGGGGGCTTGTTAGTAGTGCAGAAAACACTGTTAAACCAAATCCTATGATAGTATGAGTTTTTGTCACTGTCAATTCTGTAAGTGAAGTGAAGTCATACTTGCATACAAAGGCATTGGCTACACTTCAGGATGCACGGTTAACCACACCAAGGACAGGCCGACAAAATGGTAAATGGATTGCATTTATATATCGCTTTACAGTATTGCCTCACATTCACCCATTCATACACCAGCGGCGGTGTCAACCATGCAAGGTAACAACCAACACGTCAGGAGCAGTTCGGGTTAGGTGGCGTCTTGCTCAGGAACACCTCGACTCTTAGCTAGGCGGAGCCCAGGGATCGAACCAGCAACCTTCCTGTTGCCAGACAACCGCTCTTACCTCCTGAGCTACTACCGCCCAACAACGAGTCACTCACCTGGCTGCACCACACGCTGACCTAACACGGCGATCACGACTCACACCGTACCACTACGTGTGTGTCTGCCATTATATAATCATTTGGATCTCTCTCTCTCTCTCTCTCTCATTTTCCATCTCTCTTTCACGTTCCCTCACTTTCCATCTGTCTCTCTCCGTCTCTCTCTCTAACTCTCACTTTCCGTCTCTCTCTCTCCCTCTGTCTCCATCTCTCTCTCTCTGCCTCTCACTCACTCCCTCTCTCTGTCTCTCTCTCTCTGTCTCTCTCTCACTCTCTTTCCATTTCCATTTCTTTCTGTCTCTCTCTCTCTCCTCTCATCCTCTTATGGGGGATTACCCGGGATATTCTGTGAATGAGTGAATTTAGTATGAAAGGTAACAAATCTCCTGCAGCCAGCACCACTCCCTCCCCATAGGCTACGACTACAGAGCAACTAAGATGGAGAGATCTCTTCAGAACTTAGACATAAACTTAAACAAAATTAGATTGTTGATCTTTCTAGACTTTCTCTCTCTCTCTCTCTCTCTCTCTCTCTCTCACACTCTCTCTTCATCCTTCTCTCTCTGTCTTTCTCTCTCAAATAATAATTTTTATGCCACCCGACACAATACATTTTTTATTAAAAAAATATGCGTGTGTGTGTGTGTGTGTGTGTGAATAATTGATGTCACTACCTGACATGGATCTTCATAGATCATCCTTTGCCACTCAAGATGACATTTGTTGATTTGTGTCCATGCAGAAAAGAATCAGGGATCACGCTTAGTTACAAATAGAAGCATGAAGTTATCAAATCAATTTATTTGTATAGCACTTTACACACAACAAGTGCTTTACAGCGCACACAGAGGAAAACCAAATCAAAAGTAGGAAACAGACACAATAGAAGAAACGAAAAATCTGAGTGATGATAAATAACAATAATAATAATAATAATATAATTATTATTATTATTATTATAATCATACCAGATAGATAGTAGTAGTAAGTAATAATAATAATAATAATAATAATAATAATAATAATAATAACAACAGATAAATAATAATAATAATAATGGTAATAATAATAACACCAATAGTGTTAGAACAAGTTAGATACCGGTAACAACAGTGTTTATAGACCTTGACCTTCAGCTCTGCTCCTGGAGTCATGATGTAGCAGAATGTCCCCACCGGTGAGGCTGCCCACTGATTCTGCTGTTTCTGCTCATTAAGTGTGGCCAGCTGATGCCGTTCGGGTCGCCAAGCTACACTAACTAGACAGCTACGCTAACTAAAGAGCTACGCTAACTAGACAGCTACGCTAACGCAAGTGCTATAGGCCACGCGGTAAGAGACACCGAGGGCCGAGGGGGGAGACACAAAGACACGGCAGTGTTAGAAGTGACAAAGTTGATGGACATTTCTGTCACTCTCTCTCTCGTTTTATCTTTCTCATTTTATCTTTCTCTCTCTCTCTTCCTTTCGTTCTATCTCTCTCTATCTCTCTCTCTCGCTCTCTCTCTCTCGCACAAACATACACACACACACAGACACACACACACACACACACACACACACACACATTACTGTGCTCCCTACTGCCATATAACAGTGTACTTTTCTGATGATAAAGTAACTCTTGTCTGACACCGCAATGAAAAGACAGCAGAATGAACCTTTTAGATATAACCAGCGTGCTATTTATGGATGTCACAAACATACACACAATTACTTCATGTACACACACACACACACACACACACACACACACACACACACACACACACACCACACACACACACACAATCCATCGAGGTTGCAGTCCAGAGCATGCGAGTAATTAGCAGTAACCTAATGATGTCTACGGGCTAGCCTCGTTAGCTGCTAGCATATGTCAAGGTGTCGGACAGCAATCTGTCACGGGTTGTAATGAAGATGGACCGTGGACGTAGCTCGTACCTCTCTCTCAATACCCTGATCCCTGTCAGAGAGAACTCATTACAAAAATACAGTAATTGTATTTTAGGCAAAAATACTTTTGTGTTGGTGTGCATTGTGTAGCAGTGCCCTGTGTGTGTGTGTGTGTGTATATTCAGTTCAAAGTGCTCTACAGTTCAAATGCAAAAATGCTGTTTTATATTGCGCTTTACAGTATCACCTCACATTCACCCATTCATACACCGATGGCGGTGTCAACCACGCAAGGTAACAACCAACACGTCAGGAGCAGTGAGGGTTAGACGGCGTCTTGCTCAGGGACACCTCGACACTTAGCTAGGCAGAGCCTGGGGATCGAACCAGCAACCTTCCTGTGGCCAGACAACCACTCTTACCCCCAACCACACTGCTCCAATACATTGGGACCCCTTGGAGGGAGATTTGGCCCGGCGACGGCTGGACTGTTTCCCCAGAACGAGACATGTTTGTTGGGGTTTTGGCGCCGGGGCTAATGCAGGCTGTCCAGGGCCTCGTACGTTTGTTCAGAATGAGTCTATTAGTGGTTCAGAGTGAGGCTGTGGTTGGAACACAGCGGCGATTGACTGCAGTGACTGGGGTTTGGTGTAATTATTATGGGTTCCTCTGGCCTGCATATGGACTACATTTATATTTTATAACTCATATAATCCTACTCTAGCCAAACCAAAAGCCAGGGTTCAAAACGTTTAGAGCGGTAATACCTATAAAGTATTATAACATTGCGACTGGTGTTACATTTACTCATGCTGGATAGTAAATTGTAAATATATACTGATAACATTCTTAGGTGAATGACTAATGTGGCCATTTGAGAACACTTTACAACTTTACAATTAACATTAGTTAATGCAGTAATAAGCATTATTATATACCATTAGCATTGGGGTTAGGGCTAAAGTGAGGGGCTCTGTGTGTGTGTATGTCTGTGTGTGTGTGTGTGTGTGTGCGTGTGTGTGTCTGTGTGTGTGTGTGTGTGTGTGTGTGTGTGTGTGTGTGTGTGTGTGTGTGTGTGTGTGTGTGTGTGTGTGTGTGTGTGGTGTGTGTATGTCGGTGTGTGTGTGGTGGTGGTGTGTGTGTGAGCGACCAGAAAAACAGGCGGGAACGGCTGGTTTGTTCTCCTGCGTTAATTTGCGGAAGTGGATCGTTTTATCCTCACCCTTAATCTGAATGTTTTCACAGATTAGCGAGGGGGGGGGACACTCGACAGTCTAACAGCACTATTAGCATTGATAAGAGAGAGAGAGAAGAGAGAGAGAGAGAGGAGAGAGAGAGAGAGAGAGAGAGAGAGAGAGAGAAGGGGGAGGGAGAAGAGAGAGAGGAAAGAGGGAGAGAGGGGAGAGAGGGAGAGAGAGAAAGAGAGGGGGAGAGAGGGAGAGAGAGGGAGAGGGAGAGAGAAAGAGGGGGAGAGAGGGAGAGAGAGAGAAAGACAGTGGGAGAGGGAGAGAGAGGGGGAGACAGGGAGAGAGAGAGCGAAAGAGAGGAGGAGAGGGGGAGATGGGAGGAGAGGGAAGCAGAAATAGAGGGGAGAGAGGGATGGAGGGAGGGAGATTGCACGGGGGATGGGTGGAGAGAGCCGGAGAGAGACAGAGAGAGAGAGAGAGAGAGAGAGAGAGAGACAGAGGAAGAGGAAGTGACAGAGAGACAGACGGGGAGACAGACAGGTGAAGCGAGAGGAAGACATGGCGATAGAGAGACCAAGCGCAAAGCATCTCAACGCTAATAAATAATGATTAAGAATGCTCATGTTTTTCTTAAGGCAAGCAAAATGTAACGTCTATTGATTGAACGTCATCGACTGCATGCTAGGCTGCAGTACTGGTCTCTTAATACCTGGCGTGTCTATGAGAGGATGAGGGGGATGAGAGGATTAAGTTGAATCTGCCGTGATTGAAAGCCACGTGCAGCTGGAATAAAATGAACGATTGATCAGATAGAACGCCGGAGCGATAGAACGCTAGATGCATCGACGCATGGATGCGTGGATACATATGGAGAGAGCGACGCATGAAACAGGCTTCAGCGACGAACGGTTGCGGAAGCTAAAGTGAATAATTCATCAAAACTCCAAGTGCATCAATAATTGACCAGCATCTTACCCAGCGTGCCTGCTTGCTGTGGCGCTGGCTGCTGCTGGTGAAGAACTTTTTGGGCTTCGATGCATCGCCCAGGGAGCGTGGGAGAGCTGAGTCATTGTTCTAAATCTAAATGAAGGAGCATCTTTCAGTTTTGCCGGACCACACTATTCAAAACAAACAAACAAACAACCAAACATACATGGGACCCAGTCTGGGGCGGGGGGGGGGGGGCCTAGGATAGGACGTGGGCTAAATTTAGGCTAAGCTAAGCAAGGGCGGGAGACAATCGGCTAAGCTGGGACAGGACTGCATAGGGCTAGGCTAGGCTTAGGCTAACATTGGATAATCTAGGATCGGAATAGGACTGGCCTAAATTAGGCCTAAAGCTAAGCAAGGCCGTGAGACTACAGGCTAAGCTAGGACAGGACTGCATAGGCTAGGTTAGGCTAAACTCGGACAGGACTGCATAGGCTAGGCTAGGCTAGGCTAAACTACAATAAACTAGGCGAGGACAGGACTGGCTAAGTTAGGCTAAGATAAGCAAGGCGTGAGACTATAGGCAAAGCTGGGACAGGACTGCATAGGCTAGGCTAAGCTAAAATGGGATAATCTAGGCTAGGATAGGACTGGCTAAATTAGGCTAAGCTAAGCAAGGCGTGAGACTATAGGCTAAGCTAGGACAGGACTGCATAGGCTAGGCTAGGCTAAGCTAAACTATGATACACTAGACTAGGACAGGACTGGCTAAATTAGGTTAAGATCAGCAAGGCGTGAGACTATAGGATACGCTGGGACAGGACTGCAAAGGCTAGGCTAGGCTAAGCTAGGATAGGACTGCATAGGCTAGGCTAGGCTAAACTACGATAAACTAGGCGAGGACAGGACTGGCTAAGTTAGGCTAAGATAAGCAAGGCGTGAGACGATAGGCAAAACTGGGACAGGACTGCATAGGCTAGGCTAGGCTAAGCTAGGACAGGACTGCATAGGCGAGGCTAGGCTAAAATTGGATAATCTAGGCTAGGATAGGACTGGCTAAATTAGGCTAAGCTAAGCAAGGCGTGAGACTGTAGGCTAAACTAGGACAGGACTGCATAGGCTAGGCTAGGCTAAGCTACGATAAGCTAGGCTAGGACTGGCTAAATGAGGCTAAACTAAGCAAGGCGTGAGACTATAGGCTAAGCTAGGACAGGACTGCATAGGCTAGGCTAAGCCAAGCTAAACAAAGCTAGGCTATGAAAGTACTGGCTAGGCTAGGCTAAACTCTGCAAAGCCTGCACTGGGCAGGATAGGATAAGAGAAGAGGCTACAGATACAATAAAGGCCTGGTTAGAATAGGCTAGGGATATGCAATGGTTAGGTTAGGACAGTATAAGTATAGGTAAAGGTGCTGTATGTAAGAATAATGGATCCATTCAGGGACTACATGTAGGATTTTACAGCACAAACGCTTTAAATTACCAGTTAATGAGCAGGTTGTGGTTAAAGTTAAAACATGAGAGCTTCCCCGACTCTCTGTTGCGTAGAACAACTTTTGGGCTGATTTCTCTTATCTTTGAGTCGGGTCGGATTTCATAACATTAGTTTCTGATTGTTATTGTCTCAGCTCAGAATGCACTGATTCTTACATATAGGACCTTTAAGTGTATAATATTATGGGATAGGTTAGGATAGTATATAATATGATAGGCTAGGTAAAGATAACATATATGATACAGATGTAGATACAGATATAGATATAGATATAGATATAAATATAGATATAGATATATAGTAAGATGGGGTAGGACACACAGTTGTTTTGGTGGTCCTGCCCGCTGCCTCTCATCCTGGGTGATTCTACAGCTCAGTGGGTATGTAGATCAGCCCAGTGGACACGGGTGTGTCTGTGTGTGTCAGTGTCTGTGTGTGTGTGTGTGTGTGTGTGTGTGTGTGTGTGTATGTGTGTGTGAGAGAGAGAGAGAGTCCCCACATCATAAATAACTCACACACTGTGCTTCATATTGTTGGATAATGTGTGTGCAGACATTTATACCTGGCGTGTGTGCGTGTGTGTGTGCGTGTGTGTGTGTGTGTGCGTGTGTGTGTTTGTGTGTGCTACATGCACGGTGTGTTGGGTGCGTGATGGGTGTGTTGTGTGTGTGTGTGTGTGTGTGTGTGTTGTGTGGTGGTGTATGCGTCTCTCTGTGTGTGTGTGTGTGTGTGTGTGGTGTGTGTGTGTGTGTGTGGTGTGTGTGTGTGTGTGTAATTGACACACACACAGCTTCTAGTACACAGATGGCCGCTCTCCTGAGTTCTCTGTTTGACAGCTACGCAGGGCTGGTTTATTTGTGTATCTACTCATTCATTTATTTTTTAAATGTTTGCCCAAAATTGAGAGCTCCTTTGTGATCTAAGCTGCCTCGACTAAAAATCAGTGCACAATCTAACAACGTTGATTCAACTATTGATGAGACAGATGAACAAAAAGAGAAAAACTCAGATAGAATATGAATCTTTCTTTTTTAAATGTTGATGTGTACATTACACGTTAATAAGATAAGATAAGATAGAACTTTACTAATCCCGAAGGAAATTCTTTTGCCAGAGGTTGCTCACAATACCATTAACATAAGCATAATAATAGAATTATAAACAATAGAATAATAAACTCTAGAAAATTACTGTAAATGAAAAAATGGACAGTGAAAAAGCCTAAAGAAAAATAAGGGTAAGATATTCAGTAAACAAAACAAGTGAGAAGCAGCATTGCACATGAGGAATATTGCATGTATACTTAATGCACATTCCTCATATATATCTTACTGCGTCATGTACACAATTCATTCAAAAAGTTATTTTCCAGAAAGATAGAAAGAAAGCAAGAAAGGAAGGAGGAAATATGATAAACCTCTGAATGTTAATAATGTTAACCTCGAGGACTTCAAAAGTGCACCAGCCGTCACCTCTTGCAAAAGCCAACCTTGCTGCTGTTGCTGCTGTCCCCGGCCGTGTGATAAACTATCACTGTGGGACGCTCACGAGCACGAGGGGGTGAGGAGGGGTGAGGTGTGAGGAGGGGTGAAGGGGGTGGAGATGGGGGAGGTGGGAGGAATATGGCCCTCTGGTCTCAGCTCTCCTCTGCTCCCAGCCAACTTACCAGTAGGTCCACTAACAGATGCTTCCACACACACTGGATGCTGAGTCAGACGTGATGGAAACATATGTCTATTTGGGTGTGTGTGTGTGGGTGTGTTTGTGTTTTGGTGTGTGTGTGTGTGTGTGTGTGTGTGTGTGTGTGTGTGTGTGTGTGTGTGTGTGTGTGTGTGTGGGGAGGGGCGTGGCGGTGTGTGTGCGGTTGTGTGTGTGTGTGTGTCTGCTGCTGCTAAAGTGTCTGTTGACACTGCTATGCTAATGTAATGATTATGCCTCATGAATTGTTAATCTCCTTGAAAGCCACTGCAATCGCTTCATGAGATCTTGGGCTGTTAACTGATTTAAAGGCAAGTAAATAAACACATTCCACGGTCATGCAGTCAATCACATCCATTAGCATTTACAGTCATATTATGAAAGCACGCACGTACGACAAATATAGACATTGTGCCCATGCAGTACATACTGTATAGTATAGGGGATTTGAGGGAAGATAAATTACAATAGATTAGACTGGCCTAAATTGTAAAATAAGAAAAATGTTATTGCAGGGTAACTTAATCCAAGATCATCATATTGCTATTTGCCAAATTGCAAGTATTTTGTCTTTTTGGCGATTTGATGGCTTTTTGGAAGAGAAAAAAACAAATTGAGAAATGGGCAGATTTCTGCTATCAGTTTTGTTTCATACTCTCCCTCCCTCTCTCTGTGAAACTTTTTTCATTGATTTTCTCTCTGTCTCTTATCTTGCTCCCTGCTCTCTCAATTCAGTTCAAACATGTATATTGGAAACAATTACGTTCATATGTCTCTAGCTTTGGCACTCTCTATTTACTATTCACTCCTGTTGTGTTATTATTAAATTTGGACACCTTCATCCAATCCCAAAGTCAATTCAGATCAATTCCATAGATAGGAGACAGGCAGCTTCACTCCGGAGGTACTGACACCACAGGGGATCGAAGCCAGTACCTTTTTTGGCCGCGGCTGGACACAGAACACATTTACCTTTACATTTACATTTAGGGCATTTGGCAGATGCTTTTATCCAAAGCGACTTACAAAGAGTACATTTGTTGAAGGAGACAGCAACATATCACTGTGGTACATAAAGATAAGTATAGAGCAGGTTTCAAGCATTCATAGTTATGAGGCTAATACAACGAGTTTCATAATTGCAAAGTTGCCTGCATAAATATCTGGGATAAGAGCAGATGTGTGATTCTGAGCATGTTACCAACATACTGTATAAGAATATACAATATACTAAACAATGCTAAGTACAATTAATAATGCCAAGACATACAAACACGCAAGAACACCCTACCCTACACTCACTAACCTATCCCCCTTCGCCCCCCCCCCAGGTTGATCGAGAAGAGGCAGCCCAATGGGGAGACCATCGAGCTGTCGGCGGAGGGTCGCCCAGAGCTGGTGGAGGAGAAGGAGATGCCCGTGGTGGACTGCACCTGCTTCGGTCTGCCTCGTCGTTACATCATCGCCATCCTGTCGGGTCTCGGCTTCTGCATCTCCTTCGGCATCCGCTGCAACCTGGGCGTGGCCATCGTCAGCATGGTCAACGACCACACCGTCTACAAGGGCAACAAGGAGGTCCTGGTGGTGAGTGTGTGCAGAAAAGGTTGCAGGAGATTTCGGACTGCTATTGTACCACCAGGGGTGAGCGTGATTAGCCATTCAAGTGGTTTCAAAAAGTGAAACCAGTTGCAGTTACAGTCCACTGGGTGGGTAGGCTGGTAGGCTGATCTATCCAGCATACTCCGAGGTGGACGCTCCCACTTGTGATGTCAAATGGGGCCATTCCAACCGTTTTTGGAATGGTTAATCACGCACTCACATGGTGGTAGAATAGGAGTCCGTTAAACATTTTAAAAACATTTCTAAAAAAAGACATGTCTGACTTTTGACTGATTTTAGGGGGGTTAGGTTTTCAGGTCAGTGTTTGGTTTTAGGGTGAGGCTAATGTTGGGGTTAGGTTTGTTACCTTGCATGGTTGGCACCGCCGTCGGTGTATGAATGAGGGAATGTCAGGCAACTGTAAAGTGCTTTGGATAAAAGTGCTATATAAATGCAATTCATTTATTTATATCTGTGCAAAATAGCCTCTAGAATACGTTTATTTGGATTAACTAATGTTAAATAATACTTGACATACAACTACATTACTTATATTTATTCACAAAATAATCAACATATGTAAAATAGAATAGAAATATTAGAATTTACCTCTGTATCGGGAATGAGTGTGTATGAAATGCTGATATAGTATGCAACGCACTTTTCATAGCATATCACTTCAGATGAATGAACACTTGCACTCCAGGATCAAGTGTGATGTACAGAGAGCATACCATGTGACTTCCTGCCTCTCCATGTCTGTCCCAGGGTCATATGCCGGCGCGGTGGTGGCCATGCCGCTGGCGGGAATACTGGTGCAGTACACCGGCTGGCCTTCCGTTTTCTACGTCTACGGTTAGAATTCCCAGAGCTGTGTGTGGATCAAATATCCCTGTCTGTCTGTAGCTCAGCTGTACATTAAAGGTGCTGTGGGGGAGACTTATGTTAAAGGTACTCTATGTAAGAATCATTCATTCTTTCTCATTACTGCCCCCTTTGGCCTGGTGAGTGAACTGCAGCCTGCTGGAGCGCTAAGTGCATTCAGCACTGGACTGTGAGCTCCGTGGCTTGAGGAGACAATAACAATCATAATCAAATGTTAGTTATAATCATAAATAAACTTTTTTCTGCTCTCTCTCTATACAACTCCCAAATCTTACCGAGAGCACCTTTAAACGCACAGAGGATGTCGACGCCTAAGAATTTAATCATAATAATGGTTGGATAATATTACTTTATTTAAGTAATGGCCATAATCCGTTCATTCATTAATTAAGAGCAACCAATCACCACAAACCAATTTGTTTGTGATTGGTACAAATTAATACAGAGTGACATCACCAGTCACCGGTTGGTGCAGAGCAAAAACAACAATTTCAGTAACGCCGGTTTCACCAGAGGCGGTGCTGTTTCACACTGTTTTACTAAGGTTAAGTGTTACTCTTTAACAAGTCTTGCTTCTTCTTCTTCTTCATCTCTGTGGTCGTCCTCTGCCCTTCCCATTGGTCATTTTGTATTCTTGACTTGTCCACCGATTCCTCCGCCCCTCTCCCAGGTAGCTTTGGGATCTTCTGGTATCTCTTCTGGATCCTGGTGTCATACGAGAGTCCTGCCGTTCACCCCACCATCACCACCGAGGAGAGACAGTACATCGAGGAGGCCATCGGCGAGTCCACCTCCTTCGCCAATCCCCTTCAGGTATCGGTTGTTACCGTATTCAACGTTTTTGCCGTGTCGTGCACGAGGCTATCATTTATCTTCAGTCCGATATTACTTAAAGGAGACCTATTATTATATCACCAGGTGTTAACGTGATTAGCCCTTCCCAGCGGTTTCAGAATCTCAGTTTTTTTACATCACAAGAGGGAGTGTCCATCTAGAAGCATGATGGATCAGCCTACCAGTTGCTACAGTCCACTGGGTATGCTGGTAGGCTATCTATCCAAAGTACATCTGAATTCCAGCGGGTCAAACTCGGAGATTAAAGCGTTTTTTGCCGCCTACCTCGGTGCGGTCTACCACCCCCTATGCTTGGCATCGAGGGGGTTGGGGGGAGACGGGTCCACGGTTATGTATGGCCCCACTTGACATGACAAGTGGGAGTATCCACCCCAGAAGTATGCCGGATAGATCAGCCTACCAGTTGCTACAGTCCACTGGGTAGGCTGGTAGGCTGATCTATCCGGCATACTTCTAGGTGGACACTCCCACTTGTGATGTCAACGGGGGCCACTCCGACCGGCTCGGAAACCGCTTGGAATGGCTAATCACGCTCACACCTGGTGCTATAATACAGTGCCTATCCTTTAATATTAATACTAATAATGTTTGAATCCCAACCTGGTTTCGCTGGCGCCATGCCCAATGTTTGCAGTCTACCTGTAAGCTCCTCCTACCTGTAAACTCCTCCTACCTGTAAACTCCTACCTGCTCATTAATGACACGTAGCTTAATTCATTACAATGCATGTGCCTACTGTAACGGTACACCCACGATGCATCGCTGTACAAACGTGCGGAGACAGAGGAACACACACACACCCATGCACACTATCGACGATGTGGCTTCTCAGCTGCATCTGCCTCATCCATAGTCCAACCGCCGAGCCACAATAGCTGAACTCCTCCAATCATCATCATCATCTCCTATTTCTCTCTCTCTGGGGCAGAAATTCAAGACCCCGTGGAGACACTTCTTCACCTCCATGCCCGTGTACGCCATCATCGTAGCCAACTTCTGCAGGAGCTGGACCTTCTACCTGCTGCTCATCAGCCAGCCCGCCTACTTTGAGGAGGTCTTTGGCTTCGAGATCAGCAAAGTGAGATCAGGTTTTTTTTTGGGGGGTGGGGGATGCTCCACTGGATTTGTTGCAGTTTCCACAATGTGTGAACTTCATCCATTAAAATGAAACTCCAGGTCTGAAGATATTATGGAAGCTGGAATTCGGAACTGGGAATGACGTCACACCCGAGTTGACCCCGCCTTCCAGTTAACAAGTCGGAAAACCAAGATGGACGCCTTGCTTTACCAGTCATAACAACGTATTAGCATTTGTGCGCATAAAAATAAAGGATTAATAAAGTTAACAAGTCGGAAAACCAAGATGGACGCCTTGCTTTACCAGTCGATAAATCACTTGGCCCATAATAATCTGGCCTGTAAAGCCCTTTGAGACTGTATAGTGATTAAGGGCTGTACAAATAAAACTGAATTGAATTGAATTGAATAACAACGTATTAGTTGGAAAGTACTGTAGAAGTTGGAAAGTACTGTGTGTACGACTGATTTTATGAGACACAAATAGACAGAAGTGCTAAAAACAGTATATACAGCTTTCACTGACTGTTGATGCGCGGAGCAGCCATCTTGGATTTCTAAGTCGGGGGTTGTGAGATTCGTCCGACTTTCCGAGTTGGAAATCCGACTTCAGTGCGCATTCCCCACGAAACTTTGGAACTCGGAATTCGATTCCGATACAAATGGAACGCAACTAGATGCATCGACGCATGGATGCGTGGATACATATGGAGAGAGCGACGCATGAAACAGGCTTCAGCGACGAACGGTTGCGGAAGCTAAAGTGAATAATTCATCAAAACTCCAAGTGCATCAATAATTGACCAGCATCTTACCCAGCGTGCCTGCTTGCTGTGGCGCTGGCTGCTGCTGGTGAAGAACTTTTTGGGCTTCGATGCATCGCCCAGGGAGCGTGGGAGAGCTGAGTCATTGTTCTAAATCTAAATGAAGGAGCATCTTTCAGTTTTGCCGGACCACACTATTCAAAACAAACAAACAAACAAACAAACATACATGGGACCCAGTCTGGGGCAGGGGGGGGGGCTAGGATAGGACTGGCTAAATTAGGCTAAGCTAAGCAAGGCGGGAGACTATCGGCTAAGCTGGGACAGGACTGCATAGGCTAGGCTAGGCTAGGCTAACATTGGATAATCTAGGATCGGATAGGACTGGCTAAATTAGGCTAAACTAAGCAAGGCGTGAGACTATAGGCTAAGCTAGGACAGGACTGCATAGGCTAGGTTAGGCTAAACTCGGACAGGACTGCATAGGCTAGGCTAGGCTAGGCTAAACTACAATAAACTAGGCGAGGACAGGACTGGCTAAATTAGGCTAAGATAAGCAAGGCGTGAGACTATAGGCAAAGCTGGGACAGGACTGCATAGGCTAGGCTAGGCTAGGCTAAGATTGGATAATCTAGGATCAGATAGGACTGGCTAAATTAGGCTAAGCTAAGCAAGGCGTGAGACTATAGGCAAAACTGGGACCAGGACTGCATAGGCTAGGCTAGGCTAAGCTAGGACAGGACTGCATAGGCGAGGCTAGGCTAGGCTAAAATTGGATAATCTAGGCTAGGATAGGACTGGCTAAATTAGGCTAAACTAAGGCAAGGCGTGAGACTGTAGGCTAAAACTAGGACAGGACTGCATAGTTAGTTAGGATAGTATATAATATGATAGGCTAGGTAAAGATAACATATATGATACAGATGTAGATACAGATATAGATATAGATATAGATATAAATATAGATATAGATATATAGTAAGATGGGGTAGGACACACAGTTGTTTTGGTGGTCCTGCCCGCTGCCTCTCATCCTGGGTGATTCTACAGCTCAGTGGGTTATGTAGATCAGCCCAGTGGACACGGGTGTGTGTCTGTGTGTGTGTCAGTGTGTGTGTGTGTGTGTGTGTGTGTGTGTGTATGTGTGTGTGAGAGAGAGAGAGAGTCCCCACATCATAAATAACTCACACACTGTGCTTCATATTGTTGGATAATGTGTGTGCAGACATTTATACCTGGCGTGTGTGCGTGTGTGTGTGCGTGTGTGTGTTTGTGTGTGCGTACATGCACGGTGTGTGTGCGTGAGTGTGTGTGTGTGTGTGTGTGTGTGTGTGTGTGTGTGTGTGTGTGTGTGGGTGTATGCGTCTCTCTGTGTGTGTGTGTGTGTGTGTGTGTGTGTGTGTGTGTGTGTGTGTGTGTGTGTGTAATTGACACACACACAGCTTCTAGTACACAGATGGCCGCTCTCCTGAGTTCTCTGTTTGACAGCTACGCAGGGCTGGTTTATTTGTGTATCTACTCATTCATTTATTTTTTAAATGTTTGCCCAAAATTGAGAGCTCCTTTGTGATCTAAGCTGCCTCGACTAAAAATCAGTGCACAATCTAACAACGTTGATTCAACTATTGATGAGACAGATGAACAAAAAGAGAAAAACTCAGATAGAATATGAATCTTTCTATTTTTAAATGTTAAATGTTTAAATGTCTTGTAATAAGATAAGATAAGATAGAACTTTACTAATCCCGAAGGAAATTCTTTTGCCAGAGGTTGCTCAAAATACCATCAACATAAGCATAATAATAAATTATAAACAATAGAATAATAAACTCATTAATTAAAAAATTGACAGTGAAAAAGCCTAAAGAAAAATAAGGGTAAGATATTCAGTAAACAAAACAAGTGAGAAGCAGCATTGCACATGAGGAATATTGCATGTATACTTAATGCACATTCCGCATATATATCTTACTGCGTCATGTACACAATTCATTCAAAAAGTTATTTTCCAGAAAGATAGAAAGAAAGCAAGAAAGGAAGGAGGAAATATGATAAACCTCTGAATGTTAATAATGTTAACCTCGAGGACTTCAAAAGTGCACCAGCCGTCACCTCTTGCAAAAGCCAACCTTGCTGCTGTTGCTGCTGTCCCCGGCCGTGTGATAAACTATCACTGTGGGACGCTCACGAGCACGAGGGGGTGAGGAGGGGTGAGGTGTGAGGAGGGGTGAAGGGGGGGTGGAGATGGGGGAGGTGGGAGGAATATGGCCCTCTGGTCTCAGCTCTCCTCTGCTCCCAGCCAACTTACCAGTAGGTCCACTAACAGATGCTTCCACACACACTGGGATGCTGAGTCAGACGTGATGGAAACATATGTCTATTTGGGTGTGTGTGTGTGGGTGTGTTTGTGTTTGTGTGTGTGTGTGTGTGT
>PIJE02000470.1:145126-290126 GCA_002895965.2 Coryphaenoides rupestris | reverse complement strand
GACTCTGTCCAGTAGACTCTGTCCAGTAGGCTCTGTCCAGTAGACTCTGTCCAGTAGACTCTGTCCAGTAGGCTCTGTCCAGTAGGCTATGTCCAGTAGACTCTGTCCAGTAGACTCTGTCCAGTAGGCTCTGTCCTGTAGGCTATGTCCAGTAGACTCTGTCCAGTAGGCTCTATCCAGTAGACTCTGTCCAGTAGGCTCTGTCCTGTGGGCTCTGTCCAGGAGACTCTGTCCAGTAGGCTCTGTCCAGTAGACTCTGTCCAGTAGGCTCTGTATTGTAGGCTCTGTCCTGCAGGCTCTGTCCAGTAGGCTCTGTCCAGTAGGCTCTGTATTGTAGGCTCTGTCCAGTAGACTCTGTCCAGTAGGCTCTGTATTGTAGGCTCTGTCCTGCAGGCTCTGTCCAGTAGGCTCTGTCCAGTAGGCTCTGTCCAGTAGGCTCTGTCCAGTAGCATCGCTCACTCTCCTGTTGTCGTGACCCCCGATGACAGACAACACAGCTGTAAGCTCACCTAAAACCCTAACACAAAATTGTATTATTATTTTGTTTTTATTCTATCTGTCTAAAAAATAAAACCAAACCAAACCCTAACCATCATGTATCTTACAATACTATAAATACCTACAATACATTATTTGTATTGTTGTTCCCGGTGGGATTCGGAACATTTACCCTGCTGGTGTTAATATCATGATCTATTAGTTGAGCAAGACAATTATGTATGAGCTTGTCTATTCTGATAATAGAAGAATAGCCGTAAAAACTATTCTGATAAATCGTTTAAATGACCAGTTAACATCAAGGTAACCTTAGTTAACCTTAGTCCTATTTACAATTACACAAATGTACAACAAATTCCTTATGATTATGAGCATTTTCCCCTTGTTTCAATGATATGTATTTCGAAGTGCATATGGAATACAAGTATATCTGTGTTATATATACAAGTGTATGTGTGTTATATGTGTAAGTGTATGTCCGTTAAGAGAAGATAAGATGAGATCAAACGTTATTAATCCTGAAGGAAATTCTTGTGCCAGAGGTTGCATAGCAATAGAATAATAAGCAATAGAGAAATAAAATAACAAATGTACAGCGAGTCATTATAATTATATATGTATATGTGTGTTATATGTGTATACGTGTTGTATATGTATATGTGTGTTATATACTGTATGTATATGTGCGTGTTATATATGTATGTGTGTGTTATATATGTATGTGTGTGTTATATATGTTTATATGTGTGTGTTATATATGTGTATGTGTGTGTCCATCAGGGTATTTGGCTTCGCCATCGTAGCCACGTCTACCCTCAACATGTTGATCCCCACAGCCGCTCGCTGCCACTACAGCTGTGTCATCCTGGTCAGGATATGCCAGGGACTGGTGGAGGTGCACGCATACACACACACACACACACACACACACACACACACACACACACACACACACACACACACACACACATGCACATACGCAATGCATGCACACACACACACACACTCACATGCACACACACAAGTACATGCACACACACTCAAAGACACACACACACACACGCAGACATACACTCACACACAGACATGTGCACACATGCACACACACACATACACACATACACACACTCAAAACACTCAAAATGCATACTCACACAGACACACTCATATGCCCTAGACATCTACACACACACACATAAGCACACACACACACACACCCTGATGTATATAAATGTGTGCTCCTTTGTGTGAATATTTGAAGAGGCACATTTACAAGTCTGCAGTGTGGTCAGTTGGGAATGTCTGCAGAACTTTGGTGTGTTGCTCGGTGTGTTGATGTATATTTAATACACACACAGTAGCGTGAGTGTGTGTGTGTGTGTGTATGTGTGCGTGCGCACGTGTGTTACTGATGCGTTGTCTATACACATGCAGGGTGTATCGTACCCGGCCTGCCACGGCATTTGGGCCAAGTGGGCTCCACCGTTGGAGCGGAGTCGCCTGGCAACCACCGCCTTCTGTGGTGAGGAACCAAGAAGATCTCATCCCACCACACACAACCACACACAACCACACACACACACACACACAGCCTGCCATCCCTCACACCAACCTCTCATGCAGTATCGTCTAGTCCAGTGCGGTTTTTTGTTGCCCAAGGCTCACCAAAGAGCAAACCAAAATCTCAAAGCACACTTGTATTTATGTGGCGGCATTAGCTCAGGAGGTGAGAGCGGTTGTCTGGCAACTGGAAGGTTGCTGGTTCGATCCCTGGGTGCGCCTGGCTAAGTGTCGTGGTGTCCCTGAGCAAGACACCACCTAACCCTAACTGCTCCTGACGTGTTGGTTGTTACCTTACATGGTCGGCACCGCCGTCGGTGTATGAATGAGGGAATGTCAGGCAACTGTAAAGTGCTTTGGATAAAAGTGCTATATAAATGCAATTCATTTATTTATATCTGTGCAAAATAGCCTCTAGAATACGTTTATTTGGATTAACTAATGTTAAATAATACTTGACATACAACTACATTACATTACTTATATTTATTCACAAAATAATCAACATATGTAAAATAGAATAGAAATATTAGAATTTACCTCTGTATCGGGAATGAGTGTGTATGAAATGCTGATATAGTATGCAACGCACTTTTCATAGCATATCACTTCAGATGAATGAACACTTGCACTCCAGGATCAAGTGTGATGTACAGAGAGCATACCATGTGACTTCCTGCCTCTCCATGTCTGTCCCAGGGTCATATGCCGGCGCGGTGGTGGCCATGCCGCTGGCGGGAATACTGGTGCAGTACACCGGCTGGCCTTCCGTTTTCTACGTCTACGGTTAGAATTCCCAGAGCTGTGTGTGGATCAAATATCCCTGTCTGTCTGTAGCTCAGCTGTACATTAAAGGTGCTGTGGGGGAGACTTATGTTAAAGGTACTCTATGTAAGAATCATTCATTCCTTCTCATTACTGCCCCTTTGGCCTGGTGAGTGAACTGCAGCCTGCTGGAGCGCTAAGTGCATTCAGCACTGGACTGTGAGCTCCGTGGCTTGAGGAAACAATAACAATCATAATCAAATGTTAGTTATAATCATAAATAAACTTTTTTCTGCTCTCTCTCTATACAACTCCCCAAATCTTACCGAGAGCACCTTTAAACGCACAGAGGATGTCGACGCCTAAGAATTTAATCATAATAATGGTTGGATAATATTACTTTATTTAAGTAATGGCCATAATCCGTTCATTCATTAATTAAGAGCAACCAATCACCACAAACCAATTTGTTGTGATTGGTACAAATTAATACAGAGTGACATCACCAGTCACCGGTTGGTGCAGAGCAAAAACAACAATTTCAGTAACGCCGGTTTCACCAGAGGCGGTGCTGTTTCACACTGTTTTACTAAGGTTAAGTGTTACTCTTTAACAAGTCTTGCTTCTTCTTCTTCTTCATCTCTGTGGTCGTCCTCTGCCCTTCCCATTGGTCATTTTGTATTCTTGACTTGTCCACCGATTCCTCCGCCCCTCTCCCAGGTAGCTTTGGGATCTTCTGGTATCTCTTCTGGATCCTGGTGTCATACGAGAGTCCTGCCGTTCACCCCACCATCACCACCGAGGAGAGACAGTACATCGAGGAGGCCATCGGCGAGTCCACCTCCTTCGCCAATCCCCTTCAGGTATCGGTTGTTACCGTATTCAACGTTTTTGCCATGTCGTGCACGAGGCTATCATTTATCTTCAGTCCGATATTACTTAAAGGAGACCTATTATTATATCACCAGGTGTTTAACGTGATTAGCCCTTCCAGCGGTTTCAGAATCTCTGTTTTTTTACATCACAAGAGGGAGTGTCCATCTAGAAGCATGATGGATCAGCCTACCAGTTGCTACAGTCCACTGGGTATGCTGGTAGGCTATCTATCCAAAGTACATCTGAATGGACACTCCCACTTGTGATGTCAAACTCGGAGATTAAAGCGTTTTTTGAAACCGCTTGGAATGGCTAATCACGCTCACACCTGGTGCTATAATACAGTGCCTATCCTTTAATATTAATACTAATAATGTTTGAATCCCAACCTGGTTTCGCTGGCGCCATGCCCAATGTTTGCAGTCTACCTGTAAGCTCCTCCTACCTGTAAACTCCTCCTACCTGTAAACTCCTACCTGCTCATTAATGACACGTAGCTTAATTCATTACAATGCATGTGCCTACTGTAACGGTACACCCACGATGCATCGCTGTACAAACGTGCGGAGACAGAGGAACACACACACACCCATGCACACTATCGACGATGTGGCTTCTCAGCTGCATCTGCCTCATCCATAGTCCAACCGCCGAGCCACAATAGCTGAACTCCTCCAATCATCATCATCATCTCCTATTTCTCTCTCTCTGGGGCAGAAATTCAAGACCCCGTGGAGACACTTCTTCACCTCCATGCCCGTGTACGCCATCATCGTAGCCAACTTCTGCAGGAGCTGGACCTTCTACCTGCTGCTCATCAGCCAGCCCGCCTACTTTGAGGAGGTCTTTGGCTTCGAGATCAGCAAAGTGAGATCAGGTTTTTTTTTTTGGGGGGGGGGGGGGGGGGTGGGGGAGGATGCTCCACAGGATTTGTTGCAGTTTCCACGATGTGTGAACTTCATCCATTAAAATGAAACTCCAGGTCTGAAGATATTATGGAAGCTGGAATTCGGAACTGGGAATGACGTCACACCCGAGTTGAACCCCGACTTCCAGTTAACAAGTCGGAAAACCAAGATGGAATGCCTTGCTTTACCAGTCGATATATCACTTGGCCATAATAATCTGGCCTGTATAGTCCTTTGAGACTGTATAGTGATTAAGGGCTGTACAAATAAAACTGAATTGAATTGAATTGAATAACAACGTATTAGTTGGAAAGTACTGTAGAAGTTGGAAAGTACTGTGTGTACGACTGATTTTATGAGACACAAATAGACAGAAGTGCTAAAAACAGTATATTACTACATCTTTCACTGACTCGGAGCGCGGAGCAGCCATCTTGGATTTCTAAGTCGGGGTTGTGAGATTCGTCTGACTTTCCGAGTTGGAAATCCGACTTCAGTGCGCGTTCCTGCGGAAACTTCCGACTTGGAACTCGGAAATTCCAACTTCCGAGTACAAATGGAACGAACCATTAAACAACCCGCCCCTTGCCTCTGTCGCCGCCCTGCAGGTGGGCATGGTGTCAGCGCTGCCCCACCTGGTGATGACCATCATCGTGCCCATCGGGGGCCAGCTGGCCGACTTCCTGAGGACCCGCAATATCATGAGCACCACCAACGTCCGGAAGATGATGAACTGTGGAGGTGAGGGCCGCCTGGTGGCCATGTCGACGGCAACTTGAATTCAACTTTAGAATTAAATTTTAAATCATCCCTGCAAAACACGCTTTCTAAGTTGTATATCCCCAAGCTTGCCTTCCCACTTTTGTGGCTCTGTTTAACAAAACAGTTTTTAAATGTATTTTAAGGTGCAGTAAGTCATCGAGAAGCGAATAAATAAAAAATGTAGATGCAAAATATCTTTTTAAAACTATTGTTTCGAAGATGTGAACTCACATAGAGCTGATAGGTCAGACACCCTTATTTTGTTGTACAGAAAGATAAAAAGATATTCATCACCGTACAAAATGTACGGCATTCATAATGGCGGTGCTCCTGTTTGACATCCACTCAAAATTGCTTTCTGTCAAACAAAGCAAGCTGTCAGCACTAAAGCATTGTTTCACATCTTCGAAACAATACTTTGACTAACGCCATATTCATTTTAGCATAGAAATGTGTTAATTTATTTGCTCCTTAATGACTTATTGCACCTTTAATTAGGCCTGTGTGTTTTCAAACCTTTTTCTTATGAAATTGTACATTTTACAACAGTTCGGTTTTGAGTCATCACCAAACAAACAAACAAACAAACCGTAGCGTCCATCTTTGTTTGTGTGTATTTGTGCCACAGGATTTGGGATGGAGGCCACGCTGCTGCTGGTGGTGGGCTTCTCTCACACCAAGGGCGTGGCTATCTCCTTCCTGGTGCTGGCCGTGGGCTTCAGTGGCTTCGCTATCTCAGGTCAGTGCGTATCATTATTATATTTCAAAGTCTTTTACCTGGCAGATGTAATACAGGCCATCCCATTGAAATAAGGCATTGTGTGTAGTTAACGTTTAACCCGACTGACTCCCCCCCCGCCCGGACACTTTTCTGTGACATTATTATTTGGTATACATCTTCTGGGGGGGAATTTCTGTTGTTTTACTCTCTGTTTAATGGTCAATGCACAAAAGCACATTACTTGTTTGCAAAAACTAAGGCAACAATAAAGTTGTTTCTGATTCAGATTCTGATTTGAGTTTATGTACAGTTTTACATCACAATTGTGTTTCTTTTTATGTCTTTCGTCGTTTTAGGCTTCAACGTCAACCACCTGGACATCGCCCCACGCTACGCCAGCATCCTGATGGGCATCTCCAACGGCGTGGGCACCCTGTCGGGCATGGTGTGTCCCCTCATCGTGGGCGCAATGACCAAACACAAGGTGCATGTGACACCACGTCCTCTCACCTTACTTATGTCTTATGTATACAGTATACAGTATATGTCTTAAGCATGTAGTATATATATCTTAAATATATAGTACATATGTCTTAAGTATACAGTATATATGTCTTGAGCATAAAGTATGTATCCTGAATTACTTCCAGACTCGTGAGGAGTGGCAATATGTGTTCCTGATAGCCTCGATTGTCCACTATGGAGGGGTCATATTCTACGGTATGTACTTATGCACACACACACACACACACACACACACACTCTATCCCACCTAGCTAGTTGCACAAGGTCTTGTGCATCTGCAACCAGATGTACAAGACCCCCATCTGGTTACAAACTCACACACACATACACTCACTCTCTCTCCCTCACACAAACACACACACACTCTCTCCCTCACACAAACACACACACACACAAACACACACACAATCTCTCCCTCACACACACACACACACACACACACACTGAGACACTCAGACACACACACACACACACACACACACACACACACACTCTCCCTCACACACACAGACACACACACACACACACACACACACACACACACTCTCCCTCACACACACAGACACACACACACACTCAGACACACATACACACTCAGACACTCACACACACACACTTCCTCCGGTAAGAGTACACCAAAGACCGCAGAACACCACATCCTCATCCACATCCGATCCGTTCACACCAGCGATCAATATGATCTCCTCCCCGCCGCCAGGACTGTTCGCGTCCGGTGAGAAGCAGCCGTGGGCCGACATCGAGGACACCAGCGAGGAGAAGTGCGGCATCATCGACGAGGACGAGCTGGCCAATGAGACGGAGGAGATGTACCGCGGGGGCGGGCACTACGGCGCCATGAGCCAACCGGTGAGCCACGGCGCCAACGGGGGAGGAGGAGGAGGAGCAGGAGGAGCAGGAGCGGGGTGGGTGTCAGACTGGGATAAGACAGAGGAGTACGTGCAGCCGCCGGGATACAACTCCCGCTCGGCGGGGAGAGAAGAGGAGGAGGAGAAAGGAGGAGGCCTGGCGAGAAAGAAGAGAGCGATGAATTGATTTAAGTGAAAGGGAAATGTTGTCGATGTTATTGTGTGGCGATGAAGATAGGTCTAGGACTAGGTCTATGCAATACGGAACGGACCTGCATGACGTGCATTTGTACTGTATTTTCAATCGCACATAGAGAGAGAGAGGAAGAGTCTTATTTTATGTTATTTATGAATGTGTGTGTGTGTGTGTGTGTGTGTAATTGGCGGGGTTATGATGAGTATGTATGTACAGTTGCACTAATAGAACTTTTCATTCTGCTCCTGTGCCCATTGTGATTGGTCGGGAGTGTTGTGATGTCACGGGAAGTGTTTTACTGAGCAGATTCTCTATATGGGGGGGGGGGGGGGTATATTTTGATTGAAAAGAAAATATTTTATTGTCAGGAATTTAAATCTCTTTAAAATATAAATATAAGCCATGCCTTGCAAAGGAAGCTGAAGGCCATAGAATCTCCAACTTTTTAGCAATTTTCTTTTAAATTGATGGCTTAATTACAACTGTACAATTATTTATTCATTATATTATGACAGATATTATTCTGGTGTCATAGATTATTCTCCTAGCGATGGGAATTAAAAATAGCTCCTTCTACACCTTCAATGTTTTTATCAAACAACCAATCCTCTTGTGAAGAGGATGCCGGGACGCTCTATTTTGCTTATGCTACAGCTGATGCTAATACTAATGCTACTGCTAACGCCATCCTCAATATTCAACTCATGCTTGTGAGGTGTGTGTAGCCCTGCCTAAACCACTGAATCAGCTTTATAAATATATATATATATATATATATATATATATATATAGATATATAACTGACCGTGACTTTCATTGTCAGTTTGTATTATCAATTATCATTTAGTCTATAAAGTGTAAAATGCCCATCAATGCCCACAAGTTACTAGAGTATGTTTTTGTTATTGATTGCTTGGGTTGCCTGAAGGCCATCCAAGAAAAACAGTTAATATTTGTACTATCGTATTGACTATTTATGTCTGAAACGACCATTTGATTAAGCGCAAATCAATGAATTCTATTAATCTGTGATAGTTTACTGTCGATCGACTAATCGGTTCA
This sequence comes from Coryphaenoides rupestris, assembly GCA_002895965.2. NCBI lineage: Eukaryota > Metazoa > Chordata > Actinopteri > Gadiformes > Macrouridae > Coryphaenoides > Coryphaenoides rupestris. Next base: position 281,387 of record PIJE02000470.1, on the reverse strand, counting down.
CAAACGAACCGCTCCAGCGTGACAGCTTTCTAACATGAGCCTGTGTGACTCACACAGGGCTTCAGAACGAATGTGTGTGTGTGTGTGTGTGTGTGTGTGTGTGCACGCAGTACGTGGCTAAAATAAATTATCGTGGAACTTTTAGACACGTAGTTCGCATCATTAGTTATCATATCACCTGTGAGTGATTTCGCAGACGTTAGGTTTTTTGTTTCTTTTTCAACCAAAGCGACTTGAGAGTGGCATTCTTATTCCATGGCAGGGGTTTTCAGGCAGCTTGCTCAGTTCTAGTGCCTACAGGTCCTCTGTAAGCTGTGGGCTTCCAATCTCTGGGGCTGGGAGGGAGGGAGGGAGGGAATCATGACCCTCCGCACACGCACACGTCAGGTGGGGGAAACCTAACCCAGTCTCGAACCCTGGCTACCTACCTGGCCTAACTGGGCCACCGCACACACAATCGCTCACCGCCGCTTCTGACATCGGCCGCTTCGCTGCGCAGGTGGCGGCCCCAGAAGGACGCCGTGGTTACTCAACGAGCGGGAAATGTACACGTAGCACGAAACAATAGCACGTGCCGACATTTCCAGCGCCTCTTTCCCGAGCTAACTCTCCTGCTCGCTCTCTCTCTCTCTCTCTCTCTGTCGGTCTGTCTGTCCTGCTGTCCTGTCTTTAATCCCTGATTGTTGTTCATGTAGGGTGGATCAGAGGTTGCAGATTTATGTGTGTGTGCGTGTGTGTGTGTGTTGGGTGCAGGTGCTGTGCGGTGAGCATGTTGTAATGATCCAGGAACACAGCAGTACACCCTCCCCACCCCTCGCTGTGTTTCACACACACATACACACACACACACACACATGCACATTGAAATGGCTTAGTGCCATTTTTAACAAGCTGTGTATTGGTGGGAGCTTTTGAGCTAGTGTGTGTGTGTGTGTGTGTGTGTGTGTGTGTGAGATACATTCTCAGTGGGAATTATGTGGTTTCACATTTAAAATACTGGATTGCTTTATTAAATATCAATGATGTAATATAAAACAAATGTAATTTTAGTCAATAGTGTGTCGTGTTGGTCTGTGTGGTTCGTTCGAGACTAAATACCAACAATTTTCTTGATATGAATGTGTGTGTGTGTGTGTGTGTGCGTGTGTATTATACGTCAAGATATGGTGGCTTCGAAAGTGAATCAAATCAATATTTTTGTGAGACACGTCATAGAGATGAATGCCAATTGTATGTTTCTAAATGTTGTAACGGTGTATTTAAAAAAATTATTCTGTTCTCTCCGTTCTTTCCTTCTTCTGCTGTCCTGACGAGACGTGCGTACGCTTACCTGTGTGGGGAATCAATGTGTCAAATAAATCAATAGGCCTCAATAATAGATATTTAAACACACGCAAAAAGCCAAGAGATAAAAAAAGAATAACTGTATGTATGTATAAAAGATGCATATATGTGGCACATCTTTGTGTATAATAAAATATAAATAACTGTACATTTGAAATGTCCATTATTTTGTTGCGACACCATCGTCGAGGAAAGACGCGAGACATGTAAGCGAAGCACAATGAAAAGTATGCCTCTCTCTCTCTCTGTCCCTCCCTCTCTTGCTATCTATCCTCTCTCACTCTCTCTCGCCATCTATCCTCTATCTCTCTTGCGCTCGCTCTGTCCCTCTCTCTTGACATCTATCCTCTCTCACTCTCTCTCTCGCCATCTATCCCCTGCCTCTCTCACTCGCCATTTATCCTCTCTCCCTCTCTCACGCCATATATCATCTACCTCTCTCTCCCTCCCATGACAGATGGATGCAGGATTATCTGTGTGATTTTAGGCAAAGATTAGATGGGAGAGCAGATGTACACTGTGGGAGAGTGAAGGAGAGACGCGATCCAGCTTCACACACAGTCACACACAAACACACACACACGTGTGTGTGTGCATGTGTATGGGAATGAAAGTGGAGTGAAAGTCCACGTCCATGTGAGGCAAATGAGATTGTCTGCTTTTTTGAATGTGTGAGAGGACATCCATTCAGTGTGTGTGTGTGTTGTAGGTACACAGCAAATGCACCAGAAACATGTAGACAATTATATATATAAATATACTGTATATATATATATATATATATATATACAAGCGGGTAAAATAAGTATTGAACACGTCACCATTTTTCTCAGTAAATATATTTCTAAAGGTGCTATTGACATGACATTTTCACCAGATGTCGGTAACAACCCAAGTAATCCATACATACAAAGAAATCAAAACAAATAAGTTCAGAAATTAAGTTATGTGTCATAAAATGGAATGACACAGGAAAAAAGTATTGAACACGCTTACCTGAAATGTATTTAATACTTCGTACAAAAGCCTTTGTTGGTAATGACAGCTTCAAGACGCCTCCTGTATGGAGAAACTAGTCGCATGCATTGCTCAGGTGTGATTTTGGCCCACACAAACAGTCTTCAAATCTTGAAGGTTCCGTGGGCCTCTTCTATGAACTCTGATCTTTAGTTCTTTCCATAGATTTTCTATTGGATTCAAGTCAGGTGATTGGCTGGGCCATTCTAGCAGCTTTATTTTCTTTCTCTGAAACTAATTGAGAGTTTCCTTGGCTCTGTGTTTGGGATCATTGTCTTGCTGAAATGTCCACCCTCGTTTCATCTTCATCATCCTGGTAGATGGCAACAGATTTTTATCAAGAATGTCTCTGTAAATTTTTCCATTCATCCTTCCTTCAATTATATGAAGTTTGCCAGTACCGTTTGCTGAAAAACAGCCCCACACCATGATGTTCCCAACTCCAAACTTCACTGTTGGTATGGTGTTTTTGGGGTGATGTGCAGTGCCATTTGACCTCCAAACATGGTGTGTATTATGGCATCCAAATAGTTCAATTTTTGTCTCATCTGACCAGAATATATTCTCCCAGTATTTCACAGGCTTGTCTAAATGTTGTGCAGCAAACTTTAAAGGAGCTTCAACATGCCTTTTCTTCAGCAATGGAGTCTTGCGTGGTGAGCGTGCATACAGGCCATGGCGGTTGAATGCATTACTTATTGTTTTCTTTGAAACAATTGTACCTGCTAATTCCAGGTCTTTCTGAAGCTATCCACAAGTGGTCCTTGGCTCTTGGACAACTCTTCTGCTAATTCTTTTCACTTCTCTGTCAGAAATCTTGCGGAAGAGCACCCGGTCGTGGCCGTTTTATGGTGAAATGATGTTCCTTCCACTTCCGGATTATGGCCCCAACAGTGCTCACTGGAACATCCAGAAGTTTGGAAATCCTTCTGTAACCAATGCCATCAGTATGTTTTGCAACAATAAGGTTGCAAAGGTCTTGCGAGAGCTCTTTGCTTTTACCCATCATGAGATGTTTCTTGTGTGACACCTTGGTAATGAGACGCCTTTTTATAGGCCATCAGTTGGGACTGAACCAGCTGATATTAATTTGCACACTGACAAGGGGAAGGATTGCTTTCTACTTACTGATAGATTTCAGCTGGTGTCTTGGCTTTCCATGCCTTTTTGCACCTTCCTTTCTTCATGTGTTCAATACTTTTTCTCTTTGTCTTTATTTATGGACATCTATGGTTTGATTTATATATTTACTGAGAAAAATGGTGACGTGTTCAATACTTATTTTACCCGTTGTATATAAAGCTATTCATATACTTTTTTGTGTTCAATGAAGATGGGGCGTAATACAAAATAAACTTATTATTATTAGATTTAAATGAACTGATTAAAGTGTAAGACACTGGCAAAACATAGGATTTGAATTGTTCAATAGGCTACAAAAATAACAATATATATATATATATATAATAATTTCACTCCCCCTTTTAAAATAAAGGACTTCAAAGAGGATGGCAGTTGTTATGCGCAGTTTCGAGTGGTCATCTATTGTTGCTGGAGTTCGGGTTCTGGTTCAGGTTCAGGTTCTGGATTGTCTGTAGCAAAGCAGCGAGCTCGGGAATCAATGTGACACAAGGCAGCATCACTCGGAATGATTAAAAGTTTATTCAGATACATAGAGCATATATACCTTTTGGGATGGGAGGAACAGAGGAGCATTTACATGTAGACACAACAAATCACCTTGGGGAAGCGGACGTGGAGACGCTCCCACAACCCCCCGCCTCCCAGACGGCCATCCAGGGAGCAGGGACAACAAGGCCTCACATGGAGGACCCTTCCGTCCCCACCCCCCATGAAGCAAAATGAAGCCACAAACAGAGAAAACAAATGAAGAATAGAAGTATCACCCAATTTAAGATACAAAGGGAAATCACATCCTCTCCCACTCCGCTGCCGTGACGTCACGCCCGCAGCTCATCTGATTGGGTCTGAGGCGCTATGTATAATGGCAGCCATTTTGGGCGTGGCCGGTCATGGCCGAGATGTGGACGGCTTCCGTGTTTTTCTTTTGGACACGCCCCCCCCCAAAAAAAGGGGGATATCCACTTTCACTATTGGACAGTTTCAATATCTGGAGGCGGGGCTTAGTCGGGGTTCAGGAAGCGGAGCTGCGCTGTGATTGCGCGGTTACAACGTCCGTCATGTTTTTTGCGACAACGCTATTGGCTATTTATGAACGAGAGATTACCGGGATGCTCTTCCTAGAATGAAGCGCAATGGAGGCTCAGTAGGAGTTCCCACTTTTCCCGTCTAACGTATGCGGCGAGCTAACTAATCCCATTTAGTCACTCGTGAGTTGAACATTATCAATCCTATTTCTCCGCACTGAATATTACCAGCCACATAAAGGTAAGAGGGATTGCATACGTGTACTTGTAATGACACTTTATTATTATTATTATTATTAAAACTTAAGAAGCAACCGTTTACAGACGACTTAAATCTCTGCAAGGCCACACGTTGACGGAACTCAGGGGGGTCGATTTATAGCCGTGCTGTTTGTTACTCCCCGCGATCACACACGCACACGCACACGCACGCACACACACACACACACACACACAGCCCATGTGGAAATGAAATTAAATGAAATGAAAAGAAAAGTGGTCCCACAAGAACCGTTCACCCATCCTCCGCTTGGTGCTCCGCTGCAGCCATGACCGAGTACAAGCTGGTGGTGGTCGGCGCCGGAGGGGTGGGCAAGAGCGCCCTGACCATACAGCTCATCCAGAACCACTTCGTAGACGAGTACGACCCCACCATCGAGGTGAGAGAGACACACACACACACACACACACACATCAAGAACACACCAAGAACACACCAGCATGTTGGAGGCCTTGTTGAGGCACACATTCTTATGACATATGACACATGCTTATGACTTATGACATGCATACAGACAGACAGACAGACAGACATGCATGGTCTGTGCTCACCATGTTCTATATTTTATTCTAGATTTTTCTATATATTTGATATATTTTTGAAATTTTTTATACTGACTTTTATATATTTATATTTCTCATTCCTGCTGTTTTTATTTTTTTTACTGTAAATATTGTTACCCACCAATTCAAGTTATCTGTAGTATTCTTTTGCACATCGCCACTTTTCATTTCACTGCATATCCTGTATGTGACAACTAAAGTTCTTGAATCTCTTATTTTCTCATACTTTGGGGACTCTTATTTTGTAGGACTCGTACAGGAAGCAGGTGGTGATCGACGGCGAGACGTGTCTGCTGGACATCCTGGACACGGCGGGCCAGGAGGAGTACAGCGCCATGCGGGACCAGTACATGCGGACGGGCGAGGGCTTCCTCTGCGTCTTCGCCATCAACAACTGCAAGTCCTTCGAGGACGTCCACCTGTACAGGTAGGGCTCCAGGGCTGGACTGGCTGGGGGGAGGGGTCCTCATATACATATTGGGGGTCGCGGGAGGTAGCTGATTAATCATCGCCATAAGCTATAGATATTTGATGATGATGAACACGTTTGAAAAATGCTGTATAGATCATCAGGACTCAGCCATGAGTAAACTACAATTAACTAGTGTGGGCGGGAGCATCCCCTAACCCCCAATTATCCCTTTTTATTTAAAAAAATAAATGAAATCGTTAAACTCCTCGTCCAGTAGAGTTGGTGGGTGTTTGACACCCAACCGAAAGGTCCTGGGTGTCACAACCCCATGTCCACAATCTCACCTGTAGGCGGCCTTGTGCATGAAGCCTAACTGCCGACCCGTGCTCTTCAATGGCATGCATGAAGAAGGTCTTCCTCTACTGACAAATTGTTAGTAGAGGGTAAAGTTACTTCCGGTTCCTGTCATTTTAACGTTGGGTGGGTTTTATTCATGTCTGTCGCTGCACCAGCATGGTTTCAATGTATACTTACTGGACTAGTTGTGTCTATACTGGTGCATTGCCAGACCCATCATTAATGTTATGAGCTACACCTGGGTTGTTCCTAGTGTGGAAAGGGTCTATAGAAGCATTGTTCTGAACGATTAGTCCTGTCGCTCTGGTGCTGTGGTTCCCCCCCGCCACAGGGAGCAGATCAACCGGGTGAAGGACAGCGACAGCGTTCCCATGGTGCTGGTGGGCAACAAGAGCGACCTGGGCTCCCGCAGCGTGGAGACGCGGCAGGCCCAGGAGCTCGCCCGCAGCTACGGAGTGCCCTTCGTGGAGACCTCTGCCAAGACCAGACAGGTGGGTGGGTGTGGGCGTCACGGCTGGCACGGTTTCAATCGAAATATGATCAAAATCGTAATGTTCAAATCACAAGAATTTATATTATTCCCTTTCTTTAAATTGCACCTTTTTTTTTATTTCTTATTGCTTATTTTTTTATATATATCTTTTTACATTTTTGCATTATTTTTCTTTTTTAATTTAATTTTATTACTCTTGTTTTAATGTTCTATGTTGGACACCAAATGCACAAAAGCACATTACTTACTCACATTACAAACAAAGGCAATAAAGTTGTTTCTGATACTCAAGTCCTCCTCCATACTTTTTTCTACAACAATAGTTAAAAGTTTACTTGGCACCTCACTATCCAAACTTCTATACAATGACTCAAAATGTACTATTTATACTTTTTAAAATTATGACCGTTAAACCAAGAACCCCCCTAGCAACCACCCAGAACACCCTAGCAACCACCTGAAATACCCTCGCAACTACCAAGAATACCAGTACCAAATATATACGCCAGGTATTCAGAACGTTGCACACCACGATCTCTTCTGAAACTGTACTATTTTTTCGATTTTTATATTTTTATATTTTGCGTGTGTGTCAGGGTGTGGAGGAGGCCTTCTATTCCCTGGTGAGGGAGATCCGGCGCTACAAGGAGACCAATCGCAGCAACAAGAAGAGCAAGAAGAGCACGCATAGACGATGTAACATCCTATAGCGTCCCCATAGTGCCCCAATCTTGGCACAACCTCCCTCGCCCTCCACCTCCAGAGTCCTCAATGCTGTGAAATGATAAGAGCTCTTAGTACTTTGTTTTTTTTTCTTTTGTACAGTTGTAATGTAGTGTTGTATTTTTTTTTTCCATAATATACAGTTTATAAATATTCAAGCTGCATGTGGGAGACTGCTCCATCTAAAAGTTTATATATATATTTGCCTCAAACTAGAGTTTCGGTGTCCTTCCTCGGTGCACTTTATCCATTTCGCTGCCACCTCCCACTGAACAACAGCTTGCCGTTTAAACCAGTGAGTCATTATTCTGGATTAATTATCATATCTCGTACTTCTGTATGGTGATTCAGACTCACTGAAGACTCACCCACAGAAGAAAGTACACAACTTCCCGTACGGCCGAGAAATCCTGTTGCTGGTCAAACCCGACCGAATTTTAGTATTGAATTATTGACAAGACCTGACAAACGAAACACTTTTTTCTCTCTCCAGTGTTTTTATATTGGGGGAAGAATGTGCCATCTTTTTCAGAAAGGACAAATCTGTGGTGTTATTTTCCAGCTGGCTCGGTATAATTTGTCTGGGCTGAACTTCCCTTTTAACGTGTAGAAGTTCTTCTTTCAAGTGTCATCGGCGGTTTCAGTCAAAGTATTCTTATTAATGTCCATGAAGGAAATGATGCTGAACAATGAATCACTCAATCATGATTTCCCAGAAGGGCGTTCAATATTTAGAATTTGTTGGTGATTTGACTACCTCAGTTTTGTTTTGTTTTTACTACTTATTTGAGACATTCTGGCCTGAAAAGGGGTCAAAACTGTTAATTAACCATAAATGTAGTTTATTGAAAGTATTAACAATCCATATGTTTTAACTCCACAGTTCCCATTTCCCCTTTTGATAATAGAGATACTTCTCTGTACGTCATGAAATGTCTACAGTTAAAGTGACATTTGCAGCTGTTGTGGTGAACAAGTTAATTTGAGGAATTAATTTGAGAGCGTGTTCAGAAAGTCAGTTCCCGCTCTACTGAATTTTTTTTTTTCGTGGCCTAGTGTCTGTGGCTCATCTATATAATTCTAAATACATTACAGTGCTTAAGGATAGTTTGTAAACAAATGTACATTAATATTCTTTTAATAAAGTTTTTTTTCGCTAACACTGACTATTCACTGGTAAAAAAAACCCTTATGATTCAGACAGCCCTATAGTTGTAGAACTACTGGGGGGCGGGCAGGAGATGCTCATGCCTGGGCAGGAAAGCAAAAGCTGAAAGGGGCGGAGTTACACCCCGTTTCCTGTTTTCTTATGGAGATATTCCGGATGAAGGTTTCAGAAGAGGATATTAATGAGTGCATTTCTACAGCTGTTGATTTTGAACGCTTGCGTCCGGACAGGATGTTGTAGACTTTTTTGCTTACTAGTGGTGGCAGTTTGTTCACCGCTAGCCAATTACACCCTTTAAAGATCCCGCCTCCCGCAACATGATTGGTCAAAAGAAAGTGAAGCGCTCCGTTCACCCAGATGTGCGCTTGTCTGCCATCAGACGAGTTAGATGTGAAGATTTAATTTCAATAAAGCATTTGATATAATAGTCAAAGAGCTCAAAGGCCCCAAATTGATTAATTAACCAGATTGTACCCATGAACTCCTAGAATCCCAGTTGGGAAGAGGACATCTAGAGATTCTAATGCTCCATGGATGATCTATGGGGGGCCCCAACTCTTACAAAAAAATAGGATCATGGGTGTCAGATGATGAGCAAAAAAACCCAGAACATTTTTACAAGAAATATTTATTATTCACGTGCGAATACAAAACGGGTTATAAAGTTATACAGAGCATTTTATACAGTCACAAAAATGGTAACAATGTGTGTCCGTTCACCAGCCGAAGCGATCCACTAGTTTGCCCTGGTCTTCCAGGTCCTTCTGCACCTTCTTCCGCATGTAGAAGATCGGACAGTCTCGGCTGGGGAGCGGGCAGACCACATGGCGACACAGTTGAAGGCATCAATTACAAAACAATAACACTTACACAAAGTTCCCTTAGTCACTGCTAATGATATTACACGTCAAGGTGTCAACAAAAGCTGTCGGTCTCAGCTACATGCAACGACGATACTGTCGCTAGCCAACACAAAAAAAGGTGATTGACTACGATTGACATTACACACTTTGGGCGACACGGACGATGTACTTCGGCAGTGGTCGTTACCGGTGTATCTGTACTCATACTTTTTCAAGATAGTGTTGGGCTGGGGGGATAGGACTCACAAGATTGGCAAACTCTACTATGTTTGATCACGCTGACAGAGAAGATCCCCCAAACCCCTACCTGCTCCCAAATTACACAGTTTTAGATAAAGCATCTGCAGTAACCATGGAGACTGAAGATGCCTGAAGAATTCTGGGTTGGATTCTGACTTGCAGTCACGTGCTATATTCTTGCTTACTCTTCTTCAACCCACTATCCCTCTCTTCTAGGCATAGTTGTCATGAATATAAAAATAATCTTATAGTATAGTCAGCTGAGGTGGTTTGGGCATCTGATTAGGATGCCCCCCGGGTACCTCCCCTTAGAGGTTTTTTGGGCACGTCCAACTGGGAGGAGACCCCGGGGCAGACCCAGAACCGGCTGGAGGGATTATATATCTTGTCTGGCCTGGGAACGCCTCGGGATCCCCCAGGAGGAACTAGAGAGCGTGGCTGGGGAGAAGGAAGCCTGGGGGGCCCTGCTTAACCGGCTGCCACCGCGACCCGACCCCGGATAAGCGGACGAGAATGGATGGATGGATAGTATTGTACTCCAGTGTGTTGCAGGTACCTGGTACAGAGAATGTCCTCGTGGAGAGATCCCTGGCAACGCTGACACTGCGTCCAGAGACGAGCGAATCGCTCCTCCAACGACCTCAGGTGGAAGATCTGCAGAACACAAGATACAGTGTTACATAGCGTCAGTACCACAGCGTTACCTAGCGACAGTACCACAGCGTTCCCTAGCGACAGTACCACAGCGTTACCTAGTGACAGTACCACAGCGTTACCTAGTGACAATACCACAGTGTTACCTAGCGACAGTACCACAGCGTTACCTGGTGACAGTACCACAGTGTTACCTAGCGACAGTACCACAGCGTTACCTGGTGACAGTACCACAGGGTTACCTAGCGACCGTACCACAGTGTTACCTAGTGACGGTACCACAGTGTTACCTAGCAACAGTACTAGTGTTAGCGGGCCACAGTATCACAGCCAAATAAAACTGGGAATGAAAAGAAACACACACTAGAGGGCGCTATGTGGTTATTGTGCCCTCACAACATCAGTTTTTCATAAGGAATGAAACGGAACTAGCAATTGTTGGAAAATGTAGATTTTACCCAAAACGTACCTCCTTCTGATAGAGCTCAGACTCCTTCTGCTTGCAGTAGTCACACACTGCGGCTGTAGAGACAAAAGTAACAGGTTGCTATGACAACAGCAGATTCACAGACAAAAACCTCCAGCCAGTCCACTCCCAATTGATGGTCTGTCATGTATCACACTATATTAAATTAACCCCATCTATGCCATCATGTTACAGGCCTGGCTACCAACACATGACATTACATGCGGCCCTTTCACCAAACTCTAAAACATAACTGACAACGAGAGATATTGACGTTTTTTCCTAAGGATGGAGAAAGACAACGGTAGTCCGAGTGAAGGGAGCAGCCGACCGTTGGTCTTGAGCACGGCCTTGCAGCCGATGCAGGTGCTCCTCTTCTGGGCGAAGGCCATCAGACCGCCCACCCTGGAGGTCAGCACCGTCTTGCAGCGCGTGTGGTCCCCCTCTGAAAGCACATCAAATCAAACTTACATTCAACACACACTGGGGGGCTGGTTCAATCCCCGGGCTCCGCCTAGCTACCCCGACACCCAAGTGTCGAGGTGTCCCTGAGCAAGACAACCACCTAACCCTAACTGCTCCTGACGTGTTGGTTGGTACCTTGCATGGTTGACACCGCCGTCGGTGTATGAATGGGTGAATGTGAGGCAATACAGTAAAGTGCTTTGGATAAAAGCGCTATATAAATGCAATCCTTTTACCATTGTATTTTACCATTTTCTTTTGCAACACTAGAGGGTGCCATTACACTGTTACCATTGAGGCGGGATCATATATTTAGCGTTTTTTAAACCATTTGTTTGCAAGACTTGATTGTCAATATGCATGATTTTGGGGGGTCTGTGTGTGTGTGTGTGTGGTGGTGTGTGTGTGTGTGTGTGTGTGTGTGTGTGGTGTGTGTGTGTGTGTGTGTGTGTGTGTGTGTGTGTGCGCGCACTCACTGAGCAGGATACTCTCTGCCTTGGTCTCTCCCAGAATGGGCTCGAAGATCCTGAGCAGGGGCTTGGACAGCTGCTGCTCCAGGTAGTACTGTGTGTCGATGGGAATGTTGTTCTCCAGGACGTAAATGGGGTCCTGGCCAGGGCAACACAGTGGGGATGGAAGAGTTAACCAGTGTGTGAGGGGGGGGGGGGGGGGATGACTGGTTTGACAGGTGATAGTATAACTGACGGACATCAAATGACATGTTGCTGCCTTGGAAGTCGGCCCCAGGTTTAACAGTATAAATACTCTGTTATGTATAAATATTTATTATATGGCCGTGTTACTTCCTGCATTCTGATTGGCTCCCGCATGGTCCGCACGCTCTAAAATAAAATCCATATTAAAAAAGCCACCTAATAAAACACTTACTAGCCCAAGGGCTGCTATTTCTCTACAGACCGAGCATGGGAGGTTAATAAATAGATAATACGTTCTATGCAGTCTGTACCTCCGACTTCATGTACGCGGCCACGCCCTTCGCTGCTTTGATGATGACGTACGGAACCCTGTCCCCCAGGTTGGGGGCACTTCCTGCATCCCTCTTCTTCATCCTGAATAAACACATTAAAACATGATGAAGAATGTGAAAATGATGAATAATACTGTTTCTGATGTCTGATAAACAGTATGTAGCAGAGGCGAGCGGGGCCGCAAGGCATGCTGCTGCAGTTTGAAATATAAAATACTAATTTGAATATAAATGTCAATATAAAACTACGATGAGAGAACCTTTCTGCACCATTTATTGTACCATAATCTTATGGAATACCATAGTATTTTTGTACTCTTTTAATGTGTCATTTTTGTACTATTTAATAATTTTACTTACCTGCCCAGGGACTACGGGCGGAAAATAGCAATTTGCTAAAACCTGGTACATTACATCTCCCCTTGTTTTATAAGATTAATGTTCTTTGTATTTCGGCCCCGTTCAAATATATTCAAAGAAGGACATTTCTTCACCATTTAAATATAAAACCACAAATATTAAACTACAACGCAAGGACTTTTCCGTGCCATATAAATATAAAACTACAACTTGAGGACCTTTTTACAAGGCGAGGACTCGTTTGCATATAAACACAACATGGAGGACCTTTCTGCCAGCTCCACATGGGCCTGCTTCCCGGCGTACTCCTGGGCGTTGCGCGTCAGCTCCTTGGTGATCACCAGCTGGCTGATGTCGATGCGGTTGCACAGCAGGTCTGAGATCACCTCCTTGGCGTGCACTACCGCCCCCTGGGGGTCCCTGGAAGCAGCGCACAGCAGACGTTAGCAGCCACACAACACCGTCTAGGACTCTGAGTCTGTAGGTATATAGGCAACACTGGACTGAACTCAACACTCGAGGCTTGAGTTCAATACTCAATAGTACAGGATTGAGTTCAATACTACAGGATTGAGTTCAAGATGACATAATTTAGTTCTATACTACAGGACTGAGTTCAATACTACAGGATTGACTTCAATACTCAATACTACAGGCTTGAGTTCAATACTACAAGCTTGTGTTCAATATTCAATATTACAAGATTGAGTTCAATACTACAGGACTTAGTTCAATACTCAATACTACAGGCTTGAGTCCAAGTCACAGCTAGGTCACATAAATAAATACTATCTCGTAATTAACCACTATAAATCATTTCCTACATTGTACTGCATTTAAAGACATCACCACATTCGTGGGGGGGGGGGGGGGGGGGGGTCGGAACTGAATGCTGTCCATATTTGGGCGTACCGGTCGATGAGGATGTTCTGCAGGCACGTGTTGATGAGGTTGGCCACCAGGGGGCAGTTGTCCCGGCGGACAGTCTCGATGCCCTTGCAGTCCATCTTGTCGTGCGTGTGCGCACTGGACGAGAAGTAGAGGCCGGCGTAGCGCTTCTTGTTGATCAGCAGGTAGGGGTAGTACACCTGAGGATGCGAGGAGAGGAGCAACACGGAGGCTTGTTCACTCCAGAAACAGAGCGCCAAACACGGTCACGCTATAAAACAAAAGATATCTAAAACCAAACGTTTGTCACTCACTGAAATTATTTCATCTGTTGCTTGTTACAAATACTAAAGTAGTCAGGGTGATGAAAATTGTTTATTGCAAAAGTCTAACTTTCTCATCAGTCATATTTAGCTAATTTTGTCAATTAAATCGAACTTATCACCTTTACAGGGAAAACTGTTACGATAGTGTAGTGTAAACTTAAAGGGGCCTTATTATACCACCAGGTGGGAGTGTGATGAGCCGTTACAAGCAGTTTCACAATTGTCATGTGACCCAGTGACATCACAAGTGGGAGCGTCCACCTTTTCTTTTCTTTGTGCTACCTTCTCAAACTCCAGCTTGATGGGTGGTGTGAAGTGAGAGGAGACCCACTCTGCTGCCTCGCGGCCCACCTCCATGGCCTGGTCCACCCGCTCCACGCCCAGCTTCACCATGACCGAGTCTGTGTCCCCATAAATCACCTACACACACACACACACACACACACACACACACACACACACACACACACACACACACACACACACACACACACACACACACCACACACACACACACACACACACACACACACACACACACACACACACACACACACCTTATTAACCAAAAGATATGTAATTAGGTATTATTATAGTTCCATTATACTACTTATAATCATATTTACACAGTATACTAAAACAAATTGTGGCCTTACATTTATTAACGGTGTCATGTGTAATAAAATGTGTAGTGTAGTACATTCAATGAAGGACAAAATCATTAAAATAAACACAATATAGACTGAGGAAACCAGCACAGACATCCCCTAGAAGGACCACGACTGACTTTCGCGTTATTTTGAATCATCGTTAGCTTAGCATCGTTAGCAAACCCCCCCCCTTCCACTTACCTTAGCGTCTGCGGCGTAGCCGTTGGCTACGGTGTACTTGGACTCCACCAGCTGCTTGGTCTGCTCAATCATCTGCCGTCCGAAGCCAGTGACACTCTGACGACACACACACACACACACACACACACACACACACACACACACACACACACACACACACACACACACACACACACACACACACACACACACACACACACCCACCACACACACACACACACACACAACACACACACAGTTGAGTGGAAGGGTTCATAAGGAAGTAGAAGGATGCTTGTGTAAGGGTAGGTATTGTACTGTAAAGTATTGTAAGTGTCATTATTGGGTTGTTATTACCATACAAAAATTCTGATGGTTAAAAAAAATATATAGATATAAATCACATTTTGTAAAAAAAAAAACAACTAAAAGCAATATTGCTATGAATTAAATATTATTACAAAAAAACAAGAATTTGGTTATAATTAAAAGAAAACTAATTACCATCTACAAACAAAACTAAAAGAATGAAAAATAACTACCTGCTTCTGAAACCGCCAATACTACAAAAAGGCTGTCAGACAACAATAGAGCATCAGCCATTCCCTAACTGGGCCTTAAATTGTGCGACTCCCAAACTGAACACATGGAACTGGATTGAGCCCCCAATGCTGTGACCTTTTGACCTGAGCTCACCTGGGAGATCTCCAGACAGGGCAGCTTGCCGACCTGCGCGCCCGTGAATCCGTACACGGAGTTGGCGCTGATCTTCAGAGCCAGCTGCCGGCCGTCCAGCACTTGCTTCTTGAAGGGGTCGGTCTCATTCTTAAGCTCCGCCTTCGCCCTACGCACACGCACACACACACACACACACACAGACTAATGTTTCCTTCTTTTTGGACATGGGCAGGTAGACGGCGTAGTGACGAGGGTGTTCGACCTCAAGCCAAGCGGTTCTGGGTTCGACCCTGATGTCTGGATCCTAACCTGCAGGCAAAGACGCCCAATTCCTACGACCCGCTACTGAAGGTTGATGCATCATCCTTCAGGAGCATTGGGGGATCGAACCCAGGAACCTCTTGGCTCCAGGAATTCCCTCCCAGCTCACCTCTTCCGGGCGGACAGCAGGTTCTCCAGGATTTCTGGCAGAAGTCCTTTGCGCACAGAGCTCCTCACAAACTCGTCTCCGGTGGGAGTCTTGATGAAGTCCTCCGGAGACAGACTGAGGAGACACAGAGCACAGTGTGTCAACAAACAAAACAAAGACCACATGCCTCAAAAACAACACAGAGTTCACAGTTCGACAAAACAACAGTCAGACTGACCACAACAAACAGCTCAACAAAACAACAGTCAGATTATCAAAACAAACAGCTCAGTAAAACAACAGTCAGACTACCACAACAAACAACAGCTCAGTAAAACAACAGTCGGACTACCACAACAAACAACAGCTCAAGAAAACAACATTAAGACTGACCACAACAAACAGCTCAGTAAAACAACAGTCAGACGTCAACAAACAAACAAAACACAGAACACACACCTCAAAAACAAAGCAGAGCTCACAGTTCAACAACACAAATAGTCAGACTGACCACCAAAAAAACCAACTCAATCAAACAACAGTTAGATTGACCGCAAACAAAGGCAAGGCAGGTTCTACTTCTACTGTAAAGCACCCTTCAAAACACACACAGACCAATATAGAGGCTAGAGAGATGGCTGCTCACCCTAGCCTCCCCACGGTGCCCTTCTGGAGCAGCGTGGTGTAGCAGAGGTTGTGGGCCATCATGATGGACGGATACACGGGAGAAGAATCCAGAGTGGTCAGTATGGGAACCACGTAGTGACCCTGCAACAGACCACACAGGGGCGCTGGTGGTTTAGGAAACGTGCAACTGAAAATGGACCCAAGTGAAACGGCACGTTCAGAGCATTGCAGTCTATTGTCTGTACTGTCAGGGTTGAAAAGTATTCTAAAGAAATGCCACGGGTGTTCGTCCCGCCCGTGGTGCTGATTGGCTAATGTATAGACCCCCCCCCCCCCCACCAGCGGAAGTCAGAGCGATGGAGTGGGCGGAGTCAAAGGTCTGGACCGAGGCCAGTGTTGTGTTGTGTTGTTTTGTGTAAGGACTTTCCATACCCTTTCTCTGGCTCAATGACCGTTGCGCCAGTGTAGTCTTCCCCACCTGGTGACTTCACAACAGGCATCACCAAATCCTGCTTCATGGCCTGACACACACAAACACAAACACACACACACACACAACACACACACACACGCGCACGCAATAGAAATTATTACAAATTTTAGCAAATGAACCCAAGTTCAACAAATAAATACCCAACACAAAAGGAAGGACAGACCGCACCAAACATTTATCTAAACTTACATTTCTAACCGAATACCTAAACATAACTATCTATAAACTTTAACATTGAGGGCATTTGGCAGACACTTTTATCCAAAGTGACTTACAAAGAGTACATCTGTTGAAAGAGACGGCAATATAATAAAAATAGGGCAAATGTCCAGCATTCATAATTGCAAGGTTAATAGAACGAGTTTCATCATTGCCAAGTTGCCTGCAAAATAGCTGGGATAAGAGCGGAGCTTAATTAGCCAATACCGAAGCTGAACCAGCCCTAACCCTGAACTTGATATCAGCATATAAGAGAAATCTAACCAGATCCAAACATAAACTGCATATCCTAATGGATTGCATTTATATGCCTTACATTCACCCATTCATACACGGACGGCGGTGTCAACCATGCAAGGAAACAACCAAGACGTCAGGAGCAGTTAGGGTTAGGTGGTGTCTTTCTCAGGGACACCTTGACTAGCTAGGTGGAGCCCGGGGATCGAACCAGCAACCTTCCTGTTGCCAGACAACCACCCTTACCTCCTGACGCTACTGCCGCCCCTTTCTAAATTAACCATCCATCCATCCGTGGGTCGGTGGCTGCCTCACCTGCCGTAGCAGCTGGGAGACCACCTTGATCTGCTGGCCCCTGGAGAGGCAGGTAGGTGAGGGGCACGCCCGTCACCCGAGCCATTTCCATGTAGTTGATCACGCACATCAGCTTCTGCAGCAGCCGCAGGGGCAGGTAGGCGTCCTTCAGGCAGTAGACCGCCAGGCGCCGCCGGGTCTGCTCGTTGCCGTTCTGGGGGGAGGGGAAGGGGGCGTTAACCTGACTGACCAATGAACGTGGGTTGTTCATTTTTCAACTGGTGAACACAGCTTTGAGGTTGAAGTAACAAACTTCTGTCGGCCTTTAGGGTGTTGGGACTGAGGGTGGGGTTAGAGTGATAGTTAGGGGGGCTGTTGGGGTGCGGGTGGTGGTTTGGGTGTTGGTAGGGCGGTTAGGGTGGGGCTAGGCCAGGGTTAGGGTGACGGTTAGGGTGGTGATAGGGTGATGGGTCGGGTGTTTAGGATGGGGTAAGGGTAGGGTGATGGGTGGGATGGTTAGGGTGGGGCTAGGCCAGGGTTAGGGTGATGGGTGGGGGGTGGTTAGGGTGGGGCTAGGCCAGGGTTAGGGTGGGGCTAGGCCAGGGTTAGGGTGATGGGTGGGGTGGGATGAGGCCAGGGTAATGGCTGGGGTGGTTAGGGTGGGGCTAGGCCAGGGTTAGGGTGATGGGTGGGGTAGTAAGGGTGGGGCTAAGCCAGGGTTAGGGTGATGGGTGGTTAAGGGTGGGGCTAGGCCAGGGTTAGGGTGATGGGTGGTTAGGGTGGGGCTAGGCCAGGGTTAGATGACGGCTGGGGTGGTTAGGGTGGGGTTGTCCTCTTACGTGCAGGTCGGTGATGATTGAGTGCTGCACGTCCTCCTTCTGCTCCTGCAGGAAGTGGAAGCTGACAGCGTTGAGCGTGTACGAGCGCAGCTTGTAGTCCCTGAGGAGCACCTGGGAGGAGACACAGCATGCTTAAGGACTACAATAACATGGCAACTAGAGCCACAACTGACAATCACGTGATCGTCGATTAACTCATATTGATTACATACTATTTGTAGTTATTGCTAGATCTAGTTTAATCTATAAATTACCGCACATAATGGAGGAAAAGAAAAAAATATTTGGAAAGCCATTCTCAACAATAGGGCTGGGCAATATATTATATTGATATTGAGATATTATATTGATATTGTGATATGAGGCTCGATAACGTTTTTGGAGATTAGTGTTGGCATTAGTGTTTTCCTGCTTTTAAAGGCTGACTTACAGTTAAGTTGTAGCTGCTGTTCTAGTCATTATATCCACTTCACTGATGATTATTCATCAAACATCTCATTGCGTACACACACAGGCGTATTCGAAAAACATGCTGTATCATGATAGATATGGTCATCGAGATATTAAATGATCTATATGGCGGGAGAAGACTCTGGCCATGTGGCCCCGCCCAACCTTACTCAACCAATCAACAAGCTGGAAGATGGAAGACGTGGGCGGGGCTGACCTGCAGCAGGTCAAACTGAACCCGTCCCTCCATGTTCATGATCTTGTTCTCCCGTCGGCCCATCTGCTTGCTCTGGAAGCTGGAGTCCTTCAGGACCGACTTGATGCCTCGCATCCGGCCCAGGTAGGGGAACAGGTTCACCTGCAGGGGGCGACGGACACCAAGATGGTTACAGAGAAGGTGAGTTGAACCAGGTACTTACAAAAAAAGTGGGAAATGCTCCAGTTTGGCCGATATAGATCCACTCACAGAAATATTTTGAATTAGAACCATTAATAAAATATATTTTTTAAATCTAATTGCCTCCATATTAAATCATCAAAATCATCTGATTGAATTGATTGATTAGACTGATTGAACAGCTGTGAGAAATTCAGCAAAAACTGAATTCAAAACATAGTTGACTACGTAAACGGTATTTCATAAATTATTTCATGAAAGCATTCACTGGACTTCAGAGAATGTTTCACCGGGATGCCTTTATATTCCCAGGCGTAGGGCTGCACAATTAATCGAATTTTAATCGCGATCACGATTTTGGCCGCCACAATTAAATGAGCATGATCGTCAGCGATATTGACGTTTAAAATGCGTGCTCTGCTGCATATCAAATCAAGCGCTTCCTCAACTAACAGTCAGCCAACCACCAGGGGGACAACGAGATGGGAGGTGTCATGCGTGCACCCTGCAGCGGCAGCCTAAAAAAAGTTCTGTCTGCAGTCGACTCCGGTATTACTAGTAGTGATGGCAAAACAGTTCATTTCAGTGACTCGAATCACTAGAATCCGTTCATTAAAAAGATTCGTTCACTGAATCGTTCAGTGCTTGGGCGGAGCTCCGACTGCGTACTGCGTAGTCCGACTCACTCAGTAATCAGCAGCGAGCGTGCAGGGAGGGGGAGGGACTGCTGCGAGCGAACGTGATTTGTCCTGCGAACCAGTTCTGCTGTGATGAACGAATCATTGAATGATTCCTTCAGCACAACAGAACTGGTACTTTTCTAAGGAGGTATTCAGATGTAATTAATTGTATTAAAGTGGAATTACTTTAGAATAGTTCATAAACAACAACAAAAGTAATCTCCATACAATCTTTCAGTACCTCTATGGGTACAGGTACCACCATTTGAGCAACACTAATACAGTAGATACAAAGGTTGTTTTATACAAATGCCAAAATGCACAAACTGGCTCTATCATCTAGTACAGCGTTTAGCTTATACTTTTAGGAATGTGTTAATATATGAACATCTCTGTTTTGATCGTCCCCTGCGAATGTCCCCTGCAAACCAGTTCTGCTGTGCTGAACGAATCATTCAGCACAGCAGAACTGGTTCGCAGGGGACATTCACGTTCGCTCGCGGCAGTCCCTCCCCCTCGCTGCTGATCAGATCCGTTCGAGAGATCAACTGAACTGAGAAATGAACGGATCTTTTCAGTAAGTGATTCAGTTCAGTTCGTTCACCCAAAAGATTCGGTCTTTTGAACGAATCGTTCGCAAACGACAACACTAATTAGTAGAAGAGAAGAGAGACAGACAATAGAACAGAGAGCAGATGTTCACGGGTGTCGTGTGAAATGTAAATCAAATGTCAGGAGCAGAAGGCGCGGAGCTAGTCCCTCGAAAAGGATCATCATCCGTTGTCTGGACGTTTTTTGGATTTAGGGCAAGTGATGTTAACCGAGAACAAATCATATGCAAAGAGTGCGTTAGAGTTGTGTCTGCGTCGCAGAGCAATAAAATTAACAAAAATAAATTTTGGGTAAAAAGTGTTGATACTATTTTATTTATATTTTCCTTCTACGACATGCACTGTGATAAGGACCAGTCTGATGCAAAGATTTGTACATTAGCCAGAATGTAGCACAACAATGGAAGTGGAAGCAGTGTCATTCATTTAAATGTGAAAGTGCAATAAAAAGATATTGTCCCGAAAATGAATGAATAATCGTGATAAATAATCGTGATCTCAATATTGATCAAAATAATCGTGATTATCATTTTGGCCATAATCGTACAGCCCTACCCAGGCGGTATACCAGCGGTACAGGGGTCTCACCTTGAGGGCAGTTGCCCTGTTGATCAGGTAGGGGAAGTCAAAGTTCTGAATGTTGTAGCCGGTGACTATGTCGGGGTCCGTGGCCCTGACAAACTCCGCCCAGCTCTAAAGAAAGCAAAAGAAAAAGAACAAAACCTAACGTGAAACGGTCTCACTTCCTGTATTCTTTTCCCCTGTGATCTGGGTCTTCCTAGTGCTTATCTTATGACTCTCGCAACCAGCAAAATCCAGCACCTTGGTGCACTGCAGGGTAATCTCGGCATCGAAGAAGTTCGACAATGCTGTAGGGCCAAACTTAGGCAGTTTTCTCGCCGGAAAACCAGGAAGTACGAGGGGGTGGAGTCAGGCTGTTAGAGATTAGAGATTAGGGGTGATACCCGGGTCTGTCACCAGGTATAAAGTTCCTCTCTGTGCTCTGAATTATGCATTTAAAAACCAATGTTAAATCCCCCCATGCCTGCGTCTGCACGTGCATGCATGTGCGTGTGTATCTGCACGTGCATGCGTGTGTGTGTGTGTGTGTGTGTGTGTGTGTGTGTGTGTGTGTGCGTGCGTGCGTGCGTGCGTGTGTGACTGCACATGCATGCGTGTGCGTCTGTCTGTCTGTCTGTCTGCACCTGCAGCAGTTGCTTCTCCTGCATGAAGCACAGGATCTGGGAGCCCACGATGCTGGCGCAGGACTGCAGGGTAAAGACGGTGCGGATGAACGGCTCCGACTCGCCCTGCCGCTGCACCATGGAGGCGATCTGGATTACCGCATCCTTGTCTGCCTCTGGAAAGATCCCTGTGGGGGGGGGGAGGCCAGACACACACACACACACACACCTTGGTCACACCTCAGCCACCACTCACTGCATTCTGTCTACATAGCTACCATTTTCTTAATATGGTAAGTAAACTAAAGTAAAGATACCTCTCAATGTAAAGACTACTTGAGAGAAGAACCAGACCATTTAGTTCTCCATCGTTAGCGTTGAAACGAGTTAGCGCTCGGCCGAATTAGCGTTCGACTGATCAATGGAAGCAGGCGAGATGGGGGTAAAATACCCGCCAAGAAATACCATCCCGGCATAACACTAAAAGATAAGTTGTAATAAATAACAATTATAACAATAAGAATCCTAATCATAATAACCAAAGCCATGACTGGTTGAATCCAAATACATGACAGGCAGGCACCCACACACACACACACACACACACACACACACACACACACACACACACACACACACACACACACACACACACACACACACACACACACACACACACACACACACACACACACACACACACACACACACACACACACACCCTTTCTTCCGGCACACTCTATGTCAAAGCTGAGCACCCTGAGGGGGGCGATGCGCTGCCACTCCCCCTCCGCCGGGTGGCTGACCAGGTCTGTCCAGCCCACATCCACCTCGTACTGGCACAGGGACAACTGGGGGGGGGGAGGGGGGGGGGGGGGGCTGTCAGTACAGTCTGATAAGTTCTGAAAACAATGTTTTCCTGTGAATGCAGCTTTTAAAGCCAGAAGACAACATGTATGCCATATCATGAAATGTATTTCATCTCATCTAGTTCTGGAGGAAGGTGTCGGGGGACTGACCATGCTGGGTCTCCCCGTGTCCATGTCCCCGGGGGTCTTCTCCTGGCGGACTCTGTACTTTCCCTTTGGGAGCTCGATCCAGCAGCAGCCCACCACATCGCAGTCCACCATGAACCTGGCAACACAGCAGCACGAGAGGCTAGCACGGAGAGGCTAGCACTGGGGGGCTAACACGGGGGGGCTAGCACAGAGAGGCTAGCATGGAGAGAACTAGCACAGAGAGGCTAGCACGGAGAGACTAGCATGAGGGGGGGGCGCTAGCATGGAGAACTACAGCACAGAGAATTAAAAAAAACATCACACCTGATCTCAAAGTCTATGTTAGCCTCGTAGGACTGGAAGTTCTGCATGGGGAAAGGGCCGAACTTAATGCCCTGCTCCAGGAGCCTCTTGGCCGGCGCTATGAGGCGCGGCATCGCCATGGTGATCCGGAGGAAGTCCTGGATGTGTCTCCCGTGGTAACCGTACATGCCTATGGAAACAAAGACCCACCGGTTAAAGCCTTTGAAGATTAGCCGTTCGATGAGATGTTAGGGGAATACTGTGATTGGGTACGGACAAAATCTTTGATCCCGATATACTGTAGGTAGTTTAATATCTTGATAACGATATAGCATTTTTTCTGGCAATTCCATCCAAAAATGCTATTTTTCTATACCCCTGTGCGAATTAAATACTTACAAATGAAAAGTATCGAGTATTTTCAAATTTTATTAAGAACTTTAATGCAAATAATAGAACAGCTAGAACTGTCTGTTAAGTTGTAAAATGACACTTTACTGTAATGCGTTCTTTGAAACCAGGAAAAGACAACACATCATGATACGTTTCATTAAGATATCCAAAATCTAAGAGGACAGTCTGATACCAGGATATCAATATAATATCGATATATTTGCCCAGTGCTTTGAGGCCATACTCACTCTCTTTGCGTGTGATGTCGACGGCGAGGACGGTCACAGAGATGTTGTCCTTATTGGAGCGCATGTCCTTCAGAACGGCAGAGTTCAACTCTCTCTTGAAGTCCCCCAGATGGGCAGACGTGAATCCTGTTAAAAAAACAGACACGCAGAGCAAAGGTAAACTCCCTGTAAGACGGGTTATGGGAGGAATGTAGAGAATCAAAGATGCATTGATTTACACTAACAAAGAAATACACAATTAATTTCAAATATTAAACCAAAACGTTATCTACACTCGCTTCTGTAACGGTGCTTGTGTTGTTGCTACGGTGACTGGTATTGTTGCTACGGTGACTGGTGTTCTGTGTGGGAAGTGGTATTGTTGCCATGGTGATGCAGTCACCACAGAAGAAGCCCTCTATACGACGGAAGACCCCCACCACCCCCTGGAGTGCAGTGCTTACCGGTGGGCGCAGGCGTGTAGAAGTAGGGTGCGAAGCCGTGCACGTGGCAACACACGCTGTTGCCGCTGTCCGTCACGCCAAACATGCGGATGATGGGCACAGTGCCGTGTGATTGGCCGGGCATTCCCACCACTGCGTCGCCTAGACAACAACACAAACAAACAACATGTTGCAGAAAAAAAGAAAAACAAATCTATAGGACTGTGACTGAGGACTACTTTGATGGAGGATTAATATGCAATTCAAATTAATTGTTCAGCTTCCAACTGAAGGTATTTTGAGCTGAAGAATTTCCGTCAGGGTTAATAAAGTTCTACATTATCTTAACCACCCTGTATTTTACCCACAAGTATTTGTTGTCCAACCTACCAGTCGTAGGAGTACAGTAGGCTAGCTAGCAAGGAATATTCCGTTCTACCACTGAAAACAAATAACAAACTGCAGGATTTATCATCTTCTGCTATCAGCATGCTCATGACCTTTGCCCTCAGATAAATGCAAAAAACAAACCAAGGACTGGTTATGTCATGGACCAGTCCCCGGGGGGTTGGGGGGTCGTGACCTCACCCAGGTAGTAGTCGAGGTCGAGCTGTTGGAAGACCAGCACGTCCGAGTCGGGGTCCAGAGGCGAGGCCGGCGGTCGACGCCACTTGGGGTTGATGTCTGCCGAGAACAGCTCACCTGATGGAAACAACAGAAAAAGAGCCAAATATAAATCAGGGAATTACTTCCTTGAATTACTTGCATTAATCACTCTGTAATTATGACTGATATTGAGCGGGACAGTGGAATAGTCAACCACTTCAACTGGATTTGTGTAATCGTTAAAAAAAAAGTTTGAGAATGGCAAATGGATTGCATTTATCCAAAGCGATTTACAGTTGCCTCACATTCACCCATTCATTCAGTCAGGTTAGGTGTCTTGCTCAGGGACACTTCGCTAGGCGGAGCCCGGGGATTGAACCAGCAACTTTCCGGTGGCCAGACAACCGCTCTTACCTCCTGAGCTACTGCCGCCCATTAATGGAATTACTTGCATTAATTACTTGCATTAATCACAGATTAAATATGATTCCAAGTTGAAGTGGAACAGTCAACCACTTCAACTTGGATTGGTGTAATGGTTTAAAAAAAAAAAAAAAAAAAAAGTTGCGGGATTGATATTCAATATGATTCATTTACATTCAGAGCATTTGGCAGATGCTTTTATCCAAAGCGACTTACAAAGAGTACATTTGTTGAAGGAGACAGCAATATATCTCTGTGGTACATAAAGATAATAGAGCTGGTTTCAAGCATTCATAGTTGCAAGGATAATAGAACAAGTTTCATAGATGCTAGGTAGCCTGCATAATAGCTGGGATAAGAGCAGACGTGTCATTCTGAGTGCATTACCAAGATCTATGAACATACAATATGCTAAACAATGCTAAGTACTGTTATTTTCACTGCAGCACTGGATCGGAACCGAAGAGTCATCGCCGCTCACTCACCGACGGGTATGACGTCGTGGCCCGCCTGCCCCTCCTCGCCCTCTATCTCTGCCTCATCCAACATGGCCAACAACTCGTCCTCGAACCCCGACGGGCTGTCCTCCCACTCGCCGGCCAGCTTCCCGCGCTTGGCCTGCGTCGCCCCGCCCATCTGTGGCCCGGCGTTGCGTTTCTTTGCGTCCATGTCTACGTATTAGGAGGAGGTGAAGAAGACATGAAGGAGGCAGGAGATGAAATGACTGCGGTTTGGTTGTTTGATGCCACAGCAAAAGGTTATATGTCCAAAGTCCATCTGTAGGCACTCCTATAGAAAGATGCTACCTGCTCATGAATGATCTGTAGCAACAAAACCAAAACCTCCCTGAAAGTGTTTTGGGATAAAAGCTGACGTAAAATGGTGAATGGTAAATGGATTGGATTTATACAGCGCTTTTATCCAAAGCGCTTTACAGTATTGCCTCACATTCACCCATTCATACACCGATGGTGGTGCCAACCATGCAAGGTAACAACCAACACGTCAGGAGCAGTTAGGGTTAGGTGGTGTCTTGCTCAGGGACACCGACACTTAGCTAGGCGGAGCCCGGGGATCGAACCAGCAACCTTCCAGTTACCAGACAACCGCTCTTACCTCCTGAACTACTGCTGCTACAGTGACTTCAGAAAGGGGTCATGAGGAATCTTGCACAATGATAGGCAATAGAGGCAAGATTGCTGGGAAGCAAACCCAGAGCCTTCCGCCCGAGAGTCGAACACCATAGCCACTGTGGTGTATTCTTACAGGCATCGTCATCATGTGCATAACATGATAATTGGACCGCTATCTCACCTCCTTCTTTGTTTCAACAGACAGCAACACAGGCTAACATCATCGATGAGGGGGGGGGGGGGCGGGGGGGGTAAACACATCCACATACTCTACATCTGATCAACGACGTGTGCTATTGCTGTTTAAACATGTGCATTCCTTTGTGTTACAACGCATGTTGCCCTTGACTATTCCTACCCTGTGATCTGTGTGTTTTTATTGTAAACTTAGATTGTCCTTGGATCGCATTCTTAGATGTTATAACCTGCATATTGAGTGATAACGGAGTTTGAAGGTGCAAACGAGTGATTTCTGTATAATCATAAACATTGCATTCAGAGTCGGAAAGTGTATTCCCCCAAAATACTACAATCCAGATGTGTGACGTGAAAGTTACAGCATTTCAATGACTCAGTCAACTTCAAAATCTCCAACGAGGTGCATCAAATATTGTGCACTATACACATGACACAATGGAGATGATTTTCGCAGTATTATAACAATAAAACCAACAAGCACCTTGGGTTATATTTAATCCCAACAGTTTTAATATAGTCGGTGTAAGGCAGCACAAAGGCCGCGTCTAACACCGCATGGCGAGATGGTTAATCTTTCACACTCAATGCACAGAATACATATTTGTTGCAGTGTCTCGTTTTAGCTAAATCAAATTATGACGTGTTGTGTCAGGGGCAGTACATTTTGACAGAAAAGTTATGCACTTTTAAATCGAACATTACTCAATGATCTTTTACATCGTTACACAAAACAACAAGACATCGTGCGAGGTTGTTTACCAGCCAGCCAGACGTCAGCCACCACGATAAACAAACGTGCGTCATTGATTTAAAACCAGAGAAAAGTCAGCATTTCTATTATTCATCGACAGCGACGGACGGTGCAGGCTCTTTGCGGGCTACATCGGCTAGCCAGTGGACGTAAATATAAACTAACACAGTATTATTATTATTATTATTGTTATAAACAGCACGATTGCCAGCACTCTCCGACGTGTCCTACGTAATCTATGCGCCGATACGTCGCCATTAACGGCCTCAAACAAGCTGTAGATACCTTCGATCGTTACTTCGTGTCCGCAAACGAAAGTTGACATCAACTCCCGCCAGTACGCAGTTTAATTGGCGCGGAAAAAACCCCGCTTCCTGTAAGGGTCTTTCTCATTTCCGGTGTAAGGCAGGCGGGGGCGGGGCTAATTACGTCACGAAGGACGATGACATGCAGAGAAACGCACACACCCTTTAGATTGTATTATATGACTTTTTTTTGTTTTACATACATAAAACGTGCTTCATTTAAAAAGGTCATGAATGCATACAGTCTCATATAATAAACTACAGCGAGCCTACAGAATAACAAAATCATAAACGTGAAAAAACACTAACCGTCAAATGCTACTGTGAATTAGCCGATTAGAGGAATCAGTTAGAAGAGTAGCAATTGTTGTTTTATATTTGTTCATTTTTAAATCACACTGTTGTGACCCAACTGCGGTGAATAATCGTAAAAGATATCTTCCTGAACAAGTGTCCGCCATCCGAGAAGGTGTGGCGGGAACTCACTGACACGTGACCCAGGAAATCACGCGCCTCCGAATAGAAACGTCGTTGATCAAATCGAATGAAATAATCTTGGAAAACAAATATGTTGTCATTTGTATGGTTTTAATGTGATCGTTGATTTAAGATAAGACAACATAAGATTGAACTGTATTAATTAAGGAAATTATTGTGCAGCAGGGTGAAGGCAGCCGACGCCAACAGACTCAACAAGCTCATCAGGAAATGAGCTTGTTGCTTGCTTGTTCTGTCCTGGGAGTGGAATTGGAGTCGGTGGTGGAGGTCTCGGAGCGGAGGATGCTGGGTAAACTCCTCAGTATTATGGACAACGCCTCCCATCCCCTACACGCCACACTGCTGGCACACCAGAGCACCTTCAGCCGTAGACTGAGATTACCGAGGTGCACCACAGGCGGTCCTTTCTGCCTGTGGCCATCAAACTCTATAACTCCTCCCTATAACTCCCCCTACAAGACAATGAACACAGCAGTATAATGTGCAATATTATTATCTCTCTACATCATGTGCAATTTCCCAAGTTTTACGTGCAATATAACGTCATGTGCAATACTTTATCATGTACTATATTAGTATCATCCTTCTGTCTAAATATTATCTATAACACTATAGCACCACCTCTCACTACCGCTCATCTACTCTTCTCTTCTCTTCTCTCATCATCATGTACAATATTCTTAATTCTTAATGTCATGTCCAACAATATTTCACAATATTTGACTTATCATGTCAAATTGTTTTTGCCGTCAAATATCTTATCATGCCTTCTAACTTGTATATTTTAACAGTACATTTGTAAATCCTTTAGTTTATTTTCTATCATTGTTTTATACTGTATCGCTTAGTTTATTCCTAGTTTATTTTTCATCATTCTGTTTTTATATACTGTATCGCTATGTAACCTGGCACAATAATTTCCTTCGGGATAAATAAAGTTGTATTCTATTCTATTCTATTCTATTCTATTCTATTCCATTCTATGCATAGCAATAGAATAAAAGAATAGAGAAATAAACATCCATCCATTCTCGTCCGCTTATCCGGGGCCGGGTCGCGGTGGCAGCCCGCTAAGCAGGGCCCCCCAGGTTTCCTTCTCCCCAGCCACACTCTCCAGTTCCTCCTGGGGGATCCCGAGACGTTCCCAGGCCAGACGAGATATATAATCCCTCCAGCGGGTTCTGGGTCTGCCCCGGGGTCTCCTCCCAGTTGGACGTGCCCGGAAAACCTCTCAGGGGAGGCGCCCGGGGGGCATCCTAATTAGATGCCCGAACCACATCAGCTGACTCCTTTCGATGCAGCGGCTCTACTCCGAGCTCCCTCCGGATGTCTGAGCTCCTCACCCTATCTCTAAGGCTGAGCCCAGCCACCCTGCGGAGGAAACTCATTCTCGGCCGCTTGTATCCTACGGATGGTCATTTCTTGTTGCGGTCACTACCCAATCTTCGTGACCACACGGTTGAGGGTTGCGAACGTAGATGGACCTGTAAATCGAGAGCTTTGCCTTCCGGCTTCAAGCTCCCTCTTCACCAACGGGGGCCAAACTGCTGCACCAATCCGTCTGTCCATCTCCCGCTCCATTTTGCCCTCACTCGTGAACAAGACCCCGAGATACTTGAACTCTTTCGCTTGAGGCAGCAACTCATTCCCAACCCGGAGGGAACCACCCCAGTGCATGCTGGAGGCCACGGTCTAATGTAGCCAACAGAACCACATCATCTGCAAAGAGCAGAGATGCAATTCTGAGGTCCCCAAACCGGACACTCTCCCCAACTCGACTGCGCCTTGAGATTCTGTCCATGAAGCTCACGAACAGAATCGGTGACAAGGGACAACCTTGGCGGAGTCCAACACCCACTGAGAACTTGCTTGTCTTTGTGCCGTGAATACGGACGCAGCTCGCACTTTGTTCATACAAGGACCGAATGGCACGTACCAACGGCCCCGGTACCCCATACTCCCGCAGTACCCCCCACAGGATTCCCCAGGGGACACGGTCATAACCCTTCTCCAAGTCCACAAAGCACATGTAGACTCGATGGGCAAACTCCCATGCCCCCCCAACAACCCTGTGAGGGCAAAGAGCTGGTCCACTGTTCCACGGCCAGGACGGAATCCGCATTGTTCCTCCTGAAGCTGAGGTTCGGCCGGAGCCTCCATTCCAGCACCTTGGAATAAACTTTCCCAGGGAGGCTGAGCAGTGTGACACCTCGATAATTTGAGCAAACCCTCGGGTCCCCTTTTTTGAAAATGGGGACCACCACACCGGTCTGCCATTCCACAGGTACTGTGGAACTCCAAGAAGGACTCCAAGAAGGCCGGATACTCTGAGCCGCTGTTTGGTGCGTAGGCACACACAACAGTCAGAGCCTTCCCCCCAGCGACTTGCAGTCGCATGGACGCGACCCTCTCATTCACCAGAGATAACTCCAACACAGCGGCACTCAGCCGGGGACTTGTGAGTATCCCCACACCCGCCTGGCGCCTCACACCCTGGGCAACTCCAGAAAAGGAGAGGGTCCAGCCCCTCTCCAGGAGTTTGGTTCCAGACCCGGTGCTGTGCGTGGGAGGTGAGCCCAACCATATCTAGTTGGTACCGCTCCACCTCCTGCACCAGCTCCCGCTCCTTTCCCCGCCAGTGAGGTGACGTCCACGTCCCTAGAACCAGTCGGCGATGCTGGGGATCCGCACGCCCAGGACCCCGATTTTGCCTACCGACCCCAATGACTCTCCCTGCAGGTGGTGAGCCCACAGGGAGGTGACTCCACGTAGTCTTTTCGGGCTTGGCCCGGCCGGGCCCCGTGGATCCAGGTCCGGCCACCAAACGCTCGCCGACAAGTTACCCTCCCAGGTCTGGCTCCAGAAGGGGGCCCCGGTTTCCCTTGTCCGGGCGAGGTGACTGTGTTCTTCGGGAGTCTCTTCATGGGGTCTTTGAATCGCTCTTAGTCTGGCCCCTCCCCTGGGACCACTTTGCCTTGGGAGCCCCTACCAGGGGCTAATGCCCCGGACAACACAGCTCCCAGGGTCATGGGGGCATCCAAACCCCCCCACCACGAAAAGGTGGCGATTCTTTGGGGGGGGAGAAATAAACAGAATAAACAGAATAATAAAAATAAAATCACAGATTTACAAATTTACAGTAAATCTAATCTTAGGAAAAGTATAAAAATATAGGTAAGATTAGATTACATTAGATTAGATTCAAATTTAGGGAGAGGTATTTAGTTGTGATTACAGTGCAAGGCAGTTGAAGACATTGATGGTGATAGGATATATTCACAGAGGTCAGAGTTTGTACGGTGGGCAGCGGAGCCCAGAGTATAGGCAAGGGGGGGGGGGGGGGGTCATCGTGGTACAGAGTTCAGGGAGATGACAGCTGAGGGGAAGAAGCTGGTCCTGAGCCTGCTTGACTTGAAACGAAGGTTCCTGTAGCACCTCCCAGAGGGAAGGAGGGCAAACAGTCCATGGTTGGGGTGAGAGGTGTCTTTGACATGTGTCTAAGATAAGATATTCAGTCAGTAAAAACAATTTGGCAATAATTGAAGTGTAATAAATAAATTAATCATAATAATGGTAAGAGGAAGTATTGCACATGATATAAAGAATATTAAGAATATTGCACATGATGATAAAAGGTAATGTAGCATGGGATAATATTGAGAAGAGTATTGCACATGACATTAAGAATATTGCACATGACGATGAGAGGAGATGAGAGGTAATATTGCAAGGTAATATTTAGAGGTCACATGATATGAATAATATAGCACATGATATGATTTGGCCATGCTATCACTCCCCCGACCATAAGGGTTAGAATGTTTTTTTTTTTACATGTTTTTTTTCGTGCATTTGATGAAAGAAAGGGAATGTTATGCGATGTCGTTGTGTTCAACGGGGAGGACATTGAATGGAGGGTTGAATGTTCCAGAGTCCCGTGACCGTGCGGTATGCTCGCCGCACCACGACGCGACCTTTACAGACATTATAAATAACTCGCCCCGCTCAACCCAAGAAGACAGAGAAAAGAAACGTGGGAGTTGTAACGGAATACAACCTGCATAAAGACTGTCGCCTGTCAATCCCCCTTTTTTTTATTTTATTTTTATTTTCTCTGATTTAATTTTATTTAATTTTACTTGTATTTGTATTTTTTTGTACTTAGTATTTTGTTTAACCCAGTTTTTTAAGTTGACTTACTTCCCTGTAGCCTATATATTTAGTTCAGTTTATTTTAGATACTCATATTGATACATTTGATTGCAATATTGCAGCTTTGCTTGCATATTTCTTCATTATAGAATATCTGCAATTGTAAATTAGATTTGTTTTGTTTTTGTTTTTATTTACCACTCGCTTTGGCAATGCAAATGTACGTTTCCCATGCCAATAAAGCTCTTTAAAATTGAAAGTGAATTTAATCGAGTTGTTCTTCTGGCAATCGATCAGATTATTCAGCGGCAACAGTGGGACCTTTAAACCGCCTCCAGCCAATGGCGTCGCTCACACGTTTTCCTGAGGGGGGGGGGGCGTGTCGAGGGGGGCGGGGCCCTGATCTCTACCACGCCCCCCCCCCTTTCCCATGTGAACCTCAAATGCGGCGGTCCTTCCGAATGACAGACGGCATATTGAACCAATGAGAGAACGATAGAACGCATATTGAACCAATGGCAGCGGTTCTAATTTAAATAAGGCCACCGCCCCCCCTCTAAGGGTCTCGTCCTTTTTGTGTCCTAGCCTATTTTATGGACGGTGACCGCTGTCCGTGTGGCCCCTGGCGAGCGGTTTTTCGGGTGAAGTCGGGATATATTTGAAGGGTAAGTCGTCGTCGTCGTGACGTTCATGTTTCAAACGTAAGTCATGTTGAATACTTCTTTCCAGCGACAGCAGCATCATCATCGGTGCGTCGCCGTGTCCGCCGTTTCCGCTACAAGTCTGCTGTCACGTTCGCATTCTAAAGTACAAAATAAAGCTTTTTCCTTACGTTCGGATGCAACTGATTTACTCTATGGCAAGACGTATTGCTGCTGTGATTATGACAATAATAATATGAACAATAATAATCATCATCATCATCATAATCATGGATAATTGAACAATTATGTCTCTGAGGGCATTGGGGTTGTTGCTGACTTTTCATTGTTTGACCCCCAAGTCATCCATCCATTCATCCATCAACTGATGTTTTTTTTAATTTTTTATCTGACATGCTTAAAATACCCTTTCTGGTGTTTCCACAGACGTGCCAGTGTGTGTGTCACTTCTTTAGTACACACATGATTTGACACATAGCTGAGAAGCAGTACGAGAAGTACTGATTATTTTAATTTGGATAGAAAGAGATCATGTGAGCATGACAAGTTTTCAGAAAGTTGAGTTGGCAAGGACACGCGCACGCACACACATGCTGACACGCGCGCACACACACACATGCTGACACGCACACACACACTGACACACACACACACACACACACACACACACTGACACACACACACACACACACACACACACACACCACACACACACACACACACACACACACTTCCTCCCTTTCTCTGCTTCCTTTCACCTTCTTTGCTTCAAGTGTTTCCCAACCCAGGCTGTGATTGCAACATATCTGCTGCATAGAGATATGATCTCAGGTGGTCATTATTATGGACGTATTTAGGAGATGGAAGCTAGTATGTGGGTATCTGACTAAACTGACTGTCAAAACCTGTTGAATTCAAACACTTACTTACCGTCCATTCTTCACTGGGACACTCTGCTCGGTACATTTAAGTACTTCAACACTGGCATTACCACAATATTTACATAGTACTTGGACAATATTCCCTCTCAATGTCCATAGCACTCAAACAGTAGGCTACTTCTAATGTATAATAATTCTAGGATCCTATCACAGTATTTGCGCAACATTGGGCGAGGCTCATGGTGTAATCACAGTGCCAATTTTGGTAGAATCCGGTGTAGCTTTTAATGTGCATGTGTGGGCATGTGCTCCTGGTTATAGGCCAGTGCATGATGTGTTACACACACACACACACACACACACACACACACACACACACAGGTAACATATGTTGGACTAGTAGGTTGTTTCCCTGGTTCTTTTGCACATATTGTGATATATATCACAATTCACACACTTCATATACTCAGCTTCATACACTAAACAACATTGTGTTTAATTTTTAAAGTAAGGGTGCTTATTATTGGAGCCCTCCATGGAGAGTATTTAGGTCAGTGGAATTGGTATAGTGTTCAGAATGAAAACTTTTTTTGATTTTGGACACCAACTCGTTCAACCTTTTGAAAAGAAGAAGCTACTAGCGGTTTTGTCAGATTCTATCACAACACCATTGGGATTTTGTAATAAAGTAGTAAATGTAGTAAAACTTGATGAACTATGATTTACTATCACAGGCTAACGTGTTGTTTGAACGATTGGCCACACCGCCAAGCTAGCATCGTGTGTTACAATGTTGTTACTGAATGTGCTGAGAGAAAAATTGTGATATGTGATGGGGGGTGGTTGGAACTACTGTAGAATGTCTGAGGCCCTGGGTTCGAACCTCAACACCCGGGTCTTTCTATGTGGGGTTTGTACTTGGATTCTCTCCCCAGGTCTGTGCCAGAGGAAACCCAAACACATGTACTTTAGTATAGCGGGAGCGAGCTGCTTAAATAGGGCACTTGATGCTCTGCCAGCCTCCTCTATACAGTCGGTCTATGTCAATACAACGATATAAATACAAGGAACCGGTAGTGTAGAGAGACATTTTTTCCTCTCGCATACATTTTTCTCACCGAGAATGTTTACCTTTTTTATCGGGATTTAACTTTGGAAGAACGAGAGCACTTCGTTTGATTGTAAATGTTGGTGGTATCTCTCCAAAAAAAATCAAAGG
Source organism: Coryphaenoides rupestris (assembly GCA_002895965.2). NCBI lineage: Eukaryota > Metazoa > Chordata > Actinopteri > Gadiformes > Macrouridae > Coryphaenoides > Coryphaenoides rupestris. The sequence goes on along the minus strand of PIJE02000470.1, from coordinate 246,472 downwards.
TGTTAGTGTAGACTTGTACCAATTCATTTATCTTAATTTAGTTCAAATCTGTCGTCCCTTTAATATTCATGAGGACAGATGCCTACTTATTCTCTTCTCCCAAAAATACCCATGATGCACTGAACTGTGTCTGTGGCTCCAAATCTCCATAATAGCAATTTCCATGTAGTATGCAAAAAAGAATAGGACACAAAAAGTACTATTTCCACCTGAAATTCGAAGTGCACAAACAAAGGACACTACAGATGCTTGGAAAACTTGCAATGCATTTCGACAGGACGGCGACTTGCACCTTCACCAAAACTTAGAATTGTAATTGAATTGTAGTCATCAATTATGGCCAGCAGCTTGAATTCCATGACACCGTAGTAGTATGTCCAAAAAACAGGCATACTTTTGTCCCGCATACTAATAGTACGGCAGAAAACAGTACTCACTCACTGCTGTGTGTAGTACACATTTTCGTACGCAGTTTGGGACAATAAGCGTGCTACGTTACACCGAGCAGCGGTGTCTTCTGTGTTTTCCCAGCATGCCTCTGGCTCGCAGCCTGTCCGTGACCTCCCTGTCGGGCCTGGAGGAGTGGGATGAGGAGTTTGACCTGGAGGATGCCGTCCTCTTTGAGATCGCCTGGGAGGTGGCTAACAAAGGTACGCAGTAAGGGGGCACTGTGACGCCGCCTCTCTGTTTACTTACGTGCCTGCATTGGGTCCGAGCAGGTACATCATGCTAATTGAAGGTTGGAATGGTGTATAATGTATGTTAGGTTATATCCCTTCCACCCCAATCCTTCTTATTGGCCATGAAGGTGATTTCATAGCCACGGAAATCACCAGAGATTGAATATTACAAAAAATGGTGCATAGTGAAGCAGCAGTAAGATTACATATGTAATTCCTTGCCCTGGTCCACAGGGATAGTAGTCGTAATAGAGGGCGACTCCATCAGAAGAAAGGTACTTGGTTCGATCCCCAATGTCTGTGTGTGTGTGTGTGTGTGTGTGTGTGTGTGTGCGCGCGCGTAGTGGGGGGGATCTACACGGTGATCCAGACCAAGGCGCGGCTGACGGCGGAGGAGTGGGGGGAGAACTACTTCCTGGTGGGGCCATACGTGGAGAGCAATGTGCGCACGCAGGTGGAGCTGATCGAGCCCCCCAACCCCGTCCTCAAGCGCACCATCGACAAGATGAACGCCAGCGGCTGTAAGGTACTGCCCTGGGCACGCACACACACACACACACACACACACACACAGAGATAGAGAGAGAAGACCCTCCCTAACAAGGTGACAAAAAACAAGAAAGCTTCCTGCACTAAATAGCCTATATTTTGTGAGGAGTGTCACCATGTACTACTATTACAAATTCTATCGAAAGCGACTGAATTCAGATTCAGTACCATGTCAGTCCACAAATCTATCTCCCCATGTATTTTTGGTTCTGTTTGTGCTTGCGCTCTCTCTCGCACTCTCTCTCACGATCTCCCCCTCCATGTGTTCACACTCTAAACTCTGCGACATTCTCCTATTAAAGGTTAAAGGCTGTATCAGTGGCTCTTACTAGTTCCATTTTTTCTCTCTCTCTCTCTCTCTCTCATACACTGTGTGCGCGTGCTGCTGTGTCACTGTGGGATTATGGGTCATGGCCGTGGCTCGTGGCCGTGATGCTATTTTAAAGCCTACATGTCTGATGTATTTTAAACCGGGAGACCTTTCAGTCTTCACAGCCTCCACAACGGTTGTTTGGCAACATTCAGATGAAATGCTGTAGTCAATGTCATTAGAGCAGAAATAGTTGTATTTTATTTTATTTTGATATGATCTGTGTTTTTAACTGGTCTTTAAACTATGATGATGAGAATTTGTTCATTTTCCAATTGCCACGTACCACAGATAACATCCAGTATTTTATTACTTTAATAAATGTTGTTAACTACAAAATTGTAGTTTACTTTTTCATAAAGGTGTTCGATTGTGTCTGGAAAATATGGTTGGTCTCTGTTTGAGATGCTAATTTGCTATGCTAACATTTTTGTTAGCATGAAGCAGCATCGTCATTTATCTCTCTCTCTCTCTTTCTTTCTCAGGTGTATTTTGGTCGCTGGTTGATTGAGGGCAGCCCCTACGTGGTCCTCATCGACGTGGCGTTCACCGCCTGGTCGCTGGACCGCTGGAAGAGCGAGCTGTGGGTCAACTTCTCCATCGGCGTGCCGTGGTTCGACCGCGAGGCCAACGACGCCGTCCTCTTCGGCTTCCTCACCGCCTGGCTCCTGGGAGAGGTCAGGGGGTCGTCCGCCGTATTCTGCCACCAACAAACAAACAGATAAACAAAGAAAACACAGATGCGTACAATGCCAGTGTAGTGTAATGCACCAACAATTTAAATGTGGTTTTTTTCCCCCATTGTCACCAGGTTCGAGGTTTTTGAGAATAAAAGAGGATTTTTTGTATATTTTTTGTATTAACAGTGGGGACGAAATATAAAATTCTGGTCCCACTAAAATATAGTAAAAAGGGGCAAAAAAACCCAAAAACCTACATTTTGAAGTCGACAATTTTGTGCATGTGCGCGTGTGCGTGCGTCCACCAGTATGCAGCCCAGTGTGAGGACCCCCCCCACATCCTGGCCCATTTCCATGAGTGGCTGGCGGGCCTTGGCCTTGTCCTGTGCCGCCAGAGGCAGCTGCCCGTGGCCACCATCTTCACCACCCACGCCACCCTGCTGGGCCGATATTTGTGCGCCGGCAACGTGGACTTCTACAACAACCTGGCCGAGGTTTGTGTTTGTGTGTGCGTGCGTGCGTGCGTGCGTGCATTTATCATTTATTGACAGCTCTTGTGTGCAACACATTTCTAATTGTAAAGTCTATGATGCCATTTTGCAAAAATAAACCCTGAATCGCTCTGGAATCAACAACACGTGACTAACGGATTGTTAAATGCTTTGTGATTGTGGTTTTAGGTGGAAGCAACCCTGTGCGGTCTAAAAAACCCCAAAAGAATTATGAAGTGAAATAGAAATCCAGGATTATTTGGCTAACTCAAGTGGGTCTTGCTCTGTCTTATTTTTATATATATTGACACAAACACAAACACGCGCACACACACACACACACACACACACACACACACACGCACACACACGCACACACAAACAAACAGTTCAACGTGGACAAGGAGGCGGGCGACCGGCAGATCTACCACCGCTACTGCCTGGAGCGGGCGGCGGCACGCTGCGCTCACGTCTTCACCACCGTGTCCCAGATCACCGCCATCGAGGCGGAGCACCTGCTCAAGAGGAAGCCAGGTGAGTGGGTGGTGGTTAGACTCCCAACCCAGGACTCCGCCTGGCCAGTTTAATGAACTACATGTATGCAATCAGATTGGCAATTGGTGTATATATATGGACAAATCCGTTGTATTTAAAAAGAAAAGACATTAAGAAAGGACACAGATTATTTTGGTTATGTTTTGCTGAGTAAATCCCATCTCTCTCTCTCTCCCTGTGTGTGTGTCTCTTTGTATCTGTATCTTTATCTTTTTCTCTTCCTCTCTTTCTGTCTGTCACTCTTTCTTTCACTGTCTCACTCTCTCTCCCTCTCTCTCTCTCTCTCTGTGTCTGTCTGTCTCACTCTCTCTCTCTCTCACTCTCGGTCTCCCTCTCTCTCTCGGTCTCCCTCCCTCTCTCTCTGTCTCTCTCTCTGTGTGTGTCTCTCTCACTGTCTGTCTATGTCTCTATCTCTCTCTCTCTCTGTCTCCACACAGACATCATCACTCCCAACGGTCTGAATGTGAAGAAGTTCTCGGCCATGCACGAGTTCCAGAACCTCCACGCCAAGAGCAAAAGCCGCATCCAGGAGTTCATCAGAGGACACTTCTACGGGTCTGAGACTCCTCTTAACTTGACACTTTAATTTAACGTCAGACTTAAGTCATTTTGTGATATGAACTCTGGAATATCTCCAACGAATCATCTCAGGAGCCTGGGTAGGGTGAGGGGGTGGAGCCTGGGTAGGGCGCACAGGAGGCAGGCCATGACGGATTAAGTACGTTAAGGAAACAACCGTGTTTTGTTTACTGCACACAGCACATCGATATTCACCAGCTGCGTTCAGACTTGGGCTGCACCGGAGTTTGTACTAGGGGCTAATTTTGGCTTCTTCACCTTTTGTGAACCTTCCCGGGGTTAGAGCAGTACAGACCCCCCTTATAGCTTATTTTAGCAGTTACGACAGCACCATTTAAAGGTGTCAAGCGCAATGTTATTTTTTCTGGGTGATAAATTTGTATTTTTTAAAACATTTGTGGGTTCTGTTGAAAGCCCCTCATTGATGTACGTTCCTGTCATGTCCGTTAGGCACCTGGACTTCAACCTGGACAAGTGTGTGTTTCTCTTCATCGCTGGGAGATACGAATTCTCCAACAAGGGAGCAGACGTCTTCTTGGAGGCGCTGGCCCGACTCAACTATCTGCTGAGGGTGAGGTGTGTGTGTGTGTGTGTGTGTGTGTGTGTGTGTGTGTGTGTGTGTGTGTGTGTGTGTGTGTGTGTGTGTGTGTGTGTGTGTGTGTGTGTGTGTGTGTGTGTGTGTGTGTGTGTGTGTGTGTGTGTGTGTGTGTGAGAAAGTCCACATTATACGACCCCCCCCCCCCCCCACATACACACACCTTGAAGAAACCTTAAGAAGGAACCCAGATGAGGGATCCCTCATTCCAGGGACTTTAAGAGGGCAATAACAGAAATTGAGTCAAAAACTCGTGAGTGTGTGCGTACCACCACAGGTGAACCACAGCGATGTGACGGTGGTGGCCTTCTTCATCATGCCCGCCAGGACCAACAACTTCAACGTGGAGACCCTGAAGGGCCAGGCGGTCCGGAAGCAGCTCTGGTGAGACCACCGGACGGCGGTCTGTCTGTCCAGGCGGCTGGGAATGAGATGTAGCATAGCGTAGCGTAGCAGGGTAGCATAGCGTGGAATGGGTATATTATCGCCTACGTGGTTACTAGCACACTACTGAGTTGAGACAAGTTGCTGTTTATTTTATTATATGTTGTTGGAAATGCAATACCTATTGAGTAGTTTGGTGTTGTTTCCAACCAGCCTGTGTGTGCAATTCCATTTTGTAAAACTAATAGGCCTATTAAATCATAGTAGCATGCTGCTAACAGAGTAAATGGTGGGAAAGCTCTCAGTGAAAACTCTATATAGACTGTATACTCGGGACAAGTTGCTGTCGGAGAAGTGAGTGATATTCGTAATGATGTTCACATTTCCTGCACGACTGCTTGGGCATTTCCATTACAGACCAGTTTGATGTGTCAGTGTTTAATCCCGTTTTTTAATGGCGGTGTGGTTTTGTTTCTCTCCCGCCAAACAGGGACACGGCGCAGACGGTGAAGGAACGGTTTGGCAAGAAGCTCTATGAGTCTCTGCTAGTGTGAGTTCACTGTGTGCAGACCTATTGCACTATAATACAAGATGCATTCCTATTACACATTAGAATGTATATGACTGTGTATGTCATTTTATATAAATTACGGAATGAAAAATGTACTTTTAATTTAATTAAAATGTCATTATATACAGTAGATATTTATTGAATATGAAATTGTATACTATGAAATTAGGTGTCACTTGGTGTGCGGCAAATGCTATTTTAGATTCTCTTAAATTCCACGAGTCGGGCCTGAAAATTCCCACGGTCGCAGACAGTATTTTGTCATAATAAAAGCCCTCAAAACATTGTTGTTGTTGTTATTGTTTGTTTTTTAGCGGGCAGCTGCCGGACGTGTCCAAGATGCTGGACAAGGATGACTTCACCATGATGAAGAGGGCCATCTTCGCCACGCAGAGGCAGTGCCAGCCGCCCATTTGCACGCACAACATGCTGGAGGACAGCGGCGACCCCATCCTCAACTGCATCCGCCGCATCGGCCTCTTCAACTGCTCCGTCGACCGTGTCAAGGCATGTCCGCGCCGCCGTTACAGTCTCAAATGGCTTTACAGGCCATATGATTATGGGCCATGTGATTCTGACACCCCCTAGCCCGAGCCCCCTTAAGGTGAAGAAACGACTCCCTTAATTAACAAGGAAGAAATCTGGAGAAGGAACTCAGTGGGGGATCCCTCCTTCCAGGGACAGTTTGGAGTGAAATGGGGGTCATACGGACATAGAAAAGGGGTAACAAAGCATAATTATAAGCGACAAAGTACAAATGGTAAATGGAATAGGAAGATTGTGATGGGGTGCTGGCTGGAGAGCTAGCTGGTAGCCAACAACATGGCCAGCTAACATGGCGCACACGCTAGCAGTTAGCTCACGTTCATTGGTTGTTATCACACAAAGAGCCTATAAGTTGCTCCCTCCCTTGTGGTTCTCAGTAAGCATTTCATCCAAACAATTTTGCTATCCGTTATCGTAGGTCATCTTCCACCCAGAGTTCCTGTCGTCCACCTCGCCCCTCCTGCCCATGGACTACGAGGAGTTTGTGAGGGGCTGCCATCTTGGAGTCTTCCCCTCCTACTATGAGCCCTGGGGGTACACTCCAGGTACCGTGCGTGCGTGTGTGTGTGCGCGCGCGTGTGTGTGTGTGCGTGTATACCATGAATATCAACATATTGTCCTTCCCGGCCGGCAGCTGAGTGCACAGTGATGGGCATTCCGTCCATCTCCACCAACCTGTCTGGCTTCGGCTGTTTCATGGAGGAACACATCGCAGACCCCTCAGCGTACGGTCAGTCAACTCTCATGTCATCCTTTTTTGATCGGATCATATTAAAGATAAGATAAGATAGAACTTTATTAATCCCGAAGGAAATTCTTGTGCCAGAGGTTGCTCAAAATACCAACAACATAAGCATAGCAATAGAATAACATTGTTAATGTGTTTTATACATTTATATTAGCATTTAGAGGATTTGGCCTAAGTCGCTTTCATCCAACGGAGAGAGCAATATATCGCTGTGGTACATAAAGATAAGAATAGAATTTTATGTTCTCAAACCCTTCAATTTAATTTGTTGTTTTTATGTTTTTTTAAAGGTATTTACATTCTGGACCGGCGGTACCGGGGCGTGGACGAGTCGTGCAACCAGCTCACCTCCTTCCTGTTCCAGTTCTGCAAGCAGAGCCGTCGGCAGCGCATCATCCAGAGGAACCGCACCGAGCGCCTCAGCGACCTGCTGGACTGGAGATACCTCGGCAGGGTACGCACCGGGCCAAGTGGACGGGCCTAGCGGCGTCCTCACATAAATTCCTCCCTCCTGTGGTTACAAGTGGCACTACACCTGTGGAGTGAAACTGAAAGTGACCCTTACCTAAAGTGCAGGGACAGCACCTCCTTGTGGATGGACACAGGTCACTGTAATTTGTTATTACTGATTGGCCCAAAAACTATGTGATGTCACTGATTTCCCACCCTGTTAACCAATGGCAAAACAATTTATATAATGTTGCATTTTTTTTTTTTATTATGTTTATATATTAAATTGGTTAATTTCCAATTCAAATATTTGAATTTAGATTGCAGATTTAGACCAATGCAGATTTAAAGAGTAATAACAAAAGTGATGCCGTTGGCTGCCAGTCATTGTATATTCTGTCCTCCATCTTGGACTAGTACTACATCTCGGCACGGCATATGGCGCTGGCCAAGGCCTTCCCCGACACCTACGTGTACGAAGCTCAGGACCCTACCTCGGTACGTCCACAATTTTGATAATAAAAAAAAAAAAACCTAGTGTTAGCTCGTCACCTTTTTGTTACGCTCTATCTTTCATCTTCTCTTTCTCATTCTTCTTCTTTTTATCCTTCTTTCTCATTCCTCTTTCTCCTTCTTTCTCTTTCTCCTTCCTCTTCTTCTCTTTCTCCTTCTACTCCTTCTGCTTCTTCTCCTCTCCAGTCGTCAGGGTTCCGGTACCCCCGGCCGGCGTCCGTGCCCCCCTCCCCGTCGCTCTCCCGCCACTCCTCGCCACACCACAGCGACGACGAGGACGAGCGCTACGACGAGGACCTGGAGGCGGAGAAGGACCGCGTGAACATCCGCCAGCCCTTCGCTGCCCCCCGGACCAAGGCGGGTAGCAATGGCAACGGGGATGGGGACGGGGACGGGGTGGCCAGCGAGGGCAACTGAGGCAGGTGGGCGGGTGGGCGGGCGGGCAGGCGGGCGGGCGGGCAGGCAGGCAGGCAGGCAGGCAGGCAGGCAGGCAGGCAGGCAGGCAGGCAGGCGGGCGGGCAGGCAGGCAGGCAGGCAGGCAGGCAGGCAGGCAGGCAGGCAGGCAGTGAGTGGGCGCGGACACAGACAGACACACACAGACACACACACAGACACACACAGACAGACAGACATTAAACAATACTGCTTGTTTACAGTCAGTTGGGCAAGTGACACACACACACACACACACACTCAGTGAAACTTTTGTATGAAAATGCTGATTCTGATGGGGGGGGGGATGGGATATGTGTGAAAGGAGCTTAGCGTTATTGTGAAACGTCTCAAATCAGCCTCAATGTTTTCCCAACGTGTGGAGGCTCACTCACTGTGGGATACTTGTTGATAAAGTATCATCCGAACACTGCCATCCATGATCTATACATTTAAGTAGACCCAGCACTTTGATATGTGGTTTACTACTAAGATTAAGGGCTATTGGTGTGTATTTAGCACCATAGCAAGTTTGGGTTTGGTAACAGATACCCTATAGATTTAATTATTAGGGGTTATGTTAAGTAGTCGCAGCAGCAGAGATAACCAGTAGTCGTAGTTTTCATTCAGAACTTTGCACTTTGCCTCAAGAGACCCTCCCTAACATAGCTACTAGCTTGAAAAGGTGACAAAAAAGGAAAAAAACTAATTAACCACAACACTGTTTTATAACTGTGCTTGTCTTCCGAGTGGTGGCAGGAGGATTTTAGTTTTTCACACACACACACACACACACACACACACACACACACACACACACACACACACACACACACACACACACACACACACACACACACACACACACACACACACACGTACGTATTGCCTCAGAACCCCATGCTGTATGTATTGGATCACTGGTTTGTTCTTTGTTCTCTGCACTCAGCACTCGGATCTCAGCACTGTTTGTTTTTCGTTCTTTTTAGTCATTATGGTATCAGACTCCTCGTGATTTACAAGATCTCACACTCCTGTGTGTCTGAAAATCGGGTGACCATGTGGTCGCCGGTGGGCGGGGCAAGTCAGTATTTATTAAGGGGTGGAAGGAGGGTGTGTGCGTGCGTGCGCGTGCGTGCGCGTGCGTGCGCGTGCGTGCGCGTGCGTGCGCGTGCGTGCGTGCGTGTGTGTGTGTGTGTCTGTGATTGGTTTTACCCAGCAGCATATGCACTCTGTTGGTACTGTCTTTTGTTGAAATATTGCACCGGATGAATACAAATAAAGTCTATATGTTTACTACAAACAACAACGACACTCTCCTTTTTTGCTTTGAAATGTGTTTTTAATGACAGCAGATTATAGTTTGCTAGCTACTAGGCATATAATATAAGATAAGACAGAACTTGGAACTTAGAATAAATCTCGTCTGCCACTCCCCGACTTCCACACGTCTTACATTAGAGTATTAGTTTTTTTCCGATGCCGTGCAAACTATAAATCGCAGGAAGTGTGGAATTAAGTGGCGGCAGAGATTTGGGCGGAGACTTTCCTTGTGTCCGCAAGTTTTGTTTTTGATCCGTCCATCCGAGGGTGGAGACGTTAGCACAAGTACACCCGCCCACCGTGCCCTTTACAAACTAGAGAGAGAGATGGCGCATTTAGGAGAAGACAAGAAAGCATTGCTCATGATGGACAGTCCAAGGCTAATAACTGTATAAGACAATTTAATACAGAAATGTAAATATGATATATATGGATAATATACTGTATGGCTCTGTGTATTTCCATATGTGGAGTGAGTGTGTGTGTATGTTTGGTGCTTTGGGGCTTTAGTCACATTACAATTTTTGTAATTGTCATTGCAACAAAGTGACATCAGAAGTGGGAGTGTCCACCTAGACGTACACTGACTAACTCAGTTTACCAGTTGGTACAGTCCACTGGTTAGGCTGGTAGACTGATCTAGTCATCATACAGCTGTCACTTTGTCACATGACAATTTTGAAACAGCTTCTAATGGCTCATCACACTCACACCCGGTAGTATAATAGGGCCCCTTTAAACTAGCCACCAACCACACAGCTATAGAATGACAGACTTTGATGAATGAGACTTGGATTCAAATAAGAAAAAAATGACTGACATATTTCCCATTGTACATCATAAAAAAAATTGATTTACATTTACATTTAGGGCATTTGGCAGATGCTTTTATCCAAAGTGACTTACAAAGAGTACATTTGTTGAAGGAGACAGCAATATATCACTGTGGTACATAAAGATAAGAATAGAGCTGGTTTTGAGCATTCATATTTGCGAGGCTAATAGACATGAAGGTAAAGAGAGAAGTAAGGCTCACCCAGCAGACTGTGCCAGAAGGAGCTGTAGGTGGCACTGCCCGTCACCGCCCCCAGCTGGGCGGGGTTCCTCCTCACTGTGCGGACTGAGAAGCCGCGGGCCCCGCTCACCTCGACCTCCACCACGTGGAAGTCACTCAGCCTGTCCATCACACACACACACACACACACACAGCCCCGCCTCCTTTTGAACCGTATACTTATGGTGCGTTCCATTTACCTCAGAAGTCGGAGCTGGGAATGACGTTGACCGAGTTCCAGTAACAACGACGACACCTCCAGGAAAACTTTTGTTGTGCTTGGGTTTGCTCTAGCCAGGTTAGCCATTGTTAGCAATACCAGTTGATAACAAAGTATTACGTGGCATTTTGCGCATACAAATAGCGTAGCAACAGCATGTCCACAGATAGAAGTTGGACAATACTGTGTGTACGACTGATTTAATGAGACACAAATAGACAGAAGTATATTACTACAGCTTTCACCGCCGTTGGTGTGCGGAGCAGCCATCTTGGATTTCAAAAGTCGGGCTTGTGAGATTCTTCTGACTTTCCGAGTTGGAAATCCGAATTCAGGGTGCGTTCCCCCTGAAGCTTCCGACATGGAACTCGGAAATTCCGACGCACCATGAATCGCAACATTTACTGAACTTTTTCTTTTGGCTCATCCAAAAGAAGAATGACATGTGGTGTAGCTGGAGTGGTGTAGCATGTGAACGACACCTCATATTCCAAGGCAAACTTTTCTTTCATATTTTATCTCACTTTTAATCTCGTTAAAATATGTATTGATTTCCAACTAATGATCAGTGAGCTGTCAATTACTGCAATGTGCTTAAACATTCCTTTGAATCACGTTTTTACCGTGACACTGCATCATTGCAAAACAAGCGGAGTTGTATATTCATCGTCGTGTCGACAAAGTTTTGCTCACGCTGTGTCTGACACGATCTCCCCGCGCACACCGGAGAAGCCCAGGGTTCCTGCTGCCACGGCGACCGCCGCCATGGTGTTCACGTTGTTGGGCGCCAGCGGGCACAGCTCGGCCACCGAGCCGCTGAACAGGACCCGCCTCCCCTCGCCCTCCATCCAATCAGAGGGCGCGTCTCCCGTGAGCCTGAAGCAGGAGGGGTGTTTGGACATCCTTATGAACACGCCCTGTGGAGTCACGGACATAGGGGGATGGTCTAGTGCAGCCAAATTCAAACTATTTTTTATGAATGCACCCCCCCCCCCCTTAAGATATTTGTTCCCTTTTTTCCTCTTTAAAGTTAAAGTGATATGCTCTTATTGGAGAGATTGATCAATATTAAAACAACATATTTTTTTGTTCATGTTCAAACACCCTCGGCAATCCTTCAAAGTACTCCCATTTGAAGAACACTGGTCGAGTGGTTCGGTGTAATATGTCGTCATCAACTGTTACGTTGTCTCATTTAGAATTCAATTGAACACGGGAGGTTCTGGGTTCGAACCCCATTGCCTGCAGTCTGCCTGTAAGCATCCTGGAGCAAGATGCCTAACCCCCTGCCTACTCCTCCTGAATCACACAGTATCTGCATTCACTGTCAGTCACTTTTGGGGTAAAAGCACGTCCTTACCGTGAGCGCCCCGCTGTCGTTCAGCCTCTGGATGTCCTGGCCTCCCCACAATGCACCACTGGGGACGTAGAGCGTGTTGCCATGGCGACCGGCCGCGTGGCGAAGCTGCTGGTTCAGCTGGGGGTCACAGAGTGCCGAGGGAGAGCCTACCTAATACAAATGAATGAGTAGATCATTGTCAAGTTTGCACATATTTCGATTTTTTTAGTTTTTCTGTATCTTCTTTGCACCAGCCTACCAGGATAACCTCATTGTATGGGTCAAGCTACTTGCCAATAAATAAATAAAAGTACAAAGTACTACTGAGCATTAAATAAGTATTAACACTGCAGTAGGACTGCTCGTTTTTAAATTGTTATAACATTATGATTGCTGCAGCTACTATGCACTCCATCCAGTTGTTTAAAAACTCTGAATCTTTATAGTTTATCCCGAATGTCTCAATGTAAATGTGCTTTCAACAGCACCAGAAGACACAGCATATACTGTATATTCATGCACACAAAGACGGACGGGAAGTGGGAGGAGGGGGGGACGGGGGACTCACCAGGAAGTGAGCGTGTGAGAGGAACTGAACACCAAAGTCCTTGACTATCTGAGGATGGCACACCTCCACGATCACCTCGCATTCCCTGTGAAAGCGTACTGGTTAGGCATCCTCAGTAGCTCAGGAGGTAAGAGCGGTTGTCTGGCAACAGAAAGGTTGCTGGTTCGATCCCTGGACTCCGCCTGTCAAGGTGTCCCTGAGCAAAACGCCCCCTAACTGCTCCTGATGTGTTGGTTGTTACCTTGCGTGGGTGACACCACCATTGGTGTATGAATGGGTGAATGTGAGGCAACTGTAAAGCACTTTGGATAAAAGCGCGATAGAAATGCAATCCATTTTACATCGCAGACAGCAATGTGTCGCCATTCAGAGGCCTCTGTTCAAATGGTGCGAGTTATGGTATGATACTTGTATGTCAAGTCCAAGTGTTTTATTTGTCACATGTTCTTCATAAGACAGGGCCATTCTGAACAGTGAAATTCCTGTGACATGGCAGGCGACAGTCGGCAAAATAGTGGTCAAAAAAAGATAAAATATAAAACAGCAAGATAAAACATAAAAACAGCAAGAGAGGGGCAAGATCCACAAGTGAGGGCAGCAGTAGTAGTAGTAGAAATATGGCACACGGCATGTCATAGCAGAAATATACAAAAGATAGTGAAACAGAAGCATATGTATCCAGAGCATTTAAATAGTGAAGGGAATTCAGCATATGTATCCAGAGTAGTTGAATCATCTGAATATTATTATCATATTATGTTTTTAGTGGAGTGAGTGCGCATGGGCATGGCTATACCTGGCTTTAAACGTGGACAGGTCTTCAAGTATGAGCTGGTCTGGGACCACACCTTTGAGCTTGTCAAGGTTTCTATTCCAAACGAATGCCAGAGTTAGACCCAGGCCAGCTCCATCTTGTGTGATCCTCTCCACTAAGTGCTGACCTGCAACACGTGCACACACGCACGCACACACACACGCACACATGCACGCGCACACACGCACACAAACAAGCAATAATTTATTTGGTGCAATGCATGAATTGGAGTAGTTGTGGAAGTGGAAGCATGCATGGAGAGAGTAGGTCATGCATGTGTTGTGTATGTGCAAACCTAAATGTCCATATCCCACCACTCCTATCCTCAGCGTAGAAGAGCTGGTAGCCATGCTTTCCACTGAAGGGGGGAAAAGATGAAACCGGCCAATCAGAAAACAGAACGCTGACCCGTGTGGCGCAACAAGCAATGTTTACCGGTACGCGCGATATCGGCACGTGTGTGGTGGTGACCGAATCGATGTTCATTCAAAAAGCACGAAAAACACGATTTTCTTTTCAGTTTCACACAAATGTCAGTTTCCTTTCAGTTTGTCAGAAGACATTGACAGATTCAATTAGAAAACACAGGTTTTAGCGTGTGAAGTAAAATGTAAAGGCTCAGGAGAAGAGCGGGTCTGGCAACAGGAAGGTTGCTGGTTCGATCCATGGGCTCCGCCTGTGTTGAGGTGTCCCTGAGCAAAACGCCTAACCCTAACTGCTCCTGACGTGTTGGTTGTTACCTTGCATGATTGACACCGCCGTCGGTGTATGAATGGGTGAATGTCAGGCAACTGTAAAGCGATTTGGATAAAAAATTATCACAACACGCTACTACTTTGTTTTGGAAAGCGCTAAAAGCCAAAAGCAATACAACGAACGCTACGTTACACAGCTCGCCTTTTAAACTTTGCCCTCCCCTTGATGTCATCTAGTAGTCGTGCGATGTTCAAGACACAACCCCGCTCATATCGCTCATTTATGGCTTTTACTCACACAGGTAGATTCCGCAGGTCATTTAGCGCCGTCTCCCTTCTCCGTCCACCGTCACTCACTCAGATCAGTGGGTGTGCGCGGTTCAAAGCTCGGGTTCAAAGATCAACTCGGGAGTTAAGTTAATCATTTGTGCGTGCATCAAGCATTCATACAAACACATTGATCCACTGGAGGGTTGTTGAAACTCTGCTTGCAATGGATGCCTGTGTGTTCATCAATAGTAAACTTAGGCCTAACTGTAGTGTTCCAGTATATTCCCGTTATAATTGGGATAGCATAGTGTCCTTGTGTGACCTTGTGTGTGATCAAGACCTGACATATAGAAGTAATAAGTAGTAGGAGTAGTAGGAGTAGTAGTAGTAGTAGTAGTACAGTAGTACATTGGCATTTGGCAGACACTATTATCCAAAGCAACTTACAAAGAGTACATTTGTTGAAGGAGAGGCAGCAATATATCGCTGTGGTACCTGAAGATAGGAATAGAGCTGTTTTCGAGCATTCATATTTACGAGACGAATAGAACGAGTTTCATGTCTTGAATCGAACGCGAGCGATTACCGGGAGCCAGTGGAGGGCGCGGAAGAGAGGGGTTACATGGGAGAATTTTGGTAGGTTGAACACGAGGCGTGCTGCTGCGTTCTGGATGCATTGTAAGGGCTTGATTGCTGAGGCGGGGAGTCCAGCCAGGAGAGAGTTGCAGTCGTCGAGACGAGTAATGACGAGCGCTTGGACCAGGATCTGCGCTGCTTCACGTGTGAGGAAGGGCCGGATCTTGAGCAATTCTACAAGATCAGGCCACAGAGGTAATGTTGGCGTTGCAGGACAGCTGGTCATCCAGTACCACGCCAAGGTTCCTTGCAGTTGGTGCAGGGGAGACTTTGATGTCCTCGATAGTGACAAGTAGGTCCATCTGAGGGCAGTCTTTCCCCAGTATGCAGAGAAGCTCAGTCTTGTCAAGGTTGAGCTTCAGGTGGTTGGCGGTCATCCATCTGCTTATGTCAGCCAGGCATTTCGAGATACGTGTTGCGATGTGGGTGTCTGAGGGGGGGAAGGAAAGAAACAGTTGGGTATCATCAGCAGAGCAGTGGTAGGAGAAGCCATGGGATGTGATTACAGAGCCTAGAGATCAGTGTATAAAGAAAACAGAAGGGGTCCCAGTACTGAGCCTTGGGGTACTCCCGTGTCAAGGGTGCAGGGTCTGGACAGGGAGCCATTCCATGTGACCTGATACGTGCGATCTGTCAGGTAGGACGTGAAACAGGATAACGCAGTTCCAGCGATGCCAAGCTCTGCCCGGGTGGAGAGAACAATCTGGTGGTTCACTGTGTCGAAAGCGGCAGATAGGTCAAGAAGGATGAGCACAGATGAGAGGGAAGAGCTTCTGGCGTCGCGAAGGGACTCTGATACTGTGAGCAGGGCCGTCTCTGTGGAGTGCGCTGCTTTGAAGCCTGACTGATGAGGGTCAAGCAGGTTGTTCTGGGAGAGATAGGATGATAGTTGGGTGGAGACAGCACGTTCTAGGGTTTTGGAGAGGAATGATAGGAGGGATACAGGTCTGTAGTTTCGGACGGTGGTGTCCAGGGTGGGTTTCTTGAGGAGTTGCTTGATTCTGGCAGTCTTGAAGGCAGTCAGAAAGTAGTAGTAGTAGTAGTAGGCATTTGGCAGATGATTTTATCCAAAGCATCTTACAAAGAGTCTTGCAGATGTTGAGAGAGAGGTTGTTGCCCTGGCACCGTTTTGCCAAGTCCCTGACCTCCTCTCTGTAGGCAGTCTCAACATTGTTGGTGATGAGACCCAGGATGGTGGTGTTGTCCGCGAACTTAATGATGGTGTTGGAGCCGTGTATGGCTACACAGTCATGCATGTACAGCGTGTAAAGGAGTGCACTGAGTATGCAGCCCTGACGGGCTCCTGTGCACAGGGTCAGTACAGAGGAGGTGAACTGCCCATTCTCACCACCTGGGGTCTGCCAGTCAGGAAGTCCAGGATCCAGTTGCAAAGGGAGGTGTTTAACCCCAGGCTTCTGAGCTTGAGGACGAGCTTAGCGGGCACAATATTGTTAAATATTGAGCTGAGCTTCTCCCTTTATCATCTGTGATGGCTCGCAATCCACACCACATGCATATGGGGTCAGAGCTATGGTAGTTAGACTCCAACTTGTCCCTGTAGGCTCTTTTGACATCTCTGATGGCCCTCCGAAGATCATATGTGGATCTCCTCAAGGCCTCCGTGTCCCCAGAACTTTATGCAGAGGACTGTGCTTTTAGTTTGGCACGGACACCACCATTAACCCATGGCATTTGGTTGGGGAAAGTCCTAACATTGACCTTTGGCTCACTTGGAGCTGTAGACTGTGACAGAGTCTGTGTATTCCATTCGCTGCAACACAGAACATCTGACTGTCTGTGATTTCAAAACAGTTCCGAGTGGTATTGTGTTCCTCACTCCTCACTCCAGCGTTGAACTGCCCGATAGACTGGTTTTACCTAATACCACACTGTAGAAATATGCTGGTACAAGTAAAAAGTAAAAATGCATCGAAAAAGGTAAAAGGACAAAAATATTCCTATCAAAATATATTTAAAGTACCAAAAGTAAAAGTACTCATGATGCAGAATGTCCAATTTAAAAATACTATGTACTATATTATTGGTTTATAATGATTGATGTATTAATGTACTCATCGCTTCAATGTTGCATATTTTATACATGACTTTACATACTAGGTAGCTTGGAATTTCCCCTCTGGATACCAATAAAGCCATACTGATGTTAATTTAAATCAGCAAAGTAACTAAAGCTGTCAGATAAATGTAGTGGAGTAAAAAGTGCAATAGTTGCCTCCGCGATGTAGTTGAGTCGAAGTATAAAGTAGCAGATACTCAAGCAAAGTATCTCAGTTTTGTACTTAAGTAAATGTACTTGTTACTTTCCACCATTGTAAATAAGAAGCCCCATCAGCTCCCAGCTCAGCGCCTCGGTGACCTGCAAGACTTGGGAGGAGGACTCCAACGCAGCGAGGACCTTAGACAGGTGTTCACAGTCACTTCAGAATGCTGAGGCGTGATCTGGCTTAAGTACTTAACGGGAATAAGTACATCATACCCCAATACATTGCAAATAATTGTTCTAAATGTCCAACCAATGAATCTGTGAATAATCTAATGTCTAAATAACGACTAAATACACACACACACACACACAATTATTATTAACTTGGCTATCTGCGCAGACTTAGACTTTGGTCTCCGTGCGGTGATGTCACAGCTGTGATGGTCAAAGGGTGCTGATTGGAGCACCAAACGCGAAGACACCCAGGGTGCTCGCTCAGGACCCGAGGCCCCAGCAGGCAGACGGACGGACGGATGGACGGACGGACGGACGGAAGAACGGGTCGGTTCGAAGTCCACAGCGATATCTATCAGACGGCTAACAGGTGGAAGAGACACATCAGGGAACGTCTTACTGAGAGGAGGGGAGAGAGAGAGACAGAGGGACAGAGAGGGGTATCAGTCAAACGAGGACACGTACTACGACGCTGGGACCTTGAGAAGATGGACATCCTGGAGACCCACGCCTACGACCGGAGACAGCGGCGCAACATGGTATGCTATGGAGACCCTCCTCAGCCTCACACATAATCTGCAGTAGACATCAGGGGTGTGTGTGTGTGTGTGTAATGATGATGCCAAGATGAGGCTAAAACATGAATATATTTGCGCACACGCTCTTCACACCAGAAACCATGACTCCAGTTACTTATGTTGTTGCAATCCATTTTACGCCCTCTTTTCTCCTCCTTCTCCTCTCCACCATCTCCTTTCTCCACCATCCTCTCCCTTCTCCTACTCCCCCCCTCCAACCTCTCCTTTCTTCTCCTCTCCTCCCTCCCTTCTCCCCCCCCCCCCCCCGCCATTCTCCTCTCCACCCTCCCTTCACCTCCCCTGCATCCTCTCCCTTCTCCTCCTTCTCACCTCCACCCTCTCCTTTCTCCTCCCCTCCACTCTCTCCCTTCTCCTCCTCCTCCTCCAGTCCTGCGCTCTGTTTCTATCTCTCACGCCGTTCTTCATGGCGTCCGCAGCCTACCTCCTCCTGTGGGCCGACGACTCCAGCAGTTCCCCCTCCGCCGCTGCGGGGGTCAAGGCGGCGCCCGCGCTCCTATTGGCCGCCGCGGTGCTGGGCTGGAACGGAGGGAAGAGCCTGGTGGGCGTGGCCGGGGGCCTGCTGCTGTCGGCCGTGGGAGACTGCTGCCTCGTGTGGCCAGAGCTCTTCATACACGGTGAGACACGGCGCCAGATATTCAATGAACTCCAGTCAGGCCTCGTCTTGTTTGATTGCTGCGTCGATGTTTCTACACTTCCCTCGAGCCCTGCTATAGTTTTTTCTTTCATCATGCAGACCGCTGAACGTCATCATCCAACCGAGCGGTGATCCTTTTTTGATTGATTGTTTTGTCATTTTAGGGAGAGGCTTGGAATGTTTAAGTTAATCACAAAGACAATATTGCTGGTTAAAGTGGTTAAGTAGGCTAGATTAATAGGCAAAAGCTAACAATATACAGTGTAATGAAGAAAAGAGTACTTTTTTTAATTCCAAGACGCGCTAAATGTGGTGCCAATGCCAAGTCACTAAAAAGTAATTCAAAAGTTGGACTAACTGAAGAATGTAGTTTTGAGGCGTGCTTCAGAAACTAACTTTTTTTTTCGTGATATGGAAGGTCATTTATGATAATGTACAAGCTGTATGTGGAGAAGATAAGATAGAACTTTATTAATCCCAAAGGAAATTCTTGTGCCAGATGTTTCATAGCAATAGTATTATAAACAGTAGAGGAATAGAATAAAAATAAAATAAAATAACAAATTTACAGTGAATAAGCCGAAGATATTCAATTATTACATCTGTTTAACACAATTTACATTACACATTAGTGAAGTAAAAATGTAATCCGATTCAAACAACCGTTCAAAAAACCCTTCTACATCTTTTCTTTAAATTGCACTTTTAAATTACTTATTTTTTATATATATATATATAGTTCTATATTACATTTTGTTGAATTTCTGTATTTCTAGAACTGTAATATTTCTAGATTTAATGTTAAATTTTATGCACCAATTTCACAAAAGCACATTCCTTGATTGTAAAAAGTAAGGCAATAAAGCTCATTCTGATTCTGATTCATCAGCGTTGGTCTCAACATGTCCTCCTCCCTCTGTTGGTTTCAGGGATGGGCGCGTTCGCCGGCGCGCATCTCCTCTTCTCCCTGGCCTTCCTCACTGCCCGCTATGTGCCCCGCCGTCCCTCCTCTTCCTCCCTGCGCGTCCTCCTCTACCTTGCGGTCTTTGGTGTGGGCGCCACGTTCTACGGCTACATCTTCCCGTTCCTCCGCAATGCGCCCGACTCGGAGGTCCTGACCCCCGGCGTGGGTGTCTACGTGGGCCTGATCACGCTCATGGGGAACCTGGCGATCCGAACCGGCCACGCCTCCACCATACTGGGCAGCGTGTGCTTCATGGTCTCCGACGCCGTGCTGGCGCTGCAGGTGTTCGCGTCCATGGACCTCCCGCACACGTTCGTCATGGTTACGTACTATTTGGCGCAGATGCTGATCGCCATGGGAGACGTGTTGGCGGTGGATGACCAGGATGACTTTTCAAAGTGGAAGAGGTCGTAGTCGTAGTTTGGTGGCTCAAAACACTCACCGTTGGCTGTTAAAACATTTTATGTGATTCGATTGCTATGACGTCAACCGCAGCCTTTATGAATCGTAAACGTCTTCTAGATTAACTTGTATTGGACTGGATCTGTAAACAGTTGTATTCAAGACTTTTTACGGTGCCCGCGTTGTTTATTTTGTCTGAACCTAAACATAATTTAAAAATAAATTCCAACTTCTTGTCAAAGTGTGCAATAGCTGTAATTACTAACTTTGCCATGTGCACAGAGATGTCCTCCATATTGTCCGTGAACCTATAGCGAACAGCACTGGGCCAGATTGCGTTGCGACCATATTAGGGAGAGCCTCCTTCCTGGTCTCCAAGGGGCTCGGTCAGCATGGTTACGTATCATCTGGCACAGATGCTCATAGCGTGCTGTGCAGGAGGACAACGAAAGTAGTTCAACTGCAGTGGTGGTGGGCAACCAACTGCACTTTAAAATTGTATACCAGGGCAGTAAACAACCAAGTGGGGAACAGAAAGGTGAAATAGAAGTCAAAACACTATTAGCGTTCCCTTCAGATTTAATTGTACTCTAGAGTGAATCTGTCAATCAATGTCAATTTAAATTATACAACATTTTTACATCAGGGCTTTGCATAAAATTGTTTTTGTTTATTGAAACATAAACATAACTTAAGTGATTCAATTTCCTGTGAAAAATGTGCACAGCCTATCTTCGGTCATTATTTAACTGAACCCACAACATTTCACTTAAGTTCAGTTACTAGACAACATTGTGACTGAATGACTAATATGTTGAAATATATCAAATAAACATCAAGAAACCGGAAAGCATAGTTACTTCAAACGTCCATATGTCACACAAAACAAACAAGCCATCCTAGTTAGCTGTCCATAAGTCATCCTCAGAGGAGGAAAGGTGTCATCCGTCTCTGTGACCAGCAGGGGGTGTGTGGGGACTCACTGGACTCGAGGCGTCAACGGTCCATCGCGCTGTCTTCGCTCTGTTGCCCTTGGAAACACGCAGCCTGTAACCGCTTGCAGTAATCCAGCTCTTCCTGTGGTGAAATAATAAAATGGTAATTCGCCTGGATTTACTCTGCGTGTTATGTATATCTGTGTTGGATATTGTAATGCAACTTCTCATTGAGAGTTCGACTCCCGGACGAAAGGCACTGGGTTCGATTCCCCATTGTGCACATTGTCTACCCTCGAGCAACAAGTCTGCTAAATAACCAACGAAACGGTAGATTCTACTCGGGCCCGACCCATAGGGCTTATTTTTTTGCCACAAATTCCGATAGCGGAATTTTAGGACGCAACTCACACCGGTGCTACAACTTCCAGCACTGCTTAGAACTTTAAACCCAGAGGAAGATCGCTTGTGATATTGTAGTTTTCGCTTCTTGAAGCATTACTCTGATAAAGTGTATTTTAACGTCAACTAAATGTCCCCATCGCGACAGCCCTATATTAAAATGTGACACTGGCACTGTAAAGGTGTTAAATTGGGGACAGCGCTGATACGTTTTCAGATGATCTACAAATTATGTTTATTGTGCACTATATAAGTGGGCTATTGGAATTTCCACCAATGCGATACATATCCGTGATAGGCCGATAATCAGTGGGGCCCCGAGGCTCCACGGGGTTGCCAGGCAGAGGGGACACGTACCCGGCACTCTTCCCTTCCCTGGAGGTCTCTGGCCCGGTGTTTGAGCAGCTCCTCCAGACCCAGAGAGGAGCACCTGCAGTCCTTCAGCCCCTGCGGACAGTCCTCCACCAGACTGGAGGCACAAGAGGGGCCACAATGTGTTACTTATAGACCCCCGGATCAATGTATGACGTTCAAATGTTGTACAACGACGTGAGTGCATAGAGTCTTGGCAACCAAACCCCATGCCATGCTCTCCTGGTTAGGCAGGATCATTCATTTCTACATAGAGATCAGGTTTGTTCCAATCGCACTTCTTTACTTGCAATAGACAAAAACAGAAGCTTTAGACCGATCAATTTTTCGTGAATTAGGAGAAGTCCAACACACTTGTACACGTTAATACATAATAAATACAATTTAACACGTTTCTGAGAGCACTTGCATGGAATCGAGTGTACGCGTACAATTCTTCCAATCTGCCTTGCAGCAACAGCACAGCTTGAATGCAAATTAATACTTTTGTGTGAGCTGCGGCGTTTGCGTTTCTCACCAGCAGAGGGCGCCGAGCACATGCTCGTGGAAGGACGAGTGTGGCGATCGGAGCACGGCCACCAGCTGTTCGGCCATGCCCATGGACAGAACGGTAGCTAGCGGAGAGAGCGGGAGGGAAGCTTCAACAACGGCCACAACCGAATCCACACAATCTATACAATCAGCTGCCACTTTCTGTTCACCTGGACTCTGCATAACCGCCCCCCCTCCCGCCTTCCCTCTCCTAACTCTAGCACTAACTTGCCTGTTTGTACGTCTTGGCATTATTAATAATACTTAACATTGCTTAGCATGTTGTATGTTCTCAGACGTTGGTAATGCACTCAGAATGGCACTTCTGCTCTTATCACAGCTATTATGCAGGCAACCTAGCAATTATGAAACTCATTCTATTAGCCTTGCAATTATGAATGCTTGAAACCAGCTCTGTTATCTTTATGTACTACAGTGCTATATTGCTGTCTCTTTCGACAAATGTACGTCGCTTTGGATAAAAGTGTCAAACGCCATAAATGTAAATGTTCTGACGTGACTAAACAGGGCTATGGAAAAAATAAAAATAAAAATAAAAATCCCAGACACAGCAAATGTCAGGCCGGGTAAAAACCGCCGGTGAAACCCGAAAGTCGCCCGCTACCTTTGTGCTTTGGGTGGGCCGACAGCAGGTTGAGCAGCAAGAAGGCGGCCTTGGTCCTCAGCCGCTCGTCCTCGGACTGCATGCCTCGCATCAGCACAGAGAAGCCATCCTGGGAGGCAAACGCCTGGAGCCCCGCCTCCTGCTCTCGGACCAGACCTGACCAGGTGTGGGGGTGGGCGAGGCGTGAGGGTTAGTACCACTGTTGAACGTCACCGAGCTACAGATAATAGCACCAGAGGTCCTTCATGGTACATTACACAGGACACCCAACCCACCCCCCAACCTTCATCCGCGAATCCCTAGCACTAACTTGCGTGTTTGTACGTCTTGGCATTATTAATAGTACATTGTTTAGCATATTGTATGTTCTTATATTTTGCTATATGTGCTCAGAATCACACGTTATGAAACTCATTCAAATAACCTTGCAACTATGAATGCTTGAAACCTGCTCTATTCTTATCTTTATGTTCCACAGCGATATATTGCCATCTCTTTCAACAAATGTACTCTTTGTAAGTCGCTTTGGATAATAGCGTCTGCCAAATGCCCTAAATGTGAATGTAAATGTCAGCAATTCCAAGTTATGTTACCGCTGGTGTAGACTGCCAAGAACCAAACCTATGGTTCACATAACTGGTGCACAGCTCATCAATCGTCTTTATGATGAGCCTTATGACTAGGGATGGGTACCGAGAACCGGTACCACTATGGAACCGGTTCCCGTACAACCGGTACTAACCGTACCGAATCAAAACGCATATTTCGGTGCCTCATTTCGGTGCCAGTAGTTAAAATGCCATTTGAAATATCCACTGCATTTCAGCGCCCTCTAGTGCTCGAAACGAAATATCGCAGATGCTCACGTCACGCTGGCCCAACCCACATCTAACTTTAAGTAAACATTTCCATCAGACAGTGACAGCCAAGTTACCCGCAAAATGCCGAAACCACGAACGGCTCGAAAGTCTGGCTGCCAATTTCCACCCAAAAAACGCGAACAATAGTACCTGCAACAAATGTCTTTAAATAAACCATTGCTTCAAAGGGGGGAACACCGTCCAATTTGATGAAGGCACCTTTTGGCCAGAGTCCGGTAATGAACCTGAAGGGCCGAAGCATGCACAGTGTTCGACCCTTGAAATCGTCAAGGCCCAGTACCGAAGCAACCTCAGCCCAGTACAAGCAACTCAAAGCCCATGTACCAAGCACCTCACGCCGTGGTGTGGGACGACCCCGACACCGAGAATTAGTCGATTGACGAGGATTTCTCCACCGCATTTCCTCATGTTAGTACGTCACGTTAACCGATGCAAAACCGACAATCAACGTTTTTTACGTGTTACATACGTTAATAATAAATAAATAAATAAACTAATTAATTAATGAACATAATATATATTATTATTGCAGTAGTGACCCCATTCACCTTGGCCAAGAAGGGAACCTTGCATTCTTTTTTCCCACTGTGGAATCTCCATGGTTCAGGTAAATAAATACCATATCATTGTTTTAGCGTAATTGCATTATGTGAAAATAATATTTGTTTATTTAGTGTGTATAATCTAGTTATGTGCCATTAAGACAAATAAGACTAATACACATCCTTAAATTTCTTTAATACAGAGAGATGACCAGTGCCCTTAATCCTCGCTACGCCCCCCGTCCAGGGATACTCTGATGAATACCCTCATTCCCTGCATGGTTACTCTGTTCGAAAAGCAGGAATGTTTGTTCAGGAAATGGCACAAGTGATCAAGGCTGCTATTACCTGTGATGGGTGGACCAGTGTGGCACAGGACCATTATTTGACAGTCACTGTGCACTACTTTTCACTTGCTTTGTTTGCTGTTATTTGCTCTTATTTATTATTAGTAGTTGTACTGTTTTATTTATTTATTGTTCAATTGTTTTGCCTTTGCAATAAAAAAAGACATTCTTTAACGTTGTTGTCAGTGTTAATTTTGGCAGCTATTTTAGATTTAGTCTTAGTCTTTAGACGAAAATGCATATTAGTTTTAGTCACATTTAGTCATTTTTATCCTTCTTAGTTTTAGTCTAGTTTTCGTCGACGGAAACTCAGAACATTTTAGTCTAGTTTTCGTCGACGAAAACTCATAAAATGTTAGTCTAGTTTTAGTCACATTTAAAAAACAAGATGACCGGAACTGCTGTGAACAACAGACCGGGTATCCTTCTAGTGATTGCATAGATCGACATACTGCGCGAAGATTTGATGCATTCATCTCGTCGTGGCGTTTATCACAGTTTGGAAAGAAAGGGAATAATATAATAATATAATAATATAATAATATAATGCAGAGAAACTAGCCGGTTGTCGCGTTTTGCGGAAACATTACTTTCTTTTTTTTTTTTTTTTTTAAATGCGCGCTTATCGCGTTTTGGAATCAAACTCTTTAATAATTAATTCAATTTTGAATGTCCGTTCGTCCACCACTAACATTTTTGTCTCGTCTCGTCTCGTCAACGAAAGTAAAAATAGATTTAGTCACAGTTTTTATTTTCAAAGATCCGTTTTCGTCACGTCAACGTCACGTCTTAGTCATGGGAAAAAGGTCGTTAACGCATATTTTTCGTCAAACATTTCGTTAACGAAATTAACACTGGTTGTTGTTTGCTCTTTTTAAAGAAGGTATCGGTTCTGGCACCGGTATCGTTTTAAAAGTATCGGTTTGGCACCGGTATCGGATAAATCTAAACGATACCCAACCCTACTTATGACGGGTCTTTAATTATGAGCACGCCATATTACCCAATGCTATTCAATTAGTCAGATTAGCTGCAACGCTGAAACGAAGGGTGGTGAACACGACACAACACACCACCACATAACACAACACAGGTCGGTGTTCTTCTCCTTACACGAGACGGCGTAGAGGGCCTTCACACGGACCACGGGGGGTCCGGGGTCCCCGTCGGCTAGCCGCAGCAGCTTAGGGAGGGCGCCGATGGCCAGCAGGTACAACTGGACCTCCGGCATGTTCTGGGCGCAGGCCGCCAGCAGCTGGGCGGCGCGCCACCTCACGCCGCTCTGCGCGTGGGCCAGACACTGGGAGACGCACAGCTGGAGTCCGCCCAGGGTCATCAGGTCTGCAGGGCACATGACAGACAGGGGAGGGGATCGGCATGACGGCCATTGCACTCCGAACCGTCTCTGGAAAAAGGGATCCCCCACCCTGAGTTCCTTCTCCGGATTTCTTCCTTGTTAATTAAAGGAGTCGTTTCTTGCCGTTAGGGGGGCTAGGGCTGGGGGGGGGGGGGGGGGGGGGGGGGGGGGGGGGGGGGGGGGTGTCATAATCACATGGCCCATAATTATATGGCCTGTAAAACACTTTGTGATTGTAACTAGTGATTAAGGTCTATACAAATAAAATTGACTTGACTTGACTAAGTCAAATGCATGTAAATTCAGGACAGGTAGGCGGACAGGAATGCAAGCGATAGCAACCAACGAGTATCAGAGCCACAAAGCAACCATTGTTTTCGGCTGGGAAGTGGGGGATAAACCTGGCCAACCGTGTAACGCGTCCAAAGGCAGTATTGGATAACGACACGCAGGGGCGACACCTCGTTTAAATCCACCTAGTTTTAGTTACGTTTAAGTTATTAGTAGTCACTTCCGTGTATATGTTATAGGAGACGAGCAACGCTGTCTCTTCGCCCTGTGACGAGTGCAGAGTTGTAGGATGCAGACATCGGCTAGTTGCCTTCATCGTGTGTTATATTGTTTGTATGTTGGAGACCTGGCGTTCCATTGAACCAACTTACATAAACGGGGAAACCGTCTTAGAAAGTGTTGTCTGCCGTCTCGCCGCTAAGCGGCTATCCCGGAGCACGCACCACCCTACCACCTCTCATTACAGCTGCTATTCTGTTGCCCCAACTTTGGTTGTGTTAACGTACGCTGCCTGGACACGTCTTAAACGGCTTGTCGTTTAAACACCCAGAGTTATAGCTAGACAAGCAAAAGCCAGTCCTGTGACGAGAGTGAACTCGTGTGGAATTAACCGTATACTAAACATCAAACCGCAAACCACCACAATGTCTGGTGGCGCAAGTTTGGTCTTCACACTTCTCGTAAAAAGTGATTGGTGTTGGCCGGCTGAGGTTTAAGTCATAGTTTGAATTGGTTACTCTTTAACAAAGCCTGTCCGAAGCCCGTTTTTAACCCTCAAGTCTGTCACTGAGTCGTCCCGCTTGGTTCCCGGCGGTGGACCCACCTCTGGCGTTGTCCAGATTCTCACAGAACTCGGACAGGACCTCCAGGGCCGACTCCCGCTTGCCCTGGTCCTGGTCCTGCTCCTCCTCTCCCTCGCGCTCGGCGGCGCTCGTCCCGTCCTCATGCAGGACGGCGAGGCAGCGCTTCATCTGCTCCACCTCATTCAGCTGCCCCTTGGACACCTCGGCGAGTGCACTGCTCAACCACTCCTTCCTCTAGGGGGCGGGAGAGAAGAGGGGAGCGTCATCACGATTCATGTGTTGGGGTACATTTAACTCAATTTAAAATATGTATTCTATCTTTTTAAATATGCATATCTTGTTCTGTGTCCAAATATTGTACAACAAGTGCATTACACATCTAACCACCAAGAAAAAGATGGCAAGTAAGCAAAAAGGATGTTAGATTTTTATCAGTTAGCTTCACTCATGTGACAAATGAATGAATGAAGACATTATCAGCCTAAATGATATTACACTGTTGTATGTTGCAGTTTGCATAGTAATATGAAAATGCCATTTTACATCATTCTCTTCTCTTGTCTTTTCTTACATGCACTACCCGAAAGGAAGTACAACATGCACAACATAATGTTGAATGGGACAGTATAACTCGAGCCCTGTGCATAACAATAACGTATTAAAGTGGTTACAGATGACTGACCTCCTCTGACATGGGCTCGGCTGGTCCCGGTCCTGGGTGCGCGGTGCCAGCCTCCACAGCCAGCCGCAGGACCCCCTGGAGGTTACGGGGATGCCTTCGGTCGTCTCCGCCTTCAGCCATGGCTCGCTCTCGAAGATAAGATAAGATAAGAATTGTATAACTTTATTAATTCCTTAAGGAAATTCTTGTGCCTGGTTGCATAGCAATAGAATAAAACAATAAACAGTAGAATAATAAAAATAGAACAGATTTACAAATGTACAGTAAGTCTACGTCCTAGGAGAAGTATACAAATATAGGTAAGAAGATATTCAGTCAGAAAAAACTATTTGGCAATAATTTAGGTGTAATAATAATAATAATGGTAAGAGGAAGTATTGCACGTGATATAAAGAATATTAAGAATATTGCACATAATGATGAAAGGTAATGTGGCATGGTAATATTTTAATATGGCAATATTGCAAGGATAATATTGAGAAGAAGTATTGCACATGACGAAGAAAATTGCACATGATGATGAGAGGAGATAGAGGTAATATTGCAAGGTAATATTTAGAGGTAACATTAAATATATAGTGCATGATATTGAGAGTATTGCACATGATGTTGGGTAGTAATATTAATATTGCAACGTAACTAAGCCAAGTGAAACTATTGAATAAGAAACAGGCATCCCTAAGAAATGTTCAAAAGCAAAAAGTGAACATTATAATAACGGCGTCATTAACCGAAATCATTAACGCACGTCTGAATGTGACAAGCGACAAAACACACATTTATGGTCAACTTACCCTTTTCGCCAAATACTTTTAAGAATTGTAGCGCTGATTTGCGGCTAATGTATGTGGCGTTAATATTCACCGGTCGGACTCCTGCTTATAGCAAACCACCCAATCAGACCAGAGAAGAGATTGAACACACCAGAATGTTCAGCAGACGCTAGAAACTCGTGAAGCTCAAGGAGGTGACGTGTGTTTTTCCTTTACTGTAAAGCCATGGTATAGCCGCCCATGCAACCGTAAAGCATGGTATAGAACGCCGACCATAAAACACTGTAAGCATAGTTAGTCGCGACCAGAAAACCCGTAAAGCATGGTATAGGTCGGCGAGGCCAGAACCGTAAAGCATGGTATAGTCGCAACCATTAAAAACCCAGTAAAGCATGGTATAATCGCGGCTCATGGAAAACCGGTAAAGCGATGATATAGTCGTGACCAGAAAACCGTAAAGACATGATATCAGTCGCGACCAGAAAACAGTAAAAGCATGGTATCAGTCGTGACCAGAAAACAGTAAAGCATGGTATAGTCGCGACCAGAAAACCGTAAAGCATGGTATAGTCGCAAGCATGAAACCGTTAAAGCATGTATAGTCGCAACCATAAAACCGTAAAGCATGGTATAGTCGCGCTCATGAAACCGTAAAGCATGATATAGTCGCGACCAGAAAACAGTAAAGCATGTATAGTCGCGACCAGAAAACAGTAAAGCATTGGTATAGTCACGACCAGAAAACCGTAAAGCATGGTATAGTCGCGACCAGAAAACAGTAAAGCATGGTATAGTCGCGACCAGAAAACCGTAAAGCATGGTATAGTCGCGACCATAAAACCGTAAAGCATGGTATAGTCGCGACCATAAAACCGTAAAGCATGGTATAGTCGCGACCATGAAACCGTAAAGCATGGTATAGTCGCGACCATAAAACCGTAAAGCATGGTATAGTCGTGACCATAAAACCGTAAAGCATGGTATAGTCGCGCTCATGAAACCGTAAAGCATGATATAGTCGCGACCAGAAAACCG
Source organism: Coryphaenoides rupestris (assembly GCA_002895965.2). Taxonomy (NCBI): domain Eukaryota; kingdom Metazoa; phylum Chordata; class Actinopteri; order Gadiformes; family Macrouridae; genus Coryphaenoides; species Coryphaenoides rupestris. Next base: position 216,777 of record PIJE02000470.1, on the reverse strand, counting down.
TAAAGCATGGTATAGTCGCGACCGCAAAACCGTAAAGCATGGCATAGTCGTTTATGTGCTAATGAATTGCATAATAGTGGTGTCCTCATTCTATGATATGCCGAGTGGTATCTAATTTTGTTGGATGAAATTATTTCTTGGCTGAATGTAAGGCTACAGTATTGAGTGATATGGCCTACGTCAGTCACTCTGATTGCTTCTTTCGAGTTACATTTGTGAATGTGGAACAAACTAACTATTTAAAAATCAGGTTTTGTGAAAAGCAAGTGCCTACCCAAGCCACTGATTTTCCCACACTTTGCTGAGATACAATAAACAAATAACAGCTTTCGGCTCCCGTAGTACACAGAGAAGAGTTTTTACGTTAATTTCATGAGGTGAATGTTTGACAAAAGTCATGACATATTCTCAACAGAAGTGAATTTAAATTTTTATTATTGCTGGTATACACGAAGAATAAACAATGTGAAAAAAACAAAATAGAATGTGTTAACAGTATGTTTGAGACAGACACAAAATACACAGAGATTGGAAAAACTATTGCCTTATCTAAAATATCTTAAGTTACATGTTGTCCAAAGTCCTATGGCATTCTCCTCATATGCACAAAGGATCCCATGTATCTTGAGGTCCTTATCACTTTGTCTGAAACACACAATAATTTAGTTTTAGTTTCCCATCCTGTTTCCCCTTCAAGAGGTACATTTTAAAACCATCAAGTTTAAACATTGAAAACAGTAAGGTAAACATACTGCTCTTTACTAACTCAACATCTATTGAATGTACATTTGTCTCACCTTTATAAGCGTGACCAAGATGCCATAGCAGAGGGAGATGAAGAAGAGGAGGAGGAAGGTAATTGTCATTAACCAGTTCTCCTCCCCCACCTCTTGGACAAAATCTAGTTTGTTCTCATCAAAGAACACACTTTCTTCGAGAATCTCTAGGAAAGGTGTGGAACAGTTAGTGTGGCACCTAGTAGGTCTCAAAGCTCATTGACTTTGAGACCTTTGAGAATTCAGAGTATTTGCATAACATTGACGAGTTTCCCAAGTTATACATCTGACTTAAACGGCTTCAGAAAGAAACATGGCAGCAAAACCTTAATTCTGTCAGATATTACCATCCTTTTTTACATATAGAAAATGAACTTGAGCAAGACATTTCTCATAGAAACATAGGTGGGTCCAAAATCAAAATCACCCACAAGGTCTATTCAGTAGGAGCCTATGTAACCATGATTATATACAAGGAGGCCAACTTTATGCCATACCATTTAAGTGCTCCAACGATTCATCAAGACATGTGAATGTACAAACCTGGTTTGGAAATGTTCAGGGCTATATTGATGGTGGAATGTGTCACACTGCAGGTGTAGATCTCCCCAGGTAGCCATTCAGTGGGAGAAACAGCGAGTCGGCTTTGGACGCTGAACTTCCCCTTTGGACCTTTGTGAGGTTCACTGGTATTGTAGCTCTGGAGCTGTGTGGTGCTATCGAGAAGCCAGGTGATGTTGATGGATGCAGGGCTGAATCCATAAGCCAGGCACACCAGCTCATGAGGACCCTGCAGAAGCACAGCTGAAGGCTTGCTCGGCGAGAGTGAGCCTGAAGGAGAACGACAATGATCAATCCGACACAAGAATCAATCTGTACAAAAGTTAAGATAAGAGGGACCCATTAATCTGCTTGAAGGAATAGAGGGAAATCAGTAGACTGAAATTACATGAGATTGCAATGGCTTTCAGGGAAGATATGTTTCTGATGCTTAATGCACACCGTGCTGCTAACCCTTAATAACACAATTAGAAGTAAATTACAAACTTCTATTGTCAGATGTCAGATAGATTTGTAAGTAATTTCAATGTGATCAATCTTCTTTGTGCAGAAGGTGACATTCCCGCCAAAAACAGTAAAATCAGTGAAACATTTGATTTGCTTGCCACACAATCTTAATTCTTAACTCTTTAACTCTATCCCAAACAATACAGAAATGGTAGTACCACATTATATACAAAAACAATAATAAGACATCCGTGTAATATTTCATGCATTAACCACTTACCAAACACATGCTCTATGTTGCTTTTGATTAACTCTTGTGATGATTCATGTTTGACTACACAAGTATAAGTGGACTCCTGGTCCCCTTCAGTTAGGGACACATTTAGTCTGCTACTGGTGGAGTAAGTGCTGCTGCCAGGGTATTTATACACAGGACTGATGGTGTAATCAGATGATGGTAGTCCAAGACCATCCTTCTCCCAGGTCACCATGATGTCTGATGGGAAGAATCCAGAGACTAGACAGCGCAGTGTGGCCGTGTTGGAACCTAACCTCTCCCAGTCGGATGACTGTATTATCTCCACAGATGGTAGCTTTGGGTCTAAAGAAAGAAATATGGACAGTAGATGAGGAAAATGGTTCGCAATTTGATGTATATAGACATGTATTCAATCTAGAAACTGTGCTTGAATTGGCTTTTATGTGCGATGCTACCTCTGCTTTTGCTTATATGCTCCTCACGACGTTGCCTGGCACATGGGTGCTTCGCCTCGCAAGAGAATTGTATGTAGGTTCGCCAAGTCTCTGCTGATACATTCAGGAAGCTTCTCATGGTCTTTGTGCCATTACTGTGGCTCACAGGACGTTCTGTGTGTACATTCTGAGAAGTACTGACCCCACCCACTCTCCAGATGATGGAGAAATCTTCAACATTTGTAGCCAACAGAGTACATGTGATGACAACATGGCCATTATTACTCGGGTCGTGGAGCTGTGGGCCCTTCATGGAAACACCAACTGCCTGCGATGAAGCTGGATTCACTGGAAAAGGGAGTACAAATGTTGTTTGTGGATATTTCGAAAACAACCAATGATAGAATCAGAAGAATCAGTTACAATCAGTTTGATTTCACCTATGCTCCTCTGTCATTGTTTCTACTTTACCTGAACATAGGCTGATATTCTGACTGACAACCTTCTGTGTAGACGTGTCTGAGACTTGACAGGTAAAAGCATTCCCAGTCTTCCACTCGGTCTGAGGGATGCTGAGATGACTGCTTATAGCCACTCGTCCATCATCACTCATCCAGATGTCATCACGAGAAGCAGGTCGGTTCTGAGATCCAGACAGCCACTTGACCTGAGGTCTGAAGCCCCACCCATTGCACATCAGTTTCTGAGGTCCATAGTCTTCAGTGGGAGTTACCAGGAGCTCTATAGATGGGTCACCTAGACAAATCCACACAACATAATCATCTCAGCTGGATCTGAAAAGAGCCATGATGAGAAATGTAACATGATCATGATTCAAACTAGTACAGGTCAAGGGGTCACCTACTGAACATTTTCCCAGTGGAGTTGGAGAGCCAGGAGTTGGAAAAGCCTTGAGTCACTTTACAGGTGAAAGTCTTGTCTTTGTTCCAATGATTTGTGGGGACAGAGAATCGTCTAATGATAGAATGGAGGCCTGAGGCTTTTGGGAGATCAACATACATTTTCTCAGAGATGTCTTCCCCGTTGGCCTGAAAGGTTACGCAGAGGTCACTGGAGGAGAGCTTAGTGATGGCACACTCCAGAAAAGTGTCCTCTTCAGTCCTCACGCTTGGGAAGTATCTTCTAATTAGCACCGATGGACTACTCAATGTAGGCCCTGGGCAACAAACACACACGGCAACACACAATAAGTTTCACACTTACAATAATCAGGTCAATTAAAAGTCAATAGTTTGTCAAGTTTGATGGTGTGCATTACCTGTTAGATTCACAGTCTTTTCAACACTAGGGAAGCAGTGATGTTCGGCCCGACATGTGATGGAGTTGAGCGTCTTCCACTTGTCAACGGAGACTGTGAGGTTGTTACTGGTTAAAGTGTCCTCTTTAGTCTGATCTACTTTGTTGCTGCTTGTGAGCCCTTTGCCGTCCAGAAGCCAGGTTAACTTGATGTCAAATGCAGTGTGGATCACACATGTTGCTGTGACATCAGAACCAGTACTCATGACCGTCTGGAAGCTGGGAGTCGTCAGATGGACGGATGCTGGCGATGAATAAACTGCCAGGGTAAAAGGGGATTGTTATCACACATAAACATCCAATATCAATGGACCTTGCTGAGAATAATTAAGAACCAAAATGATGCCCTTCCTGAGATGTTTAAAGTGGTGTTGAAGTAGAAGAAATCCGAAATACTCAAAAACTAATGACATGTGTGACACTGACTTCATGCTCAAAGCAGTTATACAGTTTGAGGTAACTCTTTCAACTATGCTCCTCTGTCATTGTTTCTACTTTACCTGAACATAGGCTGATATTCTGACTGACAACCTTCTGTGTAGACTTGTCTGAGACTTGACAGGTAAAAGCATTCCCAGTCTTCCACTCGGTCTGAGGGATGCTGAGATGACTGCTTATAGCCACTCGTCCATCATCACTCATCGAGATGTCATCACGAGAAGCAGGTCGGTTCTGAGATCCAGACAGCCACTTGACCTGAGGGTTGAAGCCCCACCCATTGCACATCAGTTTCTGAGGTCCATAGTCTTCAGTGGGAGTTACCAGGAGCTCTATAGATGGGTCACCTAGACAAATCCACACAACATAATCATCTCAGCTGGATCTGAAAAGAGCCATGATGAGAAATGTAACATGATCATGATTCAAACTAGTACAGGTCAAGGGGTCACCTACTGAACATTTTCCCAGTGGAGTTGGAGAGCCAGGAGTTGGAAAAGCCTTGAGTCACTTTACAGGTGAAAGTCTTGTCTTTGTTCCAATGATTTGTGGGGACAGAGAATCGTCTAATGATAGAATGGAGGCCTGAGGCTTTTGGGAGATCAACATACATTTTCTCAGAGATGTCTTCCCCGTTGGCCTGAAAGGTTACGCAGAGGTCACTGGAGGAGAGCTTAGTGATGGCACACTCCAGAAAAGCGTCCTCTTCAGTCCTCACGCTTGGGAAGTATCTTCTAATTAGCACCGATGGACTACTCAATGTAGGCCCTGGGCAACAAACACACACGGCAACACACAATAAGTTTCACACTTACAATAATCAGGTCAATTAAAAGTCAATAGTTTGTCAAGTTTGATGGTGTGCATTACCTGTTAGATTCACAGTCTTTTCAACACTAGGGAAGCAGTGATGTTCGGCCCGACATGTGATGGAGTTGAGCGTCTTCCACTTGTCAACGGAGACTGTGAGGTTGTTACTGGTTAAAGTGTCCTCTTTAGTCTGATCTACTTTGTTGCTGCTTGTGAGCCCTTTGCCGTCCAGAAGCCAGGTTAACTTGATGTCAAATGCAGTGTGGATCACACATGTTGCTGTGACATCAGAACCAGTACTCATGACCGTCTGGAAGCTGGGAGTCGTCAGATGGACGGATGCTGGCGATGAATAAACTGCCAGGGTAAAAGGGGATTGTTATCACACATAAACATCCAATATCAATGGACCTTGCTGAGAATAATTAAGAACCAAAATGATGCCCTTCCTGAGATGTTTAAAGTGGTGTTGAAGTAGAAGAAATCCGAAATACTCAAAAACTAATGACATGTGTGACACTGACTTCATGCTCAAAGCAGTTATACAGTTTGAGGTAACTCTTTCAACTATGCTCCTCTGTCATTGTTTCTACTTTACCTGAACATAGGCTGATATTCTGACTGACAACCTTCTGTGTAGACTTGTCTGAGACTTGACAGGTAAAAGCATTCCCAGTCTTCCACTCGGTCTGAGGGATGCTGAGATGACTGCTTATAGCCACTCGTCCATCATCACTCATCGAGATGTCATCACGAGAAGCAGGTCGGTTCTGAGATCCAGACAGCCACTTGACCTGAGGGTTGAAGCCCCACCCATTGCACATCAGTTTCTGAGGTCCATAGTCTTCAGTGGGAGTTACCAGGAGCTCTATAGATGGGTCACCTAGACAAATCCACACAACATAATCATCTCAGCTGGATCTGAAAAGAGCCATGATGAGAAATGTAACATGATCATGATTCAAACTAGTACAGGTCAAGGGGTCACCTACTGAACATTTTCCCAGTGGAGTTGGAGAGCCAGGAGTTGGAAAAGCCTTGAGTCACTTTACAGGTGAAAGTCTTGTCTTTGTTCCAATGATTTGTGGGGACAGAGAATCGTCTAATGATAGAATGGAGGCCTGAGGCTTTTGGGAGATCAACATACATTTTCTCAGAGATGTCTTCCCCGTTGGCCTGAAAGGTTACGCAGAGGTCACTGGAGGAGAGCTTAGTGATGGCACACTCCAGAAAAGCGCCCTCTTCAGTCCTCACGCTTGGGAAGTATCTTCTAATTAGCACCGATGGACTACTCAATGTAGGCCCTGGGCAACAAAAACACACGGCAACACACAATAAGGTTCACACTTACAATAATCAGGTCAATTAAAAGTCAATAGTTTGTCAAGTTTGATGGTGTGCATTACCTGTCACATTCACAGTCTTTTCAACAGTAGGGAAGCAGCGATGTTCGGCCCGACATGTGATGGAGTTGAGCGTCTTCCACTTGTCAATGGAGACTGTGAGGTTGCTACTGGTTAAAGTGTTCTCTTTAGTAACTTTGTTGCTGTTTGTGAGCCCTTTGCCGTCCAGAAGCCAGGTTAACTTGATGTCAAATGCAGTGTGGATCACACATGTTGCTGTGACATCAGAACCAGTACTCATGACCGTCTGGAAGCTGGGAGTCGTCAGATGGACGGATGCTGGCGATGAATAAACTGCCAGGGTAAAAGGGGATTGTTATCACACATAAACATCCAATATCAATGGACCTTGCTGAGAATAATTAAGAACCAAAATGATGCCCTTCCTGAGATGTTTAAAGTGGTGTTGAAGTAGAAGAAATCCGAAATACTCAAAAACTAATGACATGTGTGACACTGACTTCATGCTCAAAGCAGTTATACAGTTTGAGGTAACTCTTTCAACTATGCTCCTCTGTCATTGTTTCTACTTTACCTGAACATAGGCTGATATTCTGACTGACAACCTTCTGTGTAGACTTGTCTGAGACTTGACAGGTAAAAGCATTCCCAGTCTTCCACTCGGTCTGAGGGATGCTGAGATGACTGCTTATAGCCACTCGTCCATCATCACTCATCGAGATGTCATCACGAGAAGCAGGTCGGTTCTGAGATCCAGACAGCCACTTGACCTGAGGGTTGAAGCCCCACCCATTGCACATCAGTTTCTGAGGTCCATAGTCTTCAGTGGGAGTTACCAGGAGCTCTATAGATGGGTCACCTAGACAAATCCACACAACATAATCATCTCAGCTGGATCTGAAAAGAGCCATGATGAGAAATGTAACATGATCATGATTCAAACTAGTACAGGTCAAGGGGTCACCTACTGAACATTTTCCCAGTGGAGTTGGAGAGCCAGGAGTTGGAAAAGCCTTGAGTCACTTTACAGGTGAAAGTCTTGTCTTTGTTCCAATGATTTGTGGGGACAGAGAATCGTCTAATGATAGAATGGAGGCCTGAGGCTTTTGGGAGATCAACATACATTTTCTCAGAGATGTCTTCCCCGTTGGCCTGAAAGGTTACGCAGAGGTCACTGGAGGAGAGCTTAGTGATGGCACACTCCAGAAAAGCGTCCTCTTCAGTCCTCACGCTTGGGAAGTATCTTCTAATTAGCACCGATGGACTACTCAATGTAGGCCCTGGGCAACAAACACACACGGCAACACACAATAAGTTTCACACTTACAATAATCAGGTCAATTAAAAGTCAATAGTTTGTCAAGTTTGATGGTGTGCATTACCTGTTAGATTCACAGTCTTTTCAACACTAGGGAAGCAGTGATGTTCGGCCCGACATGTGATGGAGTTGAGCGTCTTCCACTTGTCAACGGAGACTGTGAGGTTGTTACTGGTTAAAGTGTCCTCTTTAGTCTGATCTACTTTGTTGCTGCTTGTGAGCCCTTTGCCGTCCAGAAGCCAGGTTAACTTGATGTCAAATGCAGTGTGGATCACACATGTTGCTGTGACATCAGAACCAGTACTCATGACCGTCTGGAAGCTGGGAGTCGTCAGATGGACGGATGCTGGCGATGAATAAACTGCCAGGGTAAAAGGGGATTGTTATCACACATAAACATCCAATATCAATGGACCTTGCTGAGAATAATTAAGAACCAAAATGATGCCCTTCCTGAGATGTTTAAAGTGGTGTTGAAGTAGAAGAAATCCGAAATACTCAAAAACTAATGACATGTGTGACACTGACTTCATGCTCAAAGCAGTTATACAGTTTGAGGTAACTCTTTCAACTATGCTCCTCTGTCATTGTTTCTACTTTACCTGAACATAGGCTGATATTCTGACTGACAACCTTCTGTGTAGACTTGTCTGAGACTTGACAGGTAAAAGCATTCCCAGTCTTCCACTCGGTCTGAGGGATGCTGAGATGACTGCTTATAGCCACTCGTCCATCATCACTCATCGAGATGTCATCACGAGAAGCAGGTCGGTTCTGAGATCCAGACAGCCACTTGACCTGAGGGTTGAAGCCCCACCCATTGCACATCAGTTTCTGAGGTCCATAGTCTTCAGTGGGAGTTACCAGGAGCTCTATAGATGGGTCACCTAGACAAATCCACACAACATAATCATCTCAGCTGGATCTGAAAAGAGCCATGATGAGAAATGTAACATGATCATGATTCAAACTAGTACAGGTCAAGGGGTCACCTACTGAACATTTTCCCAGTGGAGTTGGAGAGCCAGGAGTTGGAAAAGCCTTGAGTCACTTTACAGGTGAAAGTCTTGTCTTTGTTCCAATGATTTGTGGGGACAGAGAATCGTCTAATGATAGAATGGAGGCCTGAGGCTTTTGGGAGATCAACATACATTTTCTCAGAGATGTCTTCCCCGTTGGCCTGAAAGGTTACGCAGAGGTCACTGGAGGAGAGCTTAGTGATGGCACACTCCAGAAAAGCGCCCTCTTCAGTCCTCACGCTTGGGAAGTATCTTCTAATTAGCACCGATGGACTACTCAATGTAGGCCCTGGGCAACAAAAACACACGGCAACACACAATAAGGTTCACACTTACAATAATCAGGTCAATTAAAAGTCAATAGTTTGTCAAGTTTGATGGTGTGCATTACCTGTCACATTCACAGTCTTTTCAACAGTAGGGAAGCAGCGATGTTCGGCCCGACATGTGATGGAGTTGAGCGTCTTCCACTTGTCAATGGAGACTGTGAGGTTGCTACTGGTTAAAGTGTTCTCTTTAGTAACTTTGTTGCTGTTTGTGAGCCCTTTGCCGTCCAGAAGCCAGGTTAACTTGATGTCAAATGCAGTGTGGATCACACATGTTGCTGTGACATCAGAACCTGTCCTCATGACCGTCTGGAAGCTGGGAGTTGTCAGATGGACGGATGTTGGTGATGAAACAACTTCCAGGAAAAAAAGTGATTGTTATCACACATAAACATCAAATACCAATGGACCTTGTCCAGAATCATTAGGAACCAAAATGAATCATGCGTTATAGTGACTATATGTAGTGAGCAGTAATGCAGAAAGTAAAGGCATTGTTACCTTTGCCCTTGAAGGTACTTGTACTTACTTGCACAGATACTGACTTTTTGTGTCTCCTCATGGTCGCCATTGTGTGTTGCCTTGCACTGAACAGTTGGGCCCCTTTTCCACTCCTCAATTTTCAGCTGAATCTGGCTGTTGATGTTGAATGTTTTCTCTACTCCCTCAGCACTTTGTAGCTTGTCTTGGACAGGGGTTGTTGTCAGGGCTGGGTCGTCCAGCAGCCACACCACACTCAGTTTGTCTGGATAGAATCCACTCAGAGTGCAGACCAGGCTCAGCTGTGAGGCCCCAGGTGGGCCTCTCCAGATGGGGTACAGGGTGATGTTTGGAGCAACAACCCGCTCCACTGGGACACAGCACACACTTTAATTTCGCTATCATCCACTTAATAAAGCACTAATGGATCAATGACATTTTTACAGTTTCAGATTTTAATATACAGCATTTTCATCTGTACATGGAACTGAAAGATAACTATTTACAAAATATTCCCATATCCTTGAGTTCAAGCTAGATGGCGTAGTTGATAAGTAACCAAGTGGTTTAGCTGGAGGAGGATGTGGCTGTTTGCGCACGTTAGAGCAGGACATGGCTGAGCAGGCAGGCAGGAGCATAAAGCGACACAGAAGGCCTCAAAAGCAGCCCAGTGGAAAGCAGAAGTGAAACTCGGTAGCCTCAGTGGTGCATTAAGGACACCAGGTGCAAGACTAAATATGGCAGCAAGGGAAATACGCCTCACATTTTAATATCTCAGAATGATTGACATGACTTTCAGTATGTATTTTTTCTTTACCACAACTTTTTGGAAAGTCAGGGGGGTCACCACCACCTGTATTATGTTGCACTCAACAGTGTCTGTTGAGTGCTGGTGTTGACTTCATTAATTACATGAAGTATTACTAAATAAATAATGTACAAAGCCTTTTACCGACACATCATCATTTTACTCTTTTTAACTATTTCCAGTGAATTGAATTGCTTTGTAGGAGCAAACAGTAAGGTCCTCTTTCATCAGTTTTTAATAATAGATTCAAAAAATGGCAATAAAACTCCCTTCATTTGATCTAAAAGAAAAGATAAAATGAAAGAAACCATTAGTATTCAAGTTTACAAATTCCAAGGCGATCATACGTGCTTACACATTAATATTAATAGATTCTGGAAATTATAATCTCAACCATGATTTAAAATGTAGATTTAAAAGACCAAAATGAAATTACCAAAATAATTTGTGATATTAAAAATAAGGACAACTGCTTTAAGCCCCTTGGTACCTTGATGGCAGTGGTTCCAATGCCATAGACCAGCGCGATGAGGAAGAGGATGATGAAGGTGTGAGCTGTGCTTTGCATGCTATCTTCATCTCCATCTGTACTCCAATGGCTTTCAGTCAGGACAAGTAACTCTGGTTGAGAGAGGTTAGAGTTACAAAAACTTGATAATGTACTCTTAATGATTTCATTCTTTCACACAATATCACAGGAAATATTTAATGGTAAATGGTAAATGCTAAATGTTTAATAAGATTCTATCTAAGATCTATCAATGCTTGATACCAAACTTCGGTCACTGGCATACTTGATGAACACAAAGGTCACACATCACATTTTTTTTACCTTCTTCCCTGTTATTGACACAACATATGAATTAAATATACAATTCCTTGTATCAGTTACTTTTCTGTAATCCAATGGTAACAATCACAATGATCCCAGACTTGCTTTTTAAAGACCTCTTATAGAACGTTCTTTAGCTTGGCTAGTGTATTGCACACATTTGGGGGAAGATGGATTGATTTCAAGAATCTACATTGAGTAATCTTTCTTTGGCAGAGAACATTCTTTTTCAAGGCAAGACCCAGTAGAGGCAAAACAAGCACACAAAAACAAGACAGGAGTAACAGCTCAACAAATATGAAACAATGCAAAATCTGGAGGATTTTAATTGCCTGAGAGGGATGGGTGTTGGATTTACTGCCACCAAGTCCTCACTTTCAACTTCTAGAATGTCTGATGTTAGCAACTTAGTAGCATGGACTAAATGATGCCTGTAATGCCCACGTATTCACATTGCCAATCAATTGGTATTGTATCAATTCCTTTTGTATATTATATTATATATTGTATAGATATATATTATCACATTGTATTCATTCATTGGTAAAATCCACTAATAAACTAGGCTACATGGGATGAACATCAACAAGATTTAAAGTTCAATGTTTTTTTTATTATTTTGATTTTGAATCAGCATTTTAAAAAGACAAACATGCAGCATGTTACATCACACACAGAACACGTCCACGGGACAATCAACACACAGCAACACAACACCACATCTACTGGGACAAGCACGTAGAAGGACTCAGGTTCAGGTTGATAATGTTCACATTGCCGGTGGATTTTTCCGAAATGAGCTTGACAATGGGTGATTTTTCAGAAGTCATAGACTCGTGGTAGACCTTGCAGCTAAACACGGTGCCATTCGCCCATCTGTCAGCGCTGAAGGTAAGTTGGCCATAAGTGGAGAACAAGCCGTTGTTTTCCACAGCGTTTGTTGTGTTTGAATAATAACCATTTCCATCTACTTCCACATTATCAACCGACCACTGCACCAGAACGTCCTCGGGGTAGAAGTCTTTCACAAAGCAAGTCAGGGTCACGCTCCTGCCACTTAAAACATCTACTGGAGGGAGCAGATAAACAGATGGAGGAACTAGACGCCGTCCTGCAAGCATGAGAGAACAATGAGCCTGTTATGTATTACAGAAAGTATGAACCATTTAGTTTGTTGACATCAATAAATAAGTGATTCAATAAATAAATATAGGCCTATAAACAAAAAAGTTTTTTGTACACTTCTTTACGACTTCATGCATCGTGATAATCATGTATCGGCCTCTACTATGTATTGATTCTTACAGAAAAATATTCCAAATCATACGGCAGTTTTGCAGTTATTTTTCTAATCTGAAAAAGAAAACGCACTCACCGTTGATCTTTTCAAAGGACTTGCGTTTGGGCGGAGTAATTGAATCCTTGATCGCGGCGGAGCAGTACCATTTCATGCCTTTGCTCCATTCATCGTACGTGATGGTGGCCGTGGTGGTTGTTTTTTTCCCGTTGCTCAGCGTTTGCAGAGGCTTGTTGTCGCTCTCATTGTACCAGGCCACGTCCAAGTCCGCGATGCCTTGCACGGTCACCTCACAGATCAGTGCAGCTTTCTTTTTCGAATACATGCTCTCCAGGGAGATGGGCAGGATATTGATGTCGATTAGCAATACATCTCCCGAGCCTGTGACATTAAGGAGAAAAAACGTACCGGTAATTCGTCTCCTCAGCACGGTTGCACCTAACATATGAATTTGAAAAATTAAAATATATACGATACATTATAAAAATTATACTCACTTGTAGGTGTGGTGTAGGATAGAGAAGCATTCTTGGATTTCTCCCTATCGGAAAACATGCAGGTGATAACCGTGTCTACATCCTTCCAGAGACTTTCGTCCACCTGGATGTAGCTGGCAGCGCTGTACAACTTCCCGTGCACGCTCTCGAAAGAAGCGAGGATTTGAGCTGGGTCGAGTTTCTCTTCGTTCCTCAACCACGTGATCGTATATTCTTTTGGCGAAAAGTCAACGGCAAAGCAGGAGAAGGAAGCGTTCTCCGCGTCGACGGAACTCATGACACTAAGATTTGGCAACTGACGAAGCACAACTGAAAAACAGTACGACAAGATCGATATGTGGGGGGCTGTGCAGAGGACAGTTCAAGTCTGTGTTCAGTGAAGGCCGAAAACAACGTGGCCGTTCCACCATGACACTTCAAAATGTGGCCCCTCGAAGTAACCTCAACACAGTGCACGCATTTGACTTGCATTGAATTCAACAACTGGACAGAAAATAGCATATACAGCATAACATATAGTCGGTGTGAGAGCAAGGGATAATCAATGAAGGGAAGCACAAATATAGAGGGGATATTAAAAAGGGGTGAGTAAAGCAGTAGCAGGAGTAGTAATATTAGTCGTAGTAAGGTAGAGTTAAGAAGAAACAGTGGGGTAAGCAGAGCAGCTATCTTGTCTGTAATTACCAAGGCTAAACACAGAAATGTCATTAAAAAAAGTCAAGCCTCTCCCCTCCAGCGATATAGATTTTAATCTCTACCTGCAGCAACGACATTGATAGTCATACGCCAAATAATAGCACTACGTTAATAGGCCAGGCCTATAATAGGCATAACAGTTTCGTCATTGTACATGCTGATGATTGTGCTATCACTTGGAATGTTGTATGATATAAGGTCAATATTAAATATTATACACACCAAGGGTTTCAATAATAACAACATATACTGTACATATAATGACAATACCAATCAATCCAATTCACAGTATTGTAGTATGATACACATTAGAAACTGTGAGGCGATAACATAATAAGCCATGAAACAATGACAACTTGAATTGTCTCACTGTATCCAACATCATTGAATGAATCTTACCTATTTTATCCTGCTTGCCGACCACAGTCCCGGCAGCGTGCACCGCTGAGCATGTGAAAACCTTGCGGGCATCCCAGTCCTGTCTGCGGACACGAATCTGGCTGACCTCGTCATACCGGTTATCTTTCTTGATGGCCGGGTACTTGACGGCGTCTGTCAGGGCGCTTCCGTCCACGGCCCAATTGAACGTGAGCGGCGCCGGCGTGAAACCAGTGGCCAGGCAGCCCAGAGTGACGAAGTCTCCCGTCCCCGGGCCACACTGGAGCAGTGGGAAAACACTGGGGGCCTGCTGTGCCTCCGCTGTCCCCCCTAGAGAGAGGGAGAGAGAGAAACACACACACACACACACACACATAGAAGGAGATACACCGCAATATATTTCATTAATGTAATTAATACACATTGCATTATATTTGACAGCGTTTTATTAATCTGTTCACAAAAAAACGAAGTACTACCACCCTATTACTAGTATTTGTTGGCAACAGAAATACATTTGTATTTTAATAGCGTTATTTAATGTGACTGTTGATTGATGATTTGTATTATGCTGATTTAAAGGTATTCAATGAAATGGGCTTAATCGTATTGTCATTTATGTAATTTAGCAAAACATAGCTATTAATTAATTCAAACTATTACCTTACCGTTCAAATACATAGTATTAGATAGTTTTATTAAAATGAATACTTAACCATTGCCGGTATAAAGGAGTTTACAGTTGAAACAAGTGATTTGCGTTCTTGTTTAAAAACAGCCTACTTGTTACTAGTCAAACAGAGTAAAGCTTAATTCATCTCAGCAAATAGTGTTAAATTAATTCAATGAATTACAAATCTTATAATAGACTACCATAGTTTCTCAATTTTTTTTCTTGTGCCCACAATTAAAGTGCAGTCACAGTCGACCAAATGAATATGGACTGCACACAAATGAATAATGAATCCTTAAGACCATACACAATTAATTGCAACTTCTGTAATATGATGCCTTAGTTAAGAAACAATAAAGTTAAAGCATGCTTACCTCCTGTTACAGTCACCAAGGTCCCCTTTCCCCAATAGTCAAACCCGTAGTCACAATGAAATATTCTGACTCAAACCTCATACAAAAACTACAAATAAAGAGGTGTCCTTTTGTTCCACAACACAAATCACATTATTCAGGTTTAAAGTCATAAAAAAAGTGTTTTACCTGAAGCAGAGATTGTCACTTTTGTGCCTTGTCCCCAGTAGTCAAAGTAGTAGCACAGTGGTTCTTCTCAATAGCACAGCCTTACAAAAATGGCTATGAACAGGCTGATGAACCAAAAATGATAGCTCCTCTCTAGTTTCCTCTGATCAGTCAATGCAGCACAAATGTTTCTTGACCATTTGTTTATCATTTCTTCATGACAACTAATTGATTACTGATTTTTGAAATATTACTGCTTTCTCTTTGATTTAAAAAAATTCCAAAGGAAAAGTTTACTGACAACCTAATGAGTTTCTTATTGTTACAATTATAATGTTAGTCGCAGAAAGCCAATCATAACTGATGAAATATACTTTTTGCATTGTTTCCTGAAACTCCAAAGAGCAAAGAGCTGGTTGAAGAAGCCAACGACTTTTGACAGGTTTTTATGGAAAAAATAGTTCACATCTCTTGAGATATGCATTTCCTGTATACATGATATTACTCCCCAATGTGCTCCCCATGAGTTTGTGAACACTTCCTATTTCATTGTCATTGTAGCTGCAAGTAGCTGCACAGACATTGAGGCATTGAGTTTCCACTCAGTGTTAAATCCCTTTTGAAAATTATTCAGAAATTACAGCCAAACCATATGATGTAGGTTCATAATCTTTGACGAGGAAATCGATTTTATTGTTACAACCAATGCATGTGAATTTGAAAATATGTAACCGACTATATCGTAACTTTTGCTGATTTCCATGACCTTTGCTACATTACACAATCATGGGTATTGTAGCAAAGGTCACGGTCAGAAAGGTTGATCAGCGTTGTTGGGAGTCGTGGATGTATTCATATTGTGGGCCAGTAACTTTCCACTCTGCTGTTTAGCCTACGTGAGATGTTTGGCCTACGTGACTAGTTAGCTGTTTGGCCTACGTGACTAGTTAGCTGTTTGGCCTACGTGACTAGTTAGCTTCACTCTTATCTGTTGGCCCTGGGATGCCTCTGAGATGCACTCGCTGGTGTTGTCCTCGAGTGTCGTTGTCGTCGAATGTGGGAATGGGAGGTCAACGTGAGACCTTGCTGTCCTTGGTGGGAATGGGAGGTCAACGTGGGGGGTGCATCTCCATATCTGCTTTGTTGTGTCTACAAGTAAATGCTCTATCCCAAAAGGTATATATGCTCGATGTATCTGAATAAACTTCTGAGTGATACTGCCTTGTGTCACATTGATTCCAGAGCTCGCTGCTTTGCTACAGACAATCCAGAACCTGAACCTGAACCAGAACCCAAACTCCAGCCACAGTAGATGACTCGAAACTGCGCACAACAAGCGTTGATCAGAAATGTAAAAAATAAATGAGATGTTGTGTTGATACTACAACTGCGTCCGTGTGTAGTCATTCTTAACACAACATTTGGCGACAAGGATGGCTGATATTTCTCTCCCACCACCTGCCCCTTTCTGGCATTGCCTGGCGAGCCTCCGATATCCTCGACTCGCTGGATACAGTCGTTCGAAACCTACCTCCTTGCGCTGGGGTTGCGCGATGTGAGTGTAGCTTGGAAAAAGGCACCGTTGCAACACTGCTTGGGAGCGGAGGGTCAGCTTGTGCTCGGGACACTAGGAAACATCACCTCTCTGAGTTGTGGAACTTTTTAGAACATCTACCTAACGAAGCAGCAAGTGGCCACATCCAGCCAAGCAGCCCTCTCCGATTGCTCTCCCCACGTGAGGCTGCAGGCCAACCAAAACCACACAATGGATCCCGACTCCTCGGCTGTCGTGCAACTGCGACGGCAGCAGCGTTTTTGACCACACCCACAAAAGCCCTGCAGTAACTGTGGATCTTTGTCTCACGCCTCAAGAGCCCAGAACTGTCCAGCCCATGGCCAGGCGTGCCGTAGCTGCGGTAAGCAGAACCATTTTGCTGCTGTCTGTCGCTCTTCCTCTGCAGAGTCAAAGGGCCACACACCCCAGCCTGGCCACGGCCCCCGGTCTGCACCCACCATTATTCACAATGTGAACTCAGGACCAGTGTCATTCAAATCATGCACAGTCCGCCTCAATGAGGTGTGCATCCCTCTGCGTTTGGACACTGGCACCAGTGTGTCTCTCCGGAATGTTGCGACCTGTCGTCAGTTATTCAGTTCACTGCTGCTGTCCGCACCCTCTACAGCCCTCTGCAGCTATGGTGACTCCAGAATTGATCTGGTAGGCTCTCTCCATGTGATGGTTCGCTATGGAGCCAAGTCTGTCACCATGCCTTGCCAGCAAAAGTGGCCGTCGTTGTTTGAAAGCCTAGGCTGCCTCACTGTCTTCGCTCACCAACCTCTCCTCACCTCTTCCATTAAACCCATCATCCAGCCACAGCGCCGAATCCCACTGGCTCTGCGTGATGGAGTCTTGGCTGAGCTACAGCAGCTGCTGGACGCTGGCATCATTGAGCCAGTGGATGCTCAGGCAAGGGTATTATATCGAGGCCCTGGTCAAGGACTGCTCTGACAACTGAGTGGCAAGACAGGCCACCAGGTCCCCCCAACCCTGCATCCCCTTGCCTGGCCATCTCAGAGGGGAAATCGTCGTCAACATGGTGGAAAAACCTGAGTCCTTCATAAAGAAGCTTGAGTTGTTGGAGTCAAAACATGGGCATCAGGCCAAGGCAGTGCTGTGACAGGGCAGTGCTGTGACAGTGCTGCATGTGTCAATCACATGACCCCGCCCACAGATTTACATCCAGGCTATCCTAATCGACTGGAAAATACTAATCCGTTACATAGACATCGCCTTGAAGTCAAACACACAGCATATAATACCCCTGTAATGTCAAAATGTTTTACTCACCGTTTGCCGTACTGTTTGATGCACCATGCATATCTGACGATCCAAAAGGCATGTCCAGTCGATTAGGATAGCCTGGATGTAAATCTGTGGGCGGGGTCATGTGATTGACACATGCAGCACACACCGTTCTAATGATGAAAGTGTCCTCGATTTGAAAGTGGTGGCGAATGGAATTGCAGGCACTGAATTGAATGTCAAGGTGATTAGATAAAACCAGTCTTTATTTCAATGATGTATTTCATTGTTATTTCATTTTATTGATGATGTTTTATTCAGTTTGGTTCTGAATTAATTAAATCATTTGCTAATTCATCAAGTGATTATTTTATTTGATTGCATTTTAATCAGTTTGGTTCTGAATTAATTAAATCATTTGCTGAATCATCAAGTGACTATTTAATTTGATTGCATTTTAATCGAATACACATTCATTCATTCATTTTTGTTACTTCCACCCCTCATAGTAGCCCCACCCCCCTCAGATCCTAACAGGGCCAGGTCAGGCTAATTAGGCGAGCCAGCCACCAACCCCATGCACTCACTCCCACAAGCAGTTAGCTAACATTAGTTGCAAAGTGGCGTTAAAAATGAATGCATGGTTCGGCAGAGTTAAACGTACAGCTACCGGTACCGTCGATGCGGAACCGGGTTTAGGAGAGCCCAGTGAAAAGAAAAAAAAAGCGGACAAGACCAAACACCGGCAGTTCAGTGAGAAATACATTTTTCATGGATTTAGTTGTACATGTGATGATCCACCGCAGCCACAGTGTTTTTTTTGTGGCGAAGTGCTGGCAAATAATTTGATGAAGCCAGCCCACCTGCAGCGGCACCAGAGCACCAAACACGCCGGGGATGTCGGTAAAACCGAGGACTTTTTCAAACGAAAACTGTCAGAATTCAAGTCATGTCAGACGACACTAAAGAAAGCGGCAAGTGTGTCGAGCAAAGCAATGGAGGCATCCTATGCTGTGGCATTACTTGTGGCTAAGTAAAAAAAACCACATTCAATTGCAGAAGATCTGATTCTCCCTGCCGCCATCATTTTGGCTGAAACTATGCTGGACAAGAAAGCAGCAGACGTGCTGAAAACCGTTCCATTATCGAACAACACAGTCTGCCGCCGGATCGATGATATGTCCACTAATATTGTTGGACAGGTGGTGAATAAAATTAAAAGAGCCGGTCAGTTCGCTCTACAGTTTGATTAAATGACAGATGTGAGTGGGGAGGCTCAGCTCCTGGCCTTTGCGCGTTATACTGAAGAGTCTGACATACATGAGCATATTTTGTTTTGCAAGAAGCTAACGGGACAGACAACTGGCGAAGAAATCTTTCAGGTGATTGACAGCTTTTTCAAAGACAACAATCTTGAGTGGAAATCCTGCAGTCACATCTGTACCGACGGCGCAGCTGCGATGACGCGGAAAGTGCGTGGGCTGCATGGATGTGTCATGAAGGTAAACCCCGAAATTAAGTGGAATCACTGTATTATCCACCAGGAGGCTCTCGCCAGTAAAAGGATGAGCCCCGAGTTAAGTGCTGTTATGGATGATGCAGTTAAGGTGATTAATTTGTGTCTGCTTTCCTGACAGAGCACTTGCATCCTCTCGCAGTTGTTTTTCAGGATGCAGGCTGGGTTGCACGGCTGGCATATCTTGCCGATGTCTTCTCCAAGCTTAATGAGCTTAACCTCTCACTTCAAGGCAAGGACTCACATATCCTTAACATATATGACATAGATAATTGAATAAAGTCAATTTATGGGAGACGAAATGCGACAAGGGGGATATAAGCTGTTTCCCACTGCTTGATGCCTATCTTGCCACTACTGATGCTGAAAAAAAGCACATGGTGAAAATTGTAAAAACACATCTGTCCAAACTCAATACGGAGTTCAACCAGTACTTTCATGACATTGAAGCAAAGTCAGAACAACTGGACTGGGTGAGGAACCCATTCAGAGGGACTGAAAGCAGCAGCAGCCTTCCTGGCAGACTGCAGGAAAACCTGGTGGATTTGTTCTCTGATCGTGGGCAAAAGATGGCATATGCTGAAAAGTCACTGACAGAGTTTTGGTGTGATGTTGCAAAGGAGTATCCAGAGCTGGGGAAATGTGCATTGAATGAACTCTTGCCTTTTGGATCTACTACTATATGTGTGAAGTTACCTTCTCGGCCCTGACTCACATCAAAACCAAGCAGAGGAACAGACTGAATGTGGAGAGCTGTGGCCACACTGCCCCCAGAACTATCAACGCTTATGAAAGAAAAGCAAGTTCAAGTGTCTCATTAAAAGCTCTAGTGACTTAATAAAAGATGTTGAAGCTGCTAGAAGTGAGTCTTAATATTATTTTTTCACTCACAATAAGTGTAAATGTCAAGTTTAAATTCATTTGTATTAAGGGTGAGTTACACAAGTGATTTTCATTTATTTAATGAGCAGTTGGCTTAAATACAATTACAAAGGGTTTAATACAAGAGAAAATGTAGGCCAATCATCACAGATGAGTGAGGGGGTATTTATAGAATGGCGACCAGCTCAAGGGGTACACAAGACAAAAAAGGTTGGGAACCACTGGATTAGACGATTCCATGATCCCCAAAGAAATCATTGTGGAAATGATGTGATCTCCTTAACGTCCGTGCTGGTGGAGACTTCTCCTCCTTGCCGAAGAACCCATAACATCAAGAGACATCAAGCCGAAACACCTCCGCACTCGCACAGAGTCCGCCACAGTGTCTAGGGTAGGTCTATACGAGGGGTACATTATGATTGAAAGGCTCAGCTTTTATCTGCACACAATGTTTTCATAAACATACTGTAGCAAATGTCCCTTGCCACAATGCCACGTGAAGTGGCTTTGTTTGTGGCTTACTGAGAGGGAGAGACAGCAGTTGTGGTAGCAACATATTTATATATAGTCCAAAATGTTCAACAGAAATCACCCATTAACCTGTCAGGTAAATATATTCTCTAGAGTCCGCTTCCCTGGGTTTATGGAGTCGTCTCATGTCGACCACTGCAGAATCTGCACTGTCATCTATAAACACAATCGAGACCATTGAGAGGAACAGGCTGATGAACAAAAACTTGCAAATCAAACTACAAACACACCAATCGCAACGGATAGAAACAAAATCGATGAATAGATGAATACACAGATAGATAGATGAATACACAGATCAATATGCGCTCTCCCTCACTCGGTTATTTCTTCATTTGGACATTATATTGGGGACTTTCTAAACGTAAAATAATTACATTTCCCCAATGATATCCAACGACATATACTGTAAAAACACTCTCTGATAATTCAGTTGGGAGAGAAACACTTCTGAATTTGTGAACTTGTTCTTGTTGCTATATAAAAAGTAAACAAAGACAATCTCAGGTCAAAGAACCAGTTGGCCACTTGTAGAATAGAAAATGTGAAGAAAAGTCAAAAGTCATGAAATTGAAGAGGTGAATATCCGCCTCCCCCACAGTTCTAGGCTGTAGTCGAGCAATAACTCTGGTAGTCAACATGTGTTGATGGGGAACTTCCGTCTCGGAAGCATAACATGGAAACACATGGAGTGAAGACATTTCCTGTGGATGAGGTTGACTAGAAAATGTGTGCCACAACGTTTATGATGTGCCAATATGTTCTCTTACAACATTATATAATTTAGTATATATTTACAATTATCACAGCTTTATGACTGACCCATGTATATAATCCTTGCTGTATAAATGAATTAACTTTTTGGATAAAATGCTGCTACTTTTTACATTTATTTCTTGGACCAAATAATAAAATAACAACACTGACATGTGGTAACAGTTACTTAAAATGTAATTGTAAAATGTAATTTCTCTACAATGTATCCCTCCCCAAAAAAACTGAATATTGCATATCCCACACTGCAATCTACAACCATAAAGCCACCTTCTAAAAGTGTAAGATACATAATATAAGAATTGAAATAAGAATATCTTAATCGTTTAGTTTTTTTTACTGACAGGTCCAAGAATGTGTTCGCCATCAATGATTAGAGTGAAGGTTTTTGCGCGCCAGCCGGCATCTGCGGTCAGAGAGAGAGAGGTTTTTGTACGAGGATATATCACTGTGCCCCCCCATATACACTATGATACACACAATGACAAAAACCTACACCACGGATTTGCCCGCTTTACCGAAGACTGTGTAAGTATCTGTTCATTACTTTATTTAAAATGAACTCAAAATGTTGCCTTAAATGTGAAAATGATAACCAATATTGAACAAAAATAAATAAATACAGTCTATTATTCACAGTTTAAATAAATTCAAAAACACTGCGCTATTATTAATGCAAACATTAACAAATCTGGAACCAAAAAATAGAATGAGAGAAAATATATTATTATTGTCATGGACTGTCAAAATATTACGATAGTAGTAGCCCATACTCATAGCATTATTATAGATTAATTCTATAAACGTTCTTATTTTATAAAAAATAATACATTGACATTATTGTTATAAAATATGCTTTCAGGATCATTATTGTTGTTGTTATAATCATTAAAATTATTAATATATTATTAATATAATTATTATTAATGTTTCATGTTCAATGAGATGGATGATAAAGCAAGAAAAGTTTTGAGTGATAAACATGTATCATTTGATTTGTGGTAGCGGATGCCCCAACAGTGTTAATAATATTATTATTATGATTTAATGTCATCATTTGCATAATTTTTCGTGGGAAAGCTTTGTTATATGTGCATGCAGTTCGTTGATCACATTAGAATGCAATCACTATCAACTGAGATCATCTATCATGTTAGAAAAAAACATTTCAACACAATTTAAGTTATAAGCCTTAAAAAAAGACAAGAAACTAGGTTTGACAACAGTTGTTTCCCTCGTACAACCACTCTTCCCTGTTTGGATCGAGAAAACAACTATTTCCCAAAAGTTTCCCTCCATATGAATTAACTGGGGGTGCCAACACGTTGTTCTTTAATGACTATACCTATTTGACTGTGTCACAGTTATATTTGACTGTCACACAGTTATCAGATAAACACACTTCACAGTGGCTCCAGTTTCCACACAGTCTGTGTGGAAACTGGAGCCACTGTGAAGTGTGTTTATCAGACACATACAAGGAGCCCTTTTTATTACTCTTTTTACTTAGAATGGGGAAAAGGGAAAGTCTAGACTACAGTCAATGTTTTGAGTTTGAGTTTTGTTTAGGACCCTCACATGAATCAGGGTTTTGATAATGTGCAGAGGTTTCACATCAGAGCAGTTTGCCATGCCAGAGTTTGGTTTGATTTTAGCCGGTATGTCCTTGTAACAAGGTATACTGCTATTAATGTCAAATGTAATTCTTGCTAGTAAAAATGTATTCACTATTTGCATGAGGGGGCCATGTTCTATTTCCGTTTGAACGTGTGTTTGTGGACCCGGCGGGCACTTGACAGCTTTCAGCTGGAGAACATAACTTTCAGCTGACAAGCCTGACCAAAGATTATGATAAATGATGTACATCATATTATCCGGTATCATGCATGTCGTTATCTTGAAGAACTGGCACACTGAGAGCGATGACTTCCTCTCTTGTTGTTGAGAGTGTAGATCATCTTTTCAATCTTAAAACCATTCACGGTAGCTAGCCATTCTCAGTTACTGCATATGCTCAGTTCGGATAAAGTTGAAGACTAAGAAGTTGCTGTGACAAGTAGATTTGCAGTTCAAGTGGTTTAATCTGATACCGGGTTGTTAGCCTAGGTCATATTAAACCAGCTATCACTCGCGGTATCCAAATATCAAGTCACCTTCTCACAAAAGCAAATGTAAGCCTGCCGGAAATAATAACACTCACACTCAAACACCAGAAGTCAAGTGGCGCCATCCTGTGCACTGGGCAAATTGTATGTGGCTTAGTATAATAAGATAAAACAATGACAACTACACACAATGGCTGCATCCAAACTACTTTTCCTTTACCCTGTCATGAGGTCAAAGAAAGATGAGGAGAATTGATAAGGACTTAGGAAAAGATGACTGCGCTTCGAAGACAATCCATCAGCACTTACACTTTTCCACTCTCACCGTCAATCATTAAACCAATCACCAATCCTCCGTATGATTACCTGTTACCGACCCTGCCTGTCCCCGACCTTTCTGCCTTGTCGAATCCCTGGAGATAGCCTCAGCCTTCTGTCCCCGACCACAAACCCTGCCTCTGCACTTCCTGGTTCCCGTCTCCTGCTCCCGTCTCCCGCTCCCTGATCATCCACCCGTCGCCGACCATCCGTCTGCCTGCTTCTTCACGGTACTTCTGCCCTGATCACTGCCCACCCGGGTCCGGAACCCCTGCCCCGTGTCCCTATTTCTCCAATCATTGGCTAATCTGCTGTGTTTTTGACTCCCTGTTCATCTGCCAAGAATTTTCATTTAAAGACATTACTGTCGGTTATTAGCTCATAGTTAAGAATTATCAAGGATAATTATAAATGACTTAAATAAATACAAATATGAATCTGAATTATTAATAAAGGGGCATCACCCTGAGACCAAGGACCAATAACCGGACAGTGGATTAAGTCTCATAATAATATACTGAACTAAACTGGGACTATGATTAATAATTAATTGATAATATATATAGTTATGTCTAACTATGCCCAGATATCATAGCAGCCTCACATGAGATAGTGTGTATAGTGGTCAGAAGGCGGTTCAGTCAATGAACTGCATCGAGTGAGTCCAGCGGGATCCTGATGTCCGGCACTCGGTAACGGTAGCGGGGCTGGTTCGAAAGTCTTTTGTTGGGGTCCACTTGCGGTGGAAGAAAACACGGTCCGTTGACGTTGGGAACTAAAGGGGAATGAAGGTAAAGGGAGAAGAGGTGTGAAAAGGATGATGAAAGGGTCAGTGCTTATCTTTATGACCTGCAGCTGCAAGCCAACGCAGTTTCAGCTCACACCAAAAACAAGTCAAACAAGAAATTATACCACATAGGAGGAGGAAAGGAAATTAGAAAAGGATAAAATAGGGATTTTTCTTCACAGACAGTGTGAAAAGGGTATCGAACGATCCTAGTTTCCTGTGATCGTGGTCTTGGCTCATCCACACAACCATTACAAAACTACCAAAAGTGCATCTGAGATTAGAAATATATGAATTAATTAACATTACCAATATTGCCGACCAGTGTAACAGTCACAAAAGTGAATCAAAATGCTTGTTACATTGAGAAAGGTTGCTCATACTCATCCTCCTGTCCACTCATACATGAATCCCAATCAGTGTTATTGTTGACATGATTGGTAGTTTCCGTGAACGGCTGAATGATGTCACTTAAATGTTCCTGCTGCAAGGGACGCCACTATCTCCTTTATATATATATTAGGGCTGTCAAAGTTGACGCAATTACGTAGTTTTACCTTTTGATTCGTTTATCGAAGTACTTCAAGCAAGGATGTTGTTGTTTAGGACATTGGTGGACATCACAGATGTTGCACCAAGGATGCGCAATGACGCTACCATGAGGCGCGTGACGGCTCCGAGTCAGCGTCTCTGGGGGGGGATCCGTTAATTCACGGATCTGATGGGGGGGGGGGAGGGTCCGTTAATTCGCGGATCTGATTGGGGGGGAGGGTCCTTTAATTCGCGGATCTGATGGGGGGGGAGGGTCCATTAATTCGCGGATCTGATGGGGGGGGGGGGGGGGGAGGGTCGTTAATTCGCGGATCTGATGGGGGGGAGGGTCCGTTAATTCGCGGATCTGATGGGGGACGTGGGTCCGTTAATTCGCGGATCTGATGGGGGGGGAGGGTCCGTTAATTCGCGGTATCTGATGGGGGGGGGGGTCCGTTAATTCGGAGCACCACCCGAAGTTTGAGCCAATAAAAAACTTGGGATTAATCGCGATTAATCTCGATTAATAATTGTAATCGTTTGACAGCCCTAATATATATACATGATATATATATATATATAGTAACGATCCCCGGGGTGAGAGAATGAATGTCCTGTCAGGATTACAAGTTGTTTATTATTAACGTTGATTTCCCAGGTTACTGTCTGGCCGTAACCTACTCCAACCAAACCTTAACTAAACTCCCGCTCAAAACATAACAACTTCCCCTTTATTACGAGCCCCTCCCACTTCATTATGATTTGCCACCCACCCAGATTGACAGGTAACACCTTCCAATAGACGCACACGGGAACGGCTGCATCAGAACAACACAGAATGCACATAACACATGTAATTAACGTCCAGGGTCGCTACAATATAGATAACAATTTAGACAATTTAGTTGTTGCGTTTCTATTTTAACCAGCGCATCGTTTCTCGACTTTACGGCACTGGCTTAGCGGCTCAGGTCACGTCACGTGACGCTATACTCAGCCAATCAGATCGTTGCAGTCAGTGAGCGACAAGAAACAAACACGCGGAGAGACGAGAGAAACAGTCGGAGTATAGCGGCTTTAATAAGAGAAAGATAGACAGAGAGAACAGAGCTTTTAAAAAGAGAAAGATAATCAGAGAGAACAGAGCCTTTAATGAAGATTGGACAGACGTGTAGACGTTTATTCTTCACACGGACAGTTCAAAACCTGTATGTCTCATCTGTCCCGAGACTGTGGCTATTATTAAAAGCGACAATGTGAAGCCACTACGAGACAAAACATAAGTGTTTTCACCAAACATATCAAACATAGCCGTCCATATCCGAACTGAGGGCG
Organism: Coryphaenoides rupestris; assembly: GCA_002895965.2. Classification (NCBI taxonomy): domain Eukaryota; kingdom Metazoa; phylum Chordata; class Actinopteri; order Gadiformes; family Macrouridae; genus Coryphaenoides; species Coryphaenoides rupestris. The sequence goes on along the minus strand of PIJE02000470.1, from coordinate 189,944 downwards.
CAGAAAATAACCGATCTGAGAGCCCAGTATGATCTATCCACCAGAAACACATTCATTCACTGCCCAACAACGTGCTGATGAAGCTGAAACCTTATTTGAGGGGAAACAAAAAAGAGTGTTGTGCTGAAATAAAGGAAATACCAAGATCAGCATCATCAGCCACAAAGAAAAGGGAAATATGAAGCCAGGATGTGCTCAGCTGGATGAAGCCATTCATAAGGCACCATGCATAGCTTTAGATGAGTCCACTGATGCTCAGCTGTTAGTTTATGGAAGGTTCTTTAATGAGGAGAAGAAAGAAAATAAAACGTATTTATTATTAGAGCACATATTTATAATCCCTCTGGTTCAATACATATTGTTATATTATTGAATTGTACTTCATTTGATTTATAGTGGCAGCCTATAGATGTTGATACGATTACTAGGCTCCTTCAATATACAGTATATGGCATCATAACGCAAGTTAGACATTATGATCCTCATCTACTCATGGCCCGGCCCGTCTGTCAGTTTTAAAAATCAAATGTGGCCCTTGAGCCAAAAAGTTTGCCCACCCCTGGTCTACTGGTATGTTTTTTTTATATCTCAAAGCTTAAGAGAGAACGAGGTAGTTTGTAGTGTGTGTGTGTGTGTGTGTGTGTGTGTGTGTGTGTGTGTGTGTGTGTGTGTGTGGGGGGGGGGGGGGGGGGGGTTACTTATAAGTGAACGGTGATGATCTGCTGAGTGTTTGAGGACATAATCGCCACGAAACAATCAGAAAATAACGTTTCACTCCCTCACTTTATTTTATCTAGCGCCGGTCCCTCTCTCTATTCATTCTCTAGCTCGCTCGACCACTGCTCGCGCAGTTCGCGCTCTCTCTCTCTCTCTCTACACCACAGCCGCTCTGGCACCACTAAAAAAACGGAGTGGACACTAAAGATAAAGATAAAAATGTAAATAGTTCTGCTTTTGTCTCAATAGAGGCAATCCACTTATTTTATTTCCTCTGGGGCCTTGAGCTTCATGTGTGAAGAATCCAAACAGTTTGTTGTGTTGAAAGTTAATACAATCTTGATTCATTTATTCCATGTAACTTTTTCATTGGCTTTATGTCTTATATCGATTTATATATTATGTCATTACAGCAGCAGACATATTCAAATAGCCCATGATGTACTGCAAAACAGTTATATTTGAATAATATATGCTGAACAGTTAATGGCAAATTAAATACCTTTTGAAGTTTGGAACAGCCTCTGTGCCAGGCACTGCTTATTTTCTTTGTTTTCACGTGAGAAAAATGTTGTCACCTTCACCAGTGACCCTCACCAGTTTGCACCCCTGCATTCAATGTTACTAAAGTGTGTGTGACAATCATGTTTATTTCAACCTCTAATACTATTCCTAATGGGGCTGCAAGAAACAATTAAATTTTTATTTAATCTGGAGGTTATTGAATTAATTGTTCTATAAAATGTAAGAAAATAGCTACATTTCAATACGTTTTTGCTAAAGCTCAAGGTGAAAGCCCAAAGAGATTCAGTTCACTGTCACATTGAACCAAATAATGCAGCAATTTGGAAGCTGGGACAAGAAAATGCTTGGCCTTTTTTTTTTTTTTTTAAATTGAAAATGAACTGTATTATTAATATGGTGCATTTATTTTCTGTCTGACTCTTCTGACTGACTATTTTTTGTTGTCATTTGATTTTATTGCCCTCTGTAGAGATGGTTAATGACTTAAATGTCTTTTAAGACACGTATATCTATCTTTCTATCGATTCCTATCCTACCTGTCATGGGAGTGAGCAGTAGGACCCAATCGCAGACTCAGGACTCTGGGTTTTGCAGTACAATAAATGTTATTTATTACCGTGGTGAGGAACAGGCAGGTAGAAATCCATGTTGTATGTTGTATGTCAAATTACAACAGAAGACAAGACATGACAAGACATAACAATGACAAAACATTGACAATGGTCCGACACGCGTGGGTGGAAAGCCGGGGCTTTTATGCCGTGCCTAATTGCTCATTGCGGACAGCCGCGAACATAGCGCAGGTGCCGCTAATCGTCCAGGGGCGGCACTGGCGCCCGGGAGCCCCGCTAATCCTCCAGGGGCGGCATTGGCGCCCGGGAGCCTGGAGCCACGATAGTGATCGTGACAGTACCCCCCCCTCAACGGGAGCCTCCTGGCGACCCACGATGACAGGGCCGGCACCGTCGGGTGGACGACCCGGAGGCTGGGCGGAGGACGAGCAGGGACCCTCCGGCGGACCACCCGGAGGCTGGGCGGAGGCCGAGCAGGGACCCTCAGGCGGACGACCCGGAGGCTGGGCGGAGGACACCGGCACCTGGGAGCAGGTACTGGTGGGAGCTGCTGTGGTCCAGCCGGGACCGGGACCAGGGATGGGTGGGACCTGGGAGCAGGGACTGGTGGGCGCTGCTGTGGTGAAGCCGGGACCAGGACCAGGGATGGGTGGGACCTGGGAGCAGGGACTGGTGGGCGCTGCGGTGGTGCAGCCGGGACCAGGACCAGGGATGGGTGGGACCTGGGAGCAGGTACTGGTGGGAGCTGCTGTGGTCCAGCCGGGACCGGGACTCTGGGAGGCTGGGACCTGGGAGCAGGGACTGGTGGGCGCTGCGGTGGTCCAGCCGGGACCGGGACTCGGGGTGGCTGGGACCTGGCAGTAGGGACCGGCAGGAGCTGCTGTGGTCCAGCCGGGACCGGGACTCGGGGTGGCTGGGACCAGGGAGCAGGGACCGGCAGGAGCTGCTGTGGTCCAGCCGGGACCGGGACTCGGGGTGGCTGGGACCATGCAGTAGGGACCGGCAGGAGCTGCTGTGGTCCAGCCGGGACCGGGACTCGGGGTGGCTGGGACCATGCAGTAGGGACCGGCAGGAGCTGCTGTGGTCCAGCCGGGACCGGGACTCGGGGTGGCTGGGACCAGGGAGCAGGGACCGGCAGGAGCTGCTGTGTTCCAGCCGGAGCTCGGGGTGGCTGGGACCATGCAGTAGGGACCGGCAGGAGCTGCTGTGGTCCAGCCGGGACCGGGACTCGGGGTGGCTGGGACCAGGGAGCAGGGACCGGCAGGAGCTGCTGTGGTCCAGCCGGGACCGGGACTCGGGGTGGCTGGGACCAGGGAGCAGGGACCGGCAGGGGCTGCTGTGGTCCAGCCGGGACCGGGACTCGGGGTGGCTGGGACCAGGGAGCAGGGACCGGCAGGAGCTGCTGTGGTCCAGCCGGGACCGGGACTCGGGGTGGCTGGGACCATGCAGTAGGGACCGGCAGGAGCTGAGTAGCGAGCATGGCTATCTGGTTGGTGAGTTGGTTGAGTACTTGCTGCAACTCGCCCTGGCTGACGAGTGCCTTCCGTAGTCCGGCGGACCCCGAGTCTGAGTCTGCTGAGTCCATTATTGGTCGGACCATTCTGTCATGGGAGTGAGCAGTAGGACCCAATCGCAGACTCAGGACTCGGGGTTTTGCAGTACAATAAATGTTATTTATTACCGTGGTGAGGAACAGGCAGGTAGAAATCCATGTTGTATGTCAAATTAGAACAGAAGACAAGCCATAACAATGACAAAACATTGACAATGGTCCGACACCCGTGGGTGGAAAGCCGGGGCTTTTATGCCGTGCCTAATTGCTCATTGCGGACAGCCGCGAACATAGCGCAGGTGCCGCTAATCGTCCAGGGGCGGCACTGGCGCCCGCGAGCCCCGCTAATCCTCCAGGGGCGGCATTGGCGCCCGGGAGCCTGGAGCCACGATAGTGATCGTGACACTACCTGTGTGACAGTTTTTTGATCCCATTTCCCAGAACCCAGCTAAACTTAAAATGTGCGTAAATATACTGCAGATAGGTTTAGAAAAAGAGAACGTGTAATTAATTTTTGTTTGTTCTCTTTCCAGATTTCTTCAAGCATATCCTTTTCGTGAAGTGGAAATGTAAGTTTTCTCCACTAATGGCCAAGGAAGAATACTACAACACTACAAAGAGCGTCATTATCGAAGAAGTTCAGGCCTCATCTGTATTCACACAGACTGTTTGAAAACTTTTCAAAGCCAAGCAGAACTTAAAAATCATTTGAAAGAACATATAAAAGTAGCTTCTAAAATTGTACACAAATAATTCTGTGATTTGTGTACATTCTCTGAGCCTAGTGACATTAAATACTTCACTCATCTGAAGACTCATCTGAAAAACAGAGAAGTTGTTAAATGTCCCTTTGCAGGTTGCTTTTTCAAGTCCAGTGTGCTGTCAACATTTCCACCTTAACAAGTGCTACAAATGTGGAGAGCAGGGCCATTATAAGCGGGACTGCGGTCTCCAGGATCGGCGGAGGGAGGAGGAGACCACAGCAGAGGAGCTGGCCGCCCCTGCGGGGGTGGCGACGGGGGCCGGCGCGGAGGACGGAGCAGAGGTGGCGGTGGACGGAACAGAGGTGGCGGTGGACGGAGCAGAGGTGGAGGTGGACGGAGCAGAGGCGGTGGAGAGAACAGAGGCGGAGGAGGCGGCCATGGAGGAGCAGTCCAGAGAGGGAGAAAGCAATGGAGGGGAGCAGATGGAGGAGGAGGACGAGGACGCGCTGCAGAAAGGAGAAGCGGTGGCGAACGCAATTGCGAGAGCGTCACCGCAGAATTCGGCAGCAGAGAGCGGGGGGGAAAGCATGGACTGCGCGCAGAAGGAGCCGTCGATGGAGGAGGACAAAAAAATGGAGGGAGGGAAGGAGGGGAGGATCGGGACTGTGTATGTGGGGGAGGGGGGAGGGTTTGAGGTGTCGGACATTACGGACAGCGGGGAGGACAACAGTGAGGAAATGATGGCGGCAAGGAGGAGACCAATGGGGAGTAAAATCCGCAAACGGGAAGGGAAAATTAATGGGAAATAATTTTAAATGTTTTTAGTGTTCTTAATGCTCACACTAACTTCACTTAATGTGAATGGGGCTAGGGACCGGGACAGGAGACAGCAAGCCTTGCGTGTGTGCAACACAGACATCATATGCATACAGGAGACACACTGGGATGATGAATGCATGAGGGAGGTCGAAAGAGATTGGATAGGAGAGGTGTATGTGAGTAATGGTGGGGCAACATCCAAGGGAGTAGCCATTTTGGTGAAAAGGGGGAGGGTAGAGAAGGTGAAGATGTGTGCAAATGGCGGTGATGGGAGGGTAGTAGGGATCACGTTTGAGCACATGGGTGAGGAGTATAAGTTATTAAATATATATGCTCCAAATGAGGATAAGGAGAGAGGGGAATTTTTTAAGAAAATAGGGGGATTGTGTGGGGGGAACTGCATAGTGGTGGGGGACTTTAATGTATGGTGCGGGAGGCTGGATGTGGCGGTGGGAATGGTTTTTAGGAGCGATAAGACAAGGGCAATATTGAGGGAGATAATGAGAGGGAATGATTTGGTAGATGTGTGGAGGGAGAGGAATCCAAAGGGGAGGGTATTCACAAGGAGACAGGTGATCAAGGGGGTGTTGAAGCAAAGCAGAATAGATTTAGTGCTGAGCACCAAAGGTATAGCGGGCACGATAGGGATAATAGAATATAAGGACACTGCAATCAGTGATCACAAGGTGGTAGGGTTTAGTGTAGGGCAGGGAGTAGAGAGGAGGAGGGGGGGGGGGGGGGGGTGTATGAATGGGATGTTGTTGAATGATGAAAAGTATAAAAGGAAGATAAAGGAATGCATAGAGAGAAGGAAGGAAGAGTGTGAGCATGAGGAAGATATGGGGAGGTGGTGGGAGGACTTGAAAGAGGAGATAAAAAGGGTAAGCATAGGCTATAGTAGAGGGAAGAATTGGGTAGAAAGAGAGAGAGAAAGGAGGCTGAGGGAAGCGTTAGAGAGAGAGGCCGGGAGGGCAGACGGGGAGGAGGGGTATGATTTAGGAAATTACATTAGGATAAAGGAAGAATTAAAGAAGATAGAACACAAGAAGTGTATGGGGGTAATAGTGAGGAGTAGGGCCAGATATATAGTAGAGGGAGAGAAGTGCACTAAGTACTTCCTAGGGTTAGAGAAGAGCAGACAGAGGAATAGCAATTTAGAGCAGGTAGAAGGGAAGGGAAGGGAAAAGATCAAGGACTTTGTGGGAATAGTTGAGAGGGTAGAGGGATTCTATAAGGATTTATTTAGAAAGGAAGAGACGGATGAAGGAATCATAAGGGAAGTGCTGGAGAAGGTAGGAGCGAGGTTGAGGGAGGAAGACAAGGAAGGATGTGAAGGAGAGATACAGATGGAGGAGATAGATGAAGCGATAAGGGGGTTAGCAAGAAATAAAAGTCCAGGAATAGATGGGATAATAGGGGAATTTTATATAGAATTTAAGGAAGAATTAGTGCCAGTGTTAGGTAGGTTATTTAAATGGATAGAAGAGGAGGGGCAGATGCCGGAGGGCATGGTAACAGGACTAATCACAATAATACACAAGAAGGGGGCGAGAGATAGATTAGAAAACTATAGGCCACTAAGCATGCTAAATGGGGATTACAAAATACTAGCACGGGTGTTGGCAAACAGGGTGAAGAGGGTAATAGGGACGGTAGTGGGGAGCACACAAGCATACAGCATACCGGGCAGGGACATAGCGGACACAACAAGCAGCATAAGAGACACAATGGAACACATGAAGGGAGGGAAGGGGGGGATAGTCATAAGTTTGGATTTAAACAAGGCATTTGACAGGGTAGATCACAATTATTTATACAGGGTGTTGGGAACAATGGGCTTCGGGCATAGGATGGTTGGATGGATCAGGAGGATGTATGATAGGGCGGTTAGTAGGGTAAAAATTAATGGGATAATCACAGACACGTTCAGGGTAGAGAGGTCAGTAAGGCAAGGCTGCCCGCTCTCGGCGCTGCTGTATGCTATATCGGCGGAGCCGTTGGCGGCGCTGCTGAGCCAAAATCCAAAAATAAAGGGTGTAGAATTACCGGGAGGGGGGGTGAGTCTGCTATGAATGGCATTAGGAGAACGCTAGGGTTTTGGAAGATGAGAGGGCTGAGGCTGAAGGGGAAGGTGGTGGTAGTAAACGGTTTGGTGATGAGCAAACTAGTGTATGCTATGAATGTATTGGATGTACCGGATAGAGTGATAAAGGATGTGGAGGGAATGGTGAGTGAGTTTTTGTGGGGAGGGAAGGGAGTCAAGATAGCGAGAGAGGTGATGGAGAAGACTGGCATGATCAGGGGGCATGATGGACGGGGTGTCAGATTTTTATAAAGAGGTGCTGGGGGCGTGGCGGGAATTTGTAAAATGTGTGGGGTATGAATGTAAAAATGTGAGGCAGGTGTGGGAGCAGCCTATATTTTTAAATCCAAAAATTAAGTTTGAGGGGAGCACGATATACAACCGGGTGAGAGGGCTAATCAAGCGCTGGAGGCGACATTACGCTGCGTCACCACCAGCAACCCGGCCTCCTGGAGCGAGTACCTACCTTGGGTGGAGTATTCGTTGAACTGCATGAAAAGCTCAGCAACAGGTCTGTCCCCTTTTGAGTGATCCCTGGGCTACCAACCCCCTGTGTTTCCCCAACAGGAGCTGGAGGTGGCGGTCCCGTCCGTCAGGGCCCACTTCTGCCGGTGCCGACGCGTTTGGAGGACTGCCCGAGCCGCCATGCTCCAGGCCACGGAGCGGTCCCGGCGTAACGCCAACCGGCGAAGAGTGCCAGCCCCGGCCTATCAACGTGGCCAAGAGGTATGGCTGCTGGCCCGGGACCTGCCCCTCCAGACGGCCTCCCGAAAACTGGCTCCCCGCTATGTGGGGCCCTACACCATCGACCGCATCGTAAACCCCACGGCAGTTCGTCTCCTGCTTCCTCCGTCTCTAAATGTACATCCGGTATTCCATGTATCCCAACTTAAGCCGGTTGTCTCTAGTCCTCTAGCTCCTCCAGTACCGGTCCCTCCACCTCCCCGAGTCCTTGACGGTGGTGACAAGGTGTGGGACGTTGACAAGCTGCTCGCTGTCCGCCGTCGGGGACGGGGGTTCCAATACCTGGTGGAGTGGGTTGGATATGGCCCAGAGGCCCGCAGCTGGGTTCCCCAATCATACCTGGCTGACCCCGCCCTCCTGCAGGATTTCTACCGGGCTAACCCAAACGCAATCGGACGGTCGCCCGGTGTCTCCCGTAGGAGGGGGGGTCCTGTTGTGGGGCGCTCCTCTCCCGAGCCTACCACGTCACCGCAGGCGAGTCGGGATCTCAGCCCAACCGCTGACGGAAACACCCGAGCGAGTGGGACACGCTCGGGCGTAACAAGGCGCAGCCTCACCAGGTGCAGACAATTACAATCAGGACACAGCGGCTATTTAAGCCCGTCATGAACAATACACGTTGCTAGAACGTACTACCCCCTCGGCTCTAGTTCCCTGTGTTCTCCTTCCTGACTCCCGCGTATTCCTCGTCTCCGCGTTACCCTGTCGATCCTGTGTCTCCACGTCTCCTTGCTCCTCGTCTCCTCGCTCCAGTGACCCCCGCTACGGACCCCTACTCTCCTCGGACCCTCTCCTCGCTCCAGTGACTCCCTCTCCGGACCCCTCCTCTCCTCGGACCCTCTCCACGCCCCTATCCCTGGATTCCCCTTTTTCCCCGCAGACGGAACCCCGACAGACCCCCTGACTACCGGACTACCCTGACCACCGGACTACCCTGACTCTCCCTAAACCCTCCGTTAGGTATTTTGGTTTTCTTGATAGATTAGTGTTAGATTTATTTATTTATCTAGTTAATTATTTATTTTTATATATAGTTATATATATATAGATATATTCATTATTTATATATATATATTATATTAGCTATAGATAGAGATAGACTCATTACTAGTATAGTGATTATTATTATTATTAGATATATATTTATATATAGGTATTTTATACCTACTAGCTACGTTCCCTGTGAATATAATAAAGACCCGTGGAACATAATACTTGTGTCTGTTCTCCATTGTTTACTCACTGACTCCTGATCGTGTCTGGGTCCTAACACAGAAGGCGGTTCAGTCAATGAACTGCATCGAGTGAGTCCAGCGGGATCCTGATGCACTCGGTAACGGTAGCGGGGCTGGGACGAAAGTCTTTTGTTGGGGTCCACTTGCGGTGGAAGAAAACATGGTCTGTTGACGTTGGGAACTAAAGAGGAATGAAGGTGAAGGGAGAAGAGGTGTGAAAAGGATGATGAAAGGGTCAGTGCTTATCTTTATGACCTGCAGCTGCAAGCCAACGCAGTTTCAGCTCACACCAAAAACAAGTCAAACAAGAAATTATACCACATAGGAGGAGGAAAGGAAATTAGAAAAGGATAAAATAGGGATTTTTCTTCACAGACAGTGTGAAAACGGTATCGAACGATCCTAGTTTCCCGTGATCGTGGTCTTGGCTCATCCACACAACCATTACAAAACTACCAAAAGTGCATCTGAGATTAGAAATATATGAATTAATTAACAACATTACCAATATTGCCGACCAGTGTAACAGTCACAAAAGTGAATCAAAATGCTTGTTACATTGAGAAAGGTTGCTCATACTCATCCTCCTGTCCACTCATACATTAATCCCAATCAGTGTTATTGTTGACATGATTGGTAGTTTCCGTGAACGGCTGAATGATGAGTCACTTAAATGTTCCTGCTGCAAGGGACGCCACTATCTCCTTTCTATATATATACACAGGATATATATATATATTGTAACGATACCCGGGGTAAGAGAATGAATGTCCGGTCAGGATTACAAGTTGAACAACTTGTTTATTATTAACGTTGATTTCCCAGGTTACTGGCCGTAACCTACTCCAACCAAACCCAGACTCAACTAAACTCCCGCTCAAAACATAACAACTACCCCTTTATTACGAGTCCCTCCCACTTCATTATGATTTGCCACCCACCCAGATTGACAGGTAACACCTTCCAATAGACGCACACGGGAACGGCTGCATCAGAACAACACAGAATGCACATAACACATGTAATTAACGTCCAGGGTCACTACAATATATATATCCTTGAGCAATAATAATACATGTATTTTTATAAGCACTTCAGAATACTTTACAGCAAGAATAAAATCAACAAAAATAAATGTAGCATGGCTAAAGAGATATACCTGCTCCTTAACCGTCTACTGGTAGGCTTTTTTTTTTATATCTCAAAGATTAAGAGAGAACGAGGTAATTTGTAGTGTGTGTGTGTGTGTGTGTGTGGGGGGGGGGGGTTACTTATAAGTGAACGGTGATGATCTGCTGAGTGTTTGAGGACATAATCGCCACGAAACAATCAGAAAATAACGTTTCACTCCCTCACTTTATTTTATCTAGCGCCGGTCCCTCTCTCTATTCATTCTCTAGCTCGCTCGACCACTGCTCGCGCAGTTCGCGCTCTCTCTCTCTCTACACCACAGCCGCTCTGGCACCACTAAAAAAACGGAGTGGACACTAAAGATAAAGATAAAAATGTAAATAGTTCTGCTTTTGTCTCAATAGAGGCAATCCACTTATTTTATTTCCTCTGGGGCCTTGAGCTTCATGTGTGAAGAATCCAAACAGTTTGTTGTGTTGAAAGTTAATACAATCTTGATTCATTTATTCCATGTAACTTTTTCATTGGCTTTATGTCTTATATCGATTTATATATTATGTCATTACAGCAGCAGACATATTCAAATAGCCCATGATGTACTGCAAAAAAGTTATATTTGAATAATATATGCTGAACAGTTAATGGCAAATTAAATACCTTTTGAAGTTTGGAACAGCCTCTTCAAGTTTCAAGTTTCAAGTATTTTATTGTCACTTCACAATTTACACGTGAGTATAAGCAGTGAGTGAAAAACCTTTTGTGCAAAACGCCCGACAGCCGACAGTAATTATAAGGAATACAAAATAGAATAGAACTACAAAATAGAAATAGAACTGTGCAAAATAGAAATAGAACTATAAATAGAATTTCTATGTAAAATAAGTAAATGAAATATAAAATGAAATGGAATATACAGCAGAAATATCCAGGTGAGCAATACACATATGAATCAATGTACTAAAATATACATTGTTATATGCTGACATTCACAGAATGTCACAGAATACCTTCCCAGACAGTCGACACAACACTAGCACCAGCAGTTGGCACCAGGACTAGCACGAACACCAGTACTAGCACCAGCACTAGCAGTAACACTAGCACCAGGACCAGCACTAGCAGTAACACCAGCACTAGCACCAACACTTAGCACTGCTACCAGCACTAGCTCCAGCAGTAACAACTTATCACCAGGACTAGCACTAGCAGTAACACTTAGCACTAGCATTAGACATTGATGCCAGACAGGCAGGCACTGCTTATTTTCTTTGTTTTCACGTGAGAAAAATGTTGTCACCTTCACCATTGACCCTCACCAGTTTGCACCCCTGCATTAAATGTTACTAAAGTGTGTGTGACAATCATGTTTATTTCAACCTCTAGTACTATTCCTAATGGGGCTGCAAGAAACAATAAAATAGCTACATTTCAATACGTTTTTGCTAAAGCTCAAGGTGAAAGCCCAAAGAGATTCAGTTCACTGTCACATTGAACCAAATAATGCAGCAATTTGGAAGCTGGGACAAGAAAATGCTTGGCCTTTTTTTTTTTTTATTGAAAATGAACTGTATTATTAATACGGTGCATTTATTTTCTGTCTGACTTTTCTGACTGACAATTTTTTGTTGTCATTTGATTTTATTGCCCTCTGTAGAGATGGTTAATGACTTAAATGTCTTTTAAGACACGTATATCTATCTTTCTATCTATTCCTATCCTACCTGTGTGACAGTTTTTTGATCCCATTTCCCAGAACCCAGCTAAACTTAAAATGTGCGTAAATGTACTGCAGATAGGTTTAGAAAAAGAGAACGTGTAATTAATTTTTGTTTGTTCTTGTGAGAAAGAGGTTTCTTGCACACCCCAACTCACATGCGAGACGGAACGCAACCAAGGAGTCACGGTGTTGGATAAAGCAGGAGTCGGCTCAGAGAGTTTTTAGTTCACAAATGGTGCTGGTTTATTCACAAGCAAGTCAGAGCAAAAGAATACAGCCTCTCAGCAAGCTGTCTCCACTCAAATGCCTTTCCTTCCTTTTTCCCACCCAGTCTTCCCAACAGGGTTAAATAGGCCTGCCAATCAGCTCTTAATTGGGAGAGCCCACTGGGCTTGGTGATACCCCCATGATCAAACAAAATAACACCAATAGAAAATAGCTGTAACATTATATCATTATCGCATAATGATATAAATACCCCTACCCCCAAACCTAGTCTTTGACATACATCATATTAACAATTACAACCACACACAGAGTAATCAACTCCACCTCAGCCACCCCCCCGCCATCAGCAACCAAATTGACTGTCCCGGAACAGAGAATAAGGCTCTGGTTCCAATGCGGCACGTGTTCCCCACGGACCAGTTTGCGGACGGACAGGAAGAAGGTGAAGAAAACTAATCGTGAGGTTCGTGGAATACAATGTATTGTGTGACCTGCTGAATATTATTAGTGTGGCGTAAATAATGAACTGACTAATGACGTGTGTGTCGTGTTGTTTGTGTGTGTGTATTGTGAAGAAAGCGTAACAAGCTAAACGTAACCTCTGGGAAAATGCGACCCGCTTTCACAGTTCCTTTCCAGATTTCTTCAAGATGTCCTTTCATGAAGTGAAATGTAAGTTTCTCCACTATTCCCAACAGAATGTTAAACACTACAAAGAGCATCATTATCGAAGAAGTTCAGGCCTCATCTGTATTCACACAGACTGTTTGAAAACTTTTCAAAGCCAAGCAGAACTTAAAAATCATTTGAAAGAACATATAAAAGTAGCTTCTAAAATTGTACACAAATAATTCTGTGATTTGTGTACATTCTCTGAGCCTAGTGACATTAAATACTTCACTCATCTGAAGACTCATCTGAAAAACAGAGAAGTTGTTAAATGTCCCTTTGCAGGTTGCTTTTTCAAGTCCAGTGTGCTGTCAACATTTCCACCTTTGAAAATTTCAGACCAGAGCTTTTGGCACAGCATACACTTTCAGTGCCTGTAATAGAAGAGGATTTTGTTTCGGACATCTTGTTTCGAAGATATACTGATTCGGTACCTGAGGTTGAACCTGAACTTGAAAATGGACAGGCCATTCAAAATCAGTTGGGATCTCTATTTCTCCACATGCAAACACTTTTGCATGTATCAAATTCAGCAATACAGGAAATAATTGATGAGTTATTTGACATTGGAGAGTTTGCTCATCAAAATATAAAGACAGTCATTGATAAAGTTTTGAAAGACAATAATTGCATAGCTGATGCCTCTGTTATAGCTTCATTAACTGATGAAATACAAACTTTGAACCCACTCAAATTGCTCTCAAGGGAGGGGCCTCTTGGCACAGAGCACAAAAGACAGTCATTTTATAGAAAGAACGTTAGTGTTATAGAACCAGTTAAATGCACAAGACAAAAAAGTTTATGTTCCTATTTTACATTTGCTGAGTAAACTGTTAGAAAGAAGTGAGATACTTCAGACACTAGAGACATCCAGTCAACATGAAGGTCATTACAGTTCATTTCAAGATGGTGAATACTTTAAAGAAGTAGTGAAGAAGTTCTCTGAAGAATTAGGCTATAGCTCTTGGACTATATATTGACGATTTTTAAGTTCGTAATCCATTAGGCACTTCAAAAAAGAAGCACATAGTTTGTGGTATATATTGGGTGATAGCCAACTTACCCATAAGACTTCGATCAACATTATCATCAATTTATTTAGCTGTGTTGTGCAAAACTGTACACAAAAGAATATGGTTACAGCAAGGTTCTAGAGCCTCTGATTAGGGATCTTGAGCTCCTCGAGAGAGAAGGTGTGTTTGTTCAGAGTCTCGGCTCTAATGTTAAAGGGACAGTTTTGTATGTATCTGCAGACAACTTGGGTGCACACTCACTTGCTGGATTCCAAGAGTCGTTCAATGTTGACAAGCTTTGCCGATTTTGTTTGGCAAATCGTGTAGATATTCAGCAGTATGGTGTCAGAAGTGGGGTTTTTACTTTGAGAACAGCAGAATTGTTTGATGAAGCTGTTAATGTGCTTCAGACCACTGATGCCTCATGTGTTGATGGTTTGAAGAGAGACTGGCCTTTAAACAGACTGGCCCACTTTCATGCTGCAAAAGGATTTCCACCTGATTTTCTGCACGTTTTATTCGAAGGAATTGTACCTGTGGAACTCTGCATATGCCTCTCAGATCTGATTGCTAAGAAGTATTTTACATTGAATGACCTCAATTGTGGAATAACAACATTCCCCTTTCAATTCTATGACAAAACTAACAGACCTCAGACAATACAAACAAACTTTAAAAAAAAGGGAACTATAGGTGGCAATGGACATGAGAACTCGGCACTTCTGAGATTTCTTCTGCTGTTGGTTGGCCACCGCATTCCAGAGGGTGAAAAAACTTGCCATATAATCCTTGAATTAAAAGACATTGTTGAGTTGTTGTCCAGTCCCTCATTCACAACAGAAACCCTGTATACCTACAAGCCAAAATCTCTGACCACCGACAGTTGCTATTAGAAGTTTTTCCTGGTACTAAATTGCGGCCTAAACATCATTATCTTGAACATTATCCTGTGCTCATAAAAAAATGTGGTCCCCTAATTGAATTTTGGACAATAAGATTTGAGGCTAAACATTCTTTCTTTAAAAAGGTGGTTCGTGACGCTGTTAACTTCAAAAATATTCTGCACACTTTGGCCACAAGACATCAACTAATGTTGGCATGTTATTTGGAGATGCCAAGTGTTTTTAAACCAAGCATCAAAACTGGACGGGTATCTGTTGTATCTGTGGGCAGCTTAGATGCTGCTATCAGAGAGACTATATGCAACAAGTTTAAAGGCCTGGACTCTGTATCACTCACCTCCACTGCCCATTTAAACGGGACAAAATATTCCAAAGGGATGGTGCTCTCAGTTGGGCACACAAGTGGACTTTTGGGAGAGTACTTGAGATCTGGATGGCCGTATATCTTTAATTATTGAACTGTTTACAGCTGGCTTCTTGGAGCATCTCAGGCGTTACCAGCTCGCCAAAAAGGACCCTGCAGCAACTGTTGTTGTCGATCCTGAGCAGCTGAATGACTACATCCCCCTGGCCACATACCTTGTTGACAGAAAGCTTCTCATCACACCGAGGACATTCATGATACAATAAGGCATAGTAAACACACCCTTGCTCATTTATTAAACCCCTTTTTATTTTTACTGTTTTAACTCTTAACTCACTGCTGGCCTAATGCAATAACCTAACACATTTACTGCAGACAACGCACTTCTTCACTCCTATAGTAAAATTTTGTGTGCTTAGTCTATGCTGCTTTTACTGTTTGTTTTCAGCTTCTTTCATCTTTGTTTTTGTTTTGTCACCCTGTTACAGCTGTTGGTGCCTCCAAGATGCTTCTCAGAGTTATTTTGTCACCTCAAGACATAAGGTGTGTCACCCTAGAGCAGGGGTCACCAACCTTTTTGAACCTGAGAGCTACTTAAAAGGTACTGAGTAGTACGAAGGGCTACTTGTTTGATAAAAATTTCCTGAATAACAAAGTTGCACACCTTTTAATAATGATCGATCACAGCTGCGATCGCAGCTGTGACGTGGCACCGGAGTCGGGAGCCACGCCCACCCTCACACAGCGAGCCCGCTGACACGAGACCGTGACATCAATGGTGTTAAAGCTAGTGATGCCCGCAGCACAGCTGTGTAGTTCTGTATAATCACAGCTGTATAGTTCTGTATAATCACAGCTGTATAGTTCGCTGTATAATCGCGGTTCTGATCTGGGAGGGGGGGGTTGGATATTGGTGGGGACATGTCCCCAGCGTCCCCACTAAATGCTACGCCCATGAATCCACTTATCGGCGCCTAAAGCATATGGGTCAACAAGACGTATCCCATTCACCAACGTTAATTTCGTAGCATAACTTGTTTTATCACTGGGTGACAAGCTGTTGACTTTTTTTTAATTTAGAGCATGCCTTGCGGGCGACTCGCGGGGTCCCTGCGGGCGACCAGGTGCCCACGGGCACCGTGTTGGCTACCCCTGCCCTAGAGTGTGTTCCTGACTCAGTCAAGGAGCTATGTGAAGCACTGTGCACCCGTCTGGGCTTGCAAGGAAACTTCATTCTACAGTTTGAAGATCCAGACTTGGGAAATGAGCTCTGCAATTTGACAGACATCAAAGATCTACCAACTGATCAAGCAACACTGAAAGTTTTGTTCACACTTTCTGATCCAGTTTCTGACTCAACATTAGATACTGCAAGCTTGAGTTCCCTAAGTGGTGCTTCATCAGTGGAATGGCCTGATCCTTTTGTTGTTCCTGTTTTCTCCCATGATGTTGAACTTCAGCTGAGCGCAGCAAATGATGCCTATGCCAAGGATGGAACAGTGATGGTCATCCCCAAGGGTGTTAAGAGTGAAATACTGGACAAACTAGCTGATATGATATCCAAAATCACCGCCTATCCAAGTAAAGAACATTATGAAAGTGTAGCCACAGCTCTTGGAGCAAAGCACCCTTGTCTCAGAGAGCCGGGTTCTGCCAAAGGATGGTATTGCTGGGTGTTCAACTTGAAATTCAAGATGGGCAATTACCATCAGAGGTTGATGGCAGCTGCATGGATGCCCTGAAGTTCTTGTAAATAAGAGAAAGAGGGGACAGACAAACAGCAAGACAGTCAATAGGTCAAAGGGAGAGGTCCACTACTTGCCAGATCCACCTGAAGGACAAAGTGGCATGAAATCAGAGGAGAATCGGAAGACCATGCTTCTAGAGGTGCAGAAGCGTGATCCAGACTTGCAGCTCCTGGTTGAATTGATGACGGCAACATTCTCTCAGCGAAGAAAGGAAATCATTGGTGATGAGCCACTCATCTCTGTAGTCATGGACAGATAATAATAATAATAATAATAATAAACTTTATTTATATAGCACCTTTCAAGACAAGAGTCACAAAGTGCTGCACAAGATAAAATACATGATAAAACAGTAGGAAAACAATCAACCAAGCAAATTAAACAAGGAAGCACAACATTATCAGAACATAAAACGTAATTAAATAGTACATATTAAAACTAAAATAGACAGGCAGAACAGTGAGAATGATTGACGAGAGGTTAGGATGAAGAGAGGGGGAAGGCTTTCGTGAACAGGTAGGTTTTAAGATGGGATTTAAAAGTTGGGAGGGTATCCAGTTGGCGAATGCACTTGGGAAGGGCATTCCACATTTTAGGGCCGCGAACGGAGAAAGCTCGTTCTCCCTTGGCAACAAGATGGGACTTCTTGGGCACCTCAAAGAGAGCCCCATCAGAGGAACTGAGGGCACGGGCAGGGTTATAGGGGGTTAGGAGGTCAACAATATATTGGGGGGCAAGGCCTATTCTTGCCTTAAAAGTTAATAGGAGAATTTTAAAATCAATTCTAAAAGCAACGGGGAGCCAGTGAAGCGAAGCTAGGACTGGGGTGATGTGATCTCTTTTTGGCCTGCATTGTTTAATGAGAGACAGGTAACCAGTGCCAACTGAGACCTCCACCGGTGCTAGAGAACAAGGACATTCTGTATTTGCTTACTTAAACATTAATGTTATCAGATAGCATGTAATCTGCATGTCATAATCATATTTTCATCTGTACTTGCTACCCCACTACTCTAGTTCAGTAGAATAGTCACTACAGATCTGCTGCAGTCATTCCTGGATGGACTAGATGCCTTGGTGCCAAGTCTGTTAGAGCTGTACAAAGCAGCCGTTTCATCAAGCAGGAGGTTGACCCTTAGCAGTGTTCTGCAGTGTCTTCAAAAGGAGGTATGTATAGAAATGAACTTATCAATGTGTAATAAAATAAGGATTTCTGGTATTGCATTCACTCACTCTTGTCTCTAATTGTATGTAGGACACAACCCAGAACAGAAGAACAGCTGCCCTACTTGGTCTTCCACATTTCTTTTCAGAGGATACTTCTGAGATAATCAGGATGTGTGATGTATTTACACTTTGATATAATATATTTACACTTTGATAAGAAACTGATGATACTAGATTCATTGTCATTTTAAATGTGAACAAGGAAATGTTTTCCATGTCCATTTTTGTTGGAATTATCACATAACCTTTCTTTTCACTGAAAACAAAGGTTCATCTTTCAAATCAGTTAAAAAATTTGAAAATTAACTCGTGATAGGTATTTTTTAAAGAGCATTTATAATAATGCATTGAGTTGATATGATGCATGTGTTTCTTTCTTTTACTCCAAATTATGCATAAGCTCTGCACCAAATTGTTACTGGTCAATTTGAACTCTTTCCAAAGTCATTTTAGCGTCCATATCTTGACCACAACTGCATAGCATGTCATTTATTAGAATTACTGTACATAAAATGTAAATTAGGATTAAATCTGTCCATTTGTTTGTTTGTTTTAGGTTCATGGTGAAACCCTGGATGTTGTCATGAAGGGAATGCATGTTGGCCTCCTGATTGGACATGAAGGCGTCCTGCATGATGCTTTTCCTCTTGAAATCTTCAATGTGGCTGTGGTGGTAGAGGAGACAATTGTTCTTCATGACCTCAGAGATGTGCCCACTGGTTTTGCTATGCTAATGGACACCATCTACTGCCTTAATCTGGAGTACCCTCGCGATATGAAGTACTCATTTGAATTCCTGCAGAGGGTCATCATGAAGATAAAACCCGACCATTGCTCAGCTAGGATACACAGACTGATGACTGCACGTCTCAAGCCTTAACTGGGAGGAAACTTACTTGCTTCCCTAGAGAAAGTAATGTGTGGACCAAATGTTGAAAACAAATCAGAGGTGAAAAACAATATAGACTCGTTCTAAAAACAAGTTTGAATGCTGCTAAGGAGTCATGAACATCTCAAGCCTTTGGAGGACACTTTAGTTGCTTGACACTGTTCAGAATTGATCCAACAGACCATGTGAAGCAAAAGCCAAGTACTGCTGAAAAATATCAGAAGCAGAAATGTGTGGACTTGTTTTTATAACAAGTTAGTTTAATGTTAGTAAATTACTTTGAAGAAACGTGTTACTGTTAAACTATTGCTGAAAAATAAATCAGAGGTAGAAACAGGACATGGAATTGTTCTTAAAACAATTATTAACACCTCAAGCAATTACTTGGATGAAACCCTTGTCATTTTGCACTGTTGAGCATTGATTAGAGGCAGAAACATTACACAAGCTTGTTCTTGTTCCTTGTAGAAAGTGTTTACTAGTTGGATAATGTTCAGCATATTTGTAACACCAGTAAATGACCAAGTATAGTTCAAACCATTCAGAGGACAAAAAGTGAATCTGTTCATATAAAGAGGACACCTGAAGATTTAGAGTAATTGATAAGCAATTATGAAAAACAAAATTCAACAAAAATGATGGCAGTGTTTTTCTTTTGAATTGTGTATTAGGAATCTTATACACACGACAATGCGGTTAATTGTCTGATTTTTATGAAGCTGTCCCAGATTTTGTGTGATTGTACATGCCATATCCCTCCTTATCACTCACTCTCTCCATCTACCTTCTCTTTCTATACCTCTCTCACTCTATCTCCCTCTCTCCTAGTTCTGTAACACATTGGAGGAACCTGGATATTGTTTTGATAACATGGATGCATGTTTTATTCATATTTCCGTTTTCCTACAAGTGGCATTGAGCTTTGTGAATGTTTTGGTCCATCTTCCAAATTTGAACTGCTGTCATCCCTTCAACATCCATCTCTCCACTATCAGCAATGTACCAAAAACCAATGTTAAAGTTTGTGTAACATTGTTCTTGTTGAAATACATTTAATATTTTTGAACAGATGAGTTGTAAGTTAATTCAGTGTGAACTTTAAAGAAACTGGCAAACTTGCCAATATTAGTCAAGATAAGGAATACATCTAAGTAGAAACACCTTAAAAAGAATATTGCACATAATGATGAAAGGTAATGTGGCATGGTAATATTTTAATATGGCAATATTGCAAGGATAATATTGAGAAGAAGTATTGCACATGACGAAGAAAATTGCACATGATGATGAGGAGATGAGAGGTAATATTGCAAGGTAATATTTAGAGGTAACATGATATTAAATATATAGTGCATGATATTGAGAGGATTGCACATGCGCACGGTGCGCACGGTTTACTAACTCGTTCCCTCGTAAACCGTGCGCACGATTTCCGAATCCGAGAGAACGAGTTAGTAAACCGCTCCCACGGATTTACACAACGTTGTTTTTTTTTATCATGTGACCCGAGGGGGGCTCCGTAGGATCCTAAAATGTCAAAAAGCAAAAAGTGAACATTATAATACGCGTATTAACCGAATCATTACGCACGTCTGAATGTGACAAGCGACAAACACACATTTAGTAACTTACCCTTTTCGCAAATACTTTAAGATGTAGCGCTGATTTGCGGCTAATGTATTGTGCGTAATATTCACCGGTCGGCTCCTGCTTATAGCAAACCACCAATCAGACAGAAGAGAGTTGAACACACCAGAATGTTCCAGCAGACGCTAGAAACTCGTGAAGCTCAAGGAGGCTGACGTGTTGTTTTTCCTTTACTGTAAAGCATGGTATAGTCGCGCTCATGAAACCGTAAAGCATGGTATAGTCGCGACCATAAAACCGTAAAGCATAGTATAGTCGCGACCAGAAAACCGTAAAGCATGGTATAGTCGCGACCAGAAAACCGTAAAGCATGGTATAGTCGCAACCATAAAACCGTAAAGCATGGTATAATCGCGCTCATGAAACCGTAAAGCATGATATAGTCGTGACCAGAAAACCGTAAAGCATGATATAGTCGCGACCAGAAAACAGTAAAGCATGGTATAGTCGTGACCAGAAAACAGTAAAGCATGGTATAGTCGCGACCAGAAAACCGTAAAGCATGGTATAGTCGCAAGCATGAAACCGTAAAGCATGGTATAGTCGCAACCATAAAACCGTAAAGCATGGTATAGTCGCGCTCATGAAACCGTAAAGCATGATATAGTCGCGACCAGAAAACAGTAAAGCATGGTATAGTCGCGACCAGAAAACAGTAAAGCATGGTATAGTCACGACCAGAAAACCGTAAAGCATGGTATAGTCGCGACCAGAAAACAGTAAAGCATGGTATAGTCGCGACCAGAAAACCGTAAAGCATGGTATAGTCGCGACCATAAAACCGTAAAGCATGGTATAGTCGCGACCATAAAACCGTAAAGCATGGTATAGTCGCGACCATGAAACCGTAAAGCATGGTATAGTCGCGACCATAAAACCGTAAAGCATGGTATAGTCGTGACCATAAAACCGTAAAGCATGGTATAGTCGCGCTCATGAAACCGTAAAGCATGATATAGTCGCGACCAGAAAACCGTAAAGCATGGTATAGTCGCGACCGCAAAACCGTAAAGCATGGCATAGTCGTTTATGTGCTAATGAATTGCATAATAGTGGTGTCCTCATTCTATGATATGCCGAGTGGTATCTAATTTTGTTGGATGAAATTATTTCTTGGCTGAATGTAAGGCTACAGTATTGAGTGATATGGCCTACGTCAGTCACTCTGATTGCTTCTTTCGAGTTACATTTGTGAATGTGGAACAAACTAACTATTTAAAAATCAGGTTTTGTGAAAAGCAAGTGCCTACCCAAGCCACTGATTTTCCCACACTTTGCTGAGATACAATAAACAAATAACAGCTTTCGGCTCCCGTAGTACACAGAGAAGAGTTTTTACGTTAATTTCATGAGGTGAATGTTTGACAAAAGTCATGACATATTCTCAACAGAAGTGAATTTAAATTTTTATTATTGCTGGTATACACGAAGAATAAACAATGTGAAAAAAACAAAATAGAATGTGTTAACAGTATGTTTGAGACAGACACAAAATACACAGAGATTGGAAAAACTATTGCCTTATCTAAAATATCTTAAGTTACATGTTGTCCAAAGTCCTATGGCATTCTCCTCATATGCACAAAGGATCCCATGTATCTTGAGGTCCTTATCACTTTGTCTGAAACACACAATAATTTAGTTTTAGTTTCCCATCCTGTTTCCCCTTCAAGAGGTACATTTTAAAACCATCAAGTTTAAACATTGAAAACAGTAAGGTAAACATACTGCTCTTTACTAACTCAACATCTATTGAATGTACATTTGTCTCACCTTTATAAGCGTGACCAAGATGCCATAGCAGAGGGAGATGAAGAAGAGGAGGAGGAAGGTAATTGTCATTAACCAGTTCTCCTCCCCCACCTCTTGGACAAAATCTAGTTTGTTCTCATCAAAGAACACACTTTCTTCGAGAATCTCTAGGAAAGGTGTGGAACAGTTAGTGTGGCACCTAGTAGGTCTCAAAGCTCATTGACTTTGAGACCTTTGAGAATTCAGAGTATTTGCATAACATTGACGAGTTTCCCAAGTTATACATCTGACTTAAACGGCTTCAGAAAGAAAACATGGCAGCAAAACCTTAATTCTGTCAGATATTACCATCCTTTTTTACATATAGAAAATGAACTTGAGCAAGACATTTCTCATAGAAACATAGGTGGGTCCAAAATCAAAATCACCCACAAGGTCTATTCAGTAGGAGCCTATGTAACCATGATTATATACAAGGAGGCCAACTTTATGCCATACCATTTAAGTGCTCCAACGATTCATCAAGACATGTGAATGTACAAACCTGGTTTGGAAATGTTCAGGGCTATATTGATGGTGGAATGTGTCACACTGCAGGTGTAGATCTCCCCAGGTAGCCATTCAGTGGGAGAAACAGCGAGTCGGCTTTGGACGCTGAACTTCCCCTTTGGACCTTTGTGAGGTTCACTGGTATTGTAGCTCTGGAGCTGTGTGGTGCTATCGAGAAGCCAGGTGATGTTGATGGATGCAGGGCTGAATCCATAAGCCAGGCACACCAGCTCATGAGGACCCTGCAGAAGCACAGCTGAAGGCTTGCTCGGCGAGAGTGAGCCTGAAGGAGAACGACAATGATCAATCCGACACAAGAATCAATCTGTACAAAAGTTAAGATAAGAGGGACCCATTAATCTGCTTGAAGGAATAGAGGGAAATCAGTAGACTGAAATTACATGAGATTGCAATGGCTTTCAGGGAAGATATGTTTCTGATGCTTAATGCACACCGTGCTGCTAACCCTTAATAACACAATTAGAAGTAAATTACAAACTTCTATTGTCAGATGTCAGATAGATTTGTAAGTAATTTCAATGTGATCAATCTTCTTTGTGCAGAAGGTGACATTCCCGCCAAAAACAGTAAAATCAGTGAAACATTTGATTTGCTTGCCACACAATCTTAATTCTTAACTCTTTAACTCTATCCCAAACAATACAGAAATGGTAGTACCACATTATATACAAAACAATAATAAGACATCCGTGTAATATTTCATGCCATTAACCACTTACCAAACACATGCTCTATGTTGTGCTTTTGATTAACTCTTGTGATGATTCATGTTTGACTACACAAGTATAAGTGGACTCCTGGTCCCTTCAGTTAGGGACACATTTAGTCTGCTACTGGTGGAGTAAGTGCTGCTGCCAGCGGGCATTATTTAACACACAGGGACTGATGGTGTAATCAGATGAATGGTTAGTCCAAGACCAATCCTTCTCCCAGGTTCACCATGATGTCTTGCAGTGGAAGAATCCAGAGACTGAACCAGCGCAGTGCTTGGCCGCTGTTGGAAGCCTAACCCTCTCCAGTGCGGATGACCATGGTATTATCTCCACAGATGGTTAGACCTTTGGGTCTAAAAGAAAGAATATGGACAGTAGATGGAGGAAATTGGGTTCGCAAAATTTGAGATGTATTAACTAGACATGTATTCCAATCTAGAAACTGTGCTTGAATTGGGCTTTGTATGTCTGCGGAGTGCGTCACCTTCTGCTTTTGCTTATATGCCTCCTCACGACGTTGCCTGGCACATGGGTGCTTCGCCTCGCAAAGAGAATTGTATGTAGGTCGCCCAAGTCTCTGCTGATACATTCAAGGAAGCTTCTCATGGTCCTTTGTGCCATTAACTGTGTGGCTCACAGGACGTTCTGTGTGTACATTTCTGAGAAGTACTGACCCCACCCATCTCCAGATGATGGAGAAAATCTCAACATTTGTAGCCAACAGAGAGTACATGTGATGACAACGATGCCATTATTACTCGGGTCGTGGAGCTGTGGGGGCCCTTCATGGAAAACACCAACTGCCTTGCGATGAAGCTGGAATTCAACTGGAAAGGGAGGTACAAATGTTGTTTGTGGATATTTCGAAAACACCAATGATAGAATCAGAAGAATCAGTTACAATCAGTTTGATTTCACCTATGCTCCTCTGTCATTCTGTTTCTACTTTACCTGAACGATAGGCTGATATTCTGACTGACAACCTTCTGTGTAGACGTGTCTGAGACTTGACAGGTAAAAGCATTCCCAGTCTTCCACTCGGTCTGAGGGATGCTGAGATGACTGCTTATAGCCACTCGTCCATCATCACCAGAGAACTAACGTTACGATTCAGAACGACGGAGCAATATTGGAAAAATGATACCAAAGATTATTTCGTTTGCGTATAAAAACTACGCGGTGGTCAACAAAAAACGAATTGCAGTATGCAAAACGTGCGGGTCGACAATCACAGACGGAGACGCAACAACTTCCAACTTTATTCGACATTTGAAGCTGCACAAAGAACGGTAAGTCGAGGCTAATATTAACGTTAGATTGTTGACAAATTAGATTGTTTTGCCAACAAGTTGATTATGAAATTAATAATGCTAGTGCAGGATGTTGGGATGTGCCCGTTCGGACCGGGACGATTTTCTCGAGAACCACTCCTCCGATCGACTTCGCACTCGACACTGACACATGACTGACAGACTTTTGGCCAATTTGGTCTTTTGCAAATGCAATGCATCATAGGGCCCTGAGATAACAGAAAAAGCACAACCCTGTGGGTAAATGAAACTGTTTATGCATTTCACGTTCTCTCTCTCACACACACACACACACACACACACACACACACGTAGTCTCCATGAATCACGTTTTGTCTCCCATCTCTGGGATCTGCATGGTTTTTCTCAGACATTCAGGCCAGTGCTCAAATTGTAGGCCTACTTGAAGGTCAGTAGCAATTGTTTTGATGTACCTTATAATAAATGATTGTAACTTTACGGCAGGATTTTTTTAGGTGTCTAGAATATATCAGTAGAGAGAGAGGGACAGAGAAAATAGAGGAATTGGTTAGTGTGGTATGAGGGGGGAGGGGTTTCATTGATACCTTTTGAATGAAAATACATTTAATTGTAAAATAAGATAAAATGCTGCTTCTTTGTTTGGATTACTTGTTTTTTTTTATTAAGTTCAGTCGCACTTGTTTTAAAGGGATGGTTCACGCTCATTGCACAATTCTCTAATAGTTGTCTTACCTTGTATCTTTTACCTCTTAACTTCTGCTGCTTTCATGTAGATGTTCAATAAAACATTTTAAATTGTATTTGTATAGCCCTTAATCACAAAACAGTCTCAAAGGGCTTTACAGGCCAGATTATTACAAAAATGTTTTCTTTTAAAATAAGGCCATGAAAACGACCCGTAAGGCACATAGGTTCATCTACTGGGGAACTGGAGGACTAGTCCAGCAGGAGGTCCCTGTAGTCCAGCAGGAGGTCTCTGTAGTCCACCAGGAGGTCCCTGTAGTCCACCAGGAGGTCTAGTCCAGGAGGTCTTGGTGGTAGTCACAGGTCAGTACGAGGTCGGTGCGGCCTCTGTCGCGAAGCATTCATGATTTCTGTAAATGTAATATATTATTAGTCTTGAAACGACTCCCTTAAAATGGCATTACATTTGGTGAAGAGCGCATTATGACTTGTTTAGGACTCGAAACTCAAAGTTTAGGACTTGGGACTTGACTTGGGACTTGTCAGTCTTGACTTGGGACTTGACTCGGGACTTGCCTGTCTTGACTTGGGACTTGACTTGGGACTTGAGTGCAAAGACTTGAGACTTACTTGTGACTTGCAAAAAAATGACTTGGTCCCACCTCTGGATATTACCATCCTTTTTTACATATAGAAAATGAACTTGAGCAAGACATTTCTCATAGAAACATAGGTGGGTCCAGAATCAAAATCACCCACAAGGTCTATTCAGTAGGAGCCTATGTAACCATGATTATATACAAGGAGGCCAACTTTATTGCCATACCATTTAAGTGCTCCAACGATTCATCAAGACATGTGAATGTACAAACCTGGTTTGGAAATGTTCAGGGCTATATTGATGGTGGAATGTGTCACACTGCAGGTGTAGATCTCCCCAGGTAGCCATTCAGTGGGACAAACAGCGAGTCGGCTTTGGACGCTGAACTTCCCCTTTGGACCTTTGTGAGGTTCACTGGTATTGTAGCTCTGGAGCTGTGTGGTGCTATCGAGAAGCCAGGTGATGTTGATGGATGCAGGGCTGAATCCATAAGCCAGGCACACCAGCTCATGAGGACCCTGCAGAAGCACAGCTGAAGGCTTGCTCGGCGAGAGTGAGCCTGAAGGAGAACGACAATGATCAATCCGACACAAGAATCAATCTGTACAAAAGTTAAGATAAGAGGGACCCATTAATCTGCTTGAAGGAATAGAGGGAAATCAGTAGACTGAAATTACATGAGATTGCAATGGCTTTCAGGGAAGATATGTTTCTGATGCTTAATGCACACCGTGCTGCTAACCCTTAATAACACAATTAGAAGTAAATTACAAACTTCTATTGTCAGATGTCAGATAGATTTGTAAGTAATTCAATGTGATCAATCTTCTTTGTGCAGAAGGTGACATTTCCCGCCAAAACAGTAAATCAGTGAAACATTTGATTTGCTTGCCACACAATCTTAATTCTTAACTCTTTAACTCTATCCCAAACAATACAGAAATGGTAGTACCACATTATATACAAAAACAATAATAAGACATCCGTGTAATATTCATGCATTAACCACTTACCAAACACATGCTCTATGTTGCTTTTGATTAACTCTTGTGATGATTCATGTTTGACTACACAAGTATAAGTGGACTCCTGGTCCCCTTCAGTTAGGGACACATTTAGTCTGCTACTGGTGGAGTAAGTGCCTGCTGCCAGGGTATTTATACACAGGACTGATGGTGTAATCAGATGATGGTAGTCCAAGACCATCCTTCTCCCAGGTCACCATGATGTCTGATGGGAAGAATCCAGAGACTAGACAGCGCAGTGTGGCCGTGTTGGAAACCTAACCTCTCCCAGTCGGATGACTGTATTATCTCCACAGATGGTAGCTTTGGGTCTAAAGAAAGAAATATGGACAGTAGATGAGGAAAATGGTTCGCAATTTGATGTATATAGACATGTATTCAATCTAGAAACTGTGCTTGAATTGGCTTTTATGTGCGATGCTACCTCTGCTTTTGCTTATATGCTCCTCACGGACGTTGCCTGGCACATGGGTGCTTCGCCTCGCAAGAGAATTGTATGTAGGTTCGCCAAGTCTCTGCTGATACATTCAGGAAGCTTCTCATGGTCTTTGTGCCATTACTGTGGCTCACAGGACGTTCTGTGTGTACATTCTGAGAAGTACTGACCCCACCCACTCTCCAGATGATGGAGAAATCTTCAACATTTGTAGCCAACAGAGTACATGTGATGACAACATGGCCATTATTACTCGGGTCGTGGAGCTGTGGGCCCTTCATGGAAACAACAACTGCCTGCGATGAAGCTGGATTCACTGGAAAAGGGAGATACCAGAATGTTGTTTGTGGATATTTCGAAAACAACCAATGATAGAATCAGAAGAATCAGTTACAATCAGTTTGATTTCACCTATGCTCCTCTGTCATTGTTTCTACTTTACCTGAACATAGGCTGATATTCTGACTGACAACCTTCTGTGTAGACGTGTCTGAGACTTGACAGGTAAAAGCATTCCCAGTCTTCCACTCGGTCTGAGGGATGCTGAGATGACTGCTTATAGCCACTCGTCCATCATCACTCATCCAGATGTCATCACGAGAAGCAGGTCGGTTCTGAGATCCAGACAGCCACTTGACCTGAGGTCTGAAGCCCCACCCATTGCACATCAGTTTCTGAGGTCCATAGTCTTCAGTGGGAGTTACCAGGAGCTCTATAGATGGGTCACCTAGACAAATCCACACAACATAATCATCTCAGCTGGATCTGAAAAGAGCCATGATGAGAAATGTAACATGATCATGATTCAAACTAGTACAGGTCAAGGGGTCACCTACTGAACATTTTCCCAGTGGAGTTGGAGAGCCAGGAGTTGGAAAAGCCTTGAGTCACTTTACAGGTGAAAGTCTTGTCTTTGTTCCAATGATTTGTGGGGACAGAGAATCGTCTAATGATAGAATGGAGGCCTGAGGCTTTTGGGAGATCAACATACATTTTCTCAGAGATGTCTTCCCCGTTGGCCTGAAAGGTTACGCAGAGGTCACTGGAGGAGAGCTTAGTGATGGCACACTCCAGAAAAGTGTCCTCTTCAGTCCTCACGCTTGGGAAGTATCTTCTAATTAGCACCGATGGACTACTCAATGTAGGCCCTGGGCAACAAACACACACGGCAACACACAATAAGTTTCACACTTACAATAATCAGGTCAATTAAAAGTCAATAGTTTGTCAAGTTTGATGGTGTGCATTACCTGTTAGATTCACAGTCTTTTCAACACTAGGGAAGCAGTGATGTTCGGCCCGACATGTGATGGAGTTGAGCGTCTTCCACTTGTCAACGGAGACTGTGAGGTTGTTACTGGTTAAAGTGTCCTCTTTAGTCTGATCTACTTTGTTGCTGCTTGTGAGCCCTTTGCCGTCCAGAAGCCAGTTTAACTTGATGTCAAATGCAGTGTGGATCACACATGTTGCTGTGACATCAGAACCAGTACTCATGACCGTCTGGAAGCTGGGAGTCGTCAGATGGACGGATGCTGGCGATGAATAAACTGCCAGGGTAAAAGGGGATTGTTATCACACATAAACATCCAATATCAATGGACCTTGCTGAGAATAATTAAGAACCAAAATGATGCCCTTCCTGAGATGTTTAAAGTGGTGTTGAAGTAGAAGAAATCCGAAATACTCAAAAACTAATGACATGTGTGACACTGACTCATGCTCAAAAGCAGTTATACAGTTGAGGTAACTCATTTCAACTATGGCTCCTCTGTCATATGTTTTCTACTTACCTGAGCATAGGCTGATCATTCTGACTGACAACCTTCTGTGTAGCACTTGTCTGACGACCCTTGACAGGTAAAAGCTTCCCAGTCTTCCACTCGGTCCTGAGGGATGCTGAGATTGACCTGCTTATAGCCACTCCGTCCATCATCACTCATCGAGATGTCATCACGAGAAGCAGGTGGTTCTGAGATCCAGACAGCCACTTGACCTGAGGGTTGAAGCCCCACCCATTGCACATCAGTTTCTGAGGTCCATAGTCTTCAGTGGGAGTTACCAGGAGCTCTATAGATGGGTCACCTAGAACAAATCCACACAACATAATCATCTCAGCTGGATCTGAAAAGAGCCATGATGAGAAATGTAACATGATCATGATTCAAAACTAGTACAGGTCAAGGGGTCACCTACTGAACATTTTCCCAGTGGAGTTGGAGAGCCAGGAGTTGGAAAAGCCTTGATCACTTTACAGGTGAAAGTCTTGTCTTTGTTCCAATGATTGTGGGGACAGAGAATCGTCAATGATAGAATGGAGGCTGAGGCTTTTGGGAGATCAACATACATTTTCTCAGAGATGTCTTCCCCGTTGGCCTGAAAGGTTACGCAGAGGTCACTGGAGGAGAGCTTAGTGATGGCACACTCCAGAAAAGCGTCCTCTTCAGTCCTCACGCTTGGGAAGTATCTTCTAATTAGCACCGATGGACTACTCAATGTAGGCCCTGGGCAACAAACACACACGGCAACACACAATGAAGTTTTCACACTTACAATAATCAGGTCAATTAAAAGTCAATAGTTTGTCAAGTTTGATGGTGTGCATTACCTGTTAGATTCACAGTCTTTTCAACACTAGGGAAGCAGTGATGTTCGGCCCGACATGTGATGGAGTTGAGCGTCTCCACTTGTCAACGGAGACTGTGAGGTTGTTACTGGGTTAAAGTGTCCTTCTTTAGTCTGATCTACTTTGTTGCTGCTTGTGAGCCCTTTGCCGTCCAGAAGCCAGGTTAACTTGATGTCAAATGCAGTGTGGATCACACATGTTGCTGTGACATCAGAACCAGTACTCATGACCGTCTGGAAGCTGGGAGTCGTCAGATGGACGGATGCTTGGCGATGAATAACTGCCAGGGTAAAAGGGGATTGTTTATCACACATAAACATCCAATATCAATGGACCTTGCTGAGAATAATTAAGAACCAAAATGATGCCCTTCCTGAGATGTTTAAAGTGGTGTTGAAGTAGAAAGAAATCCGAAATACTCAAAACTAATGACATGTGTGACACTGACTTCATGCTCAAAGCAGTTATACAGTTTGAGGTAACTCTTTCAACTATGCTCCTCTGTTCATTGTTTCTACTTTACCTGAACATAGGCTGATATTCTGACTGACAACCTTCTGTGTAGACTTGTCTGAGACTTGACAGGTAAAAGCATTCCCAGTCTTCCACTCGGTCTGAGGGATGCTGAGATGACTGCTTATAGCCACTCGTCCATCATCACTCATCGAGATGTCATCACGAGAAGCAGGTCGGTTCTGAGATCCAGACAGCCACTTGACCTGAGGGTTGAAGCCCCACCCATTGCACATCAGTTTCTGAGGTCCATAGTCTTCAGTGGGAGTTACCAGGAGCTCTATAGATGGGTCACCTAGACAAATCCACACAACATAATCATCTCAGCTGGATCTGAAAAAGAGCCATGATGAGAAATGTAACATGATCATGATTCAAACTAGTACAGTCAAGGGGTCACCTACTGAACATTTTCCCAATGGAGTTGGAGAGCCAGGAGTTGGAAAAGCCTTGAGTCACTTTACAGGTGAAAGTCTTGTCTTTGTTCCAATGAATTTGTGGGGACAGAGAATCGTCTAATGATAGAATGGAGGCCTGAGGCTTTTGGGAGATCAACATACATTTTCTCAGAGATGTCTTCCCCGTTGGCCTGAAAGGTTACGCAGAGGTCACTGGAGGAGAGCTTAGTGATGGCACACTCCAGAAAAGCGCCCTCTTCAGTCCTCACCGCTTGGGAAGTATCTTCTAATTAGCACCGATGCACTACTCAATGTAGGCCCTGGGCAACAAAACACACACGGCAACACACAATAAGGTTCACACTTACAATAATCAGATCAATTAAAAGTCAATAGTTTGTCAAGTTTGATGGTGTGCATTACCTGTCACATTCACAGTCTTTTCAACAGTAGGGAAGCAGCGATGTTCGGCCCGACATGTGATGGAGTTGAGCGTCTTCCACTTGTCAATGGAGACTGTGAGGTTGCTACTGGTTAAAGTGTTCTCTTTAGTAACTTTGTTGCTGTTTGTGAGCCCTTTGCCGTCCAGAAGCCAGGTTAACTTGATGTCAAATGCAGTGTGGATCACACATGTTGCTGTGACATCAGAACCTGTCCTCATGACCGTCTGGAAGCTGGGAGTTGTCAGATGGACGGATGTTGGTGATGAAACAACTTCCAGGAAAAAAAGTGATTGTTATCACACATAAACCTCAAATACCAATGGACCTTGTCCAGAATCATTAGGAACCAAAATGAATCATGCGTTATAGTGACTATATGTAGTGAGCAGTAATGCAGAAAGTAAAGGCATTGTTACCTTTGCCCTTGAAGGTACTTGTACTTACTTGCACAGATACTGACTTTTTGTGTCTCCTCATGGTCGCCATTGTGTGTTGCCTTGCACTGAACAGTTGGGCCCCTTTTCCACTCCTCAATTTTCAGCTGAATCTGGCTGTTGATGTTGAATGTTTTCTCTACTCCCTCAGCACTTTGTAGCTTGTCTTGGACAGGGGTTGTTGTCAGGGCTGGGTCGTCCAGCAGCCACACCACACTCAGTTTGTCTGGATAGAATCCACTCAGAGTGCAGACCAGGCTCAGCTGTGAGGCCCCAGGTGGGCCTCTCCAGATGGGGTACAGGGTGATGTTTGGAGCAACAACCCGCTCCACTGGGACACAGCACACACTTTAATTTCGCTATCATCCACTTAATAAAGCACTAATGGATCAATGACATTTTTACAGTTTCAGATTTTAATATACAGCATTTTCATCTGTACATGGAACTGAAAGATAACTATTTACAAAATATTCCCATATCCTTGAGTTCAAGCTAGATGGCGTAGTTGATAAGTAACCAAGTGGTTTAGCTGGAGGAGGATGTGGCTGTTTGCGCACGTTAGAGCAGGACATGGCTGAGCAGGCAGGCAGGAGCATAAAGCGACACAGAAGGCCTCAAAAGCAGCCCAGTGGAAAGCAGAAGTGAAACTCGGTAGCCTCAGTGGTGCATTAAGGACACCAGGTGCAAGACTAAATATGGCAGCAAGGGAAATACGCCTCACATTTTAATATCTCAGAATGATTGACATGACTTTCAGTATGTATTTTTTCTTTACCACAACTTTTTGGAAAGTCAGGGGGGTCACCACCACCTGTATTATGTTGCACTCAACAGTGTCTGTTGAGTGCTGGTGTTGACTTCATTAATTACATGAAGTATTACTAAATAAATAATGTACAAAGCCTTTTACCGACACATCATCATTTTACTCTTTTTAACTATTTCCAGTGAATTGAATTGCTTTGTAGGAGCAAACAGTAAGGTCCTCTTTCATCAGTTTTTAATAATAGATTCAAAAAATGGCAATAAAAATCCCTTCATTTGATCTAAAAGAAAAGATAAAATGAAAGAAACCATTAGTATTCAAGTTTACAAATTCCAAGGCGATCATACGTGCTTACACATTAATATTAATAGATTCTGGAAATTATAATCTCAACCATGATTTAAAATGTAGATTTAAAAGACCAAAATGAAATTACCAAAATAATTTGTGATATTAAAAATAAGGACAACTGCTTTAAGCCCCTTGGTACCTTGATGGCAGTGGTTCCAATGCCATAGACCAGCGCGATGAGGAAGAGGATGATGAAGGTGTGAGCTGTGCTTTGCATGCTATCTTCATCTCCATCTGTACTCCAATGGCTTTCAGTCAGGACAAGTAACTCTGGTTGAGAGAGGTTAGAGTTACAAAAACTTGATAATGTACTCTTAATGATTTCATTCTTTCACACAATATCACAGGAAATATTTAATGGTAAATGGTAAATGCTAAATGTTTAATAAGATTCTATCTAAGATCTATCAATGCTTGATACCAAACTTCGGTCACTGGCATACTTGATGAACACAAAGGTCACACATCACATTTTTTTTACCTTCTTCCCTGTTATTGACACAACATATGAATTAAATATACAATTCCTTGTATCAGTTACTTTTCTGTAATCCAATGGTAACAATCACAATGATCCCAGACTTGCTTTTTAAAGACCTCTTATAGAACGTTCTTTAGCTTGGCTAGTGTATTGCACACATTTGGGGGAAGATGGATTGATTTCAAGAATCTACATTGAGTAATCTTTCTTGGCAGAGAACATTCTTTTTCAAGGCAAGACCCAGTAGAGGCAAAACAAGCACACAAAAACAAGACAGGAGTAACAGCTCAACAAATATGAAACAATGCAAAATCTGGAGGATTTGAATTGCCTGAGAGGGATGGGTGTTGGATTTACTGCCACCAAGTCCTCACTTTCAACTTCTAGAATGTCTGATGTTAGCAATTTAGTAGCATGGACTAAATGATGCCTGTAATGCCCACGTATTCACATTGCCAATCAATTGGTATTGTATCAATTCCTTTTGTATATTATATTATATATTGTATAGATATATATTATCACATTGTATTCATTCATTGGTAAAATCCACTAATAAACTAGGCTACATGGGATGAACATCAACAAGATTTAAAGTTCAATGTTTTTTTTATTATTTTGATTTTGAATCAGCATTTTAAAAAGGAACAAACATGGCACGCATGTTAATCCACACACAGAAGCACTGTCCACGGACAATCAAACACGCAGGCAACACACACCACATCTACTGGGACAAGCACGTAGAAGGACTCAGGTTCAGGTTGATAATGTTCACAATTTGGGGCCGGGTGGGGAATTTTTTTCCGAAATGAGCTTGACATTGGGTTGATTTTTCAGAAGTCATAGGAACTCGGGTAAACCTTGCAGCTAACACGGTGCCATTCGCCCATCTGTCAGGCGCTGAGGTAGTGGCCATAAGTGGAGAAACAAAGCCCGTTGTTTCCACAGCGTTTGTTGTGTTTGAATTATAACCATTTCCATCTACTTCCACATTATCAACCGACCACTGCCACCCAGAACGCCTCGGGGTTAGAAGTCTTCAACAAAAGCAAGTCAGGGTCACGCTCCTGCCACTTAAAACATCTACTGGAGGGAGCAGATAAACAGATGGAGGAACTAGACGCCGTCCTGCAAGCATGAGAGAACAATGGAGCCTGTTATGTATTACCAGAAAGTATGAACCATTTAGTTTGTTGACATCAAAAATAAGTGATTCAATAAATAAATATAGGCCTATAAACAAAAAGTTTTTTGTACACTTCTTTACGACTTCATGCATCGTGATAATCATGTATCGGCCTCTACTATGTATTGATTCTTACAGAAAAATATTCCAAATCATACGGCAGTTTTGCAGTTATTTTTCTAATCTGAAAAAGAAAACGCACTCACCGTTGATCTTTTCAAAGGACTTGCGTTTGGGCGGAGTAATTGAATCCTTGATCGCGGCGGAGCAGTACCATTTCATGCCTTTGCTCCATTCATCGTACGTGATGGTGGCCGTGGTGGTTGTTTTTTTCCCGTTGCTCAGCGTTTGCAGAGGCTTGTTGTCGCTCTCATTGTACCAGGCCACGTCCAAGTCCGCGATGCCTTGCACGGTCACCTCACAGATCAGTGCAGCTTTCTTTTTTCGAATACATGCTCTCCAGGGAGATGGGCAGGATATTGATGTCGATTAGCAATACATCTCCCGAGCCTGTGACATTAAGGAGAAAAAACGTACTGGTAATTCTTCCCCTCAGCACGGTTGGCGCTAACATATATATACTATAATATATACTATACATTATAAAAATTATACTCACTTGTAGGTGTGGTGTAGGATAGAGAAGCATTCTTGGATTTCTCCCTATCGGAAAACATGCAGGTGATAACCGTGTCTACATCCTTCCAGAGACTTTCGTCCACCTTGATGTAGCTGGCAGCGCTGTAAAACGTCCCGTGCGCGCTCTTTAAGCCATCGGAAGAAGCGAGGATTTGATCTGGGTCGAGTTTCTCTTCGTTCCTCAACCACGTGATCGTATATTCTTTTGGCGAAAAGTCAACGGCAAAGCAGGAGAAGGAAGCGTTCTCCGCGTCGACGGAACTCATGACACTAAGATTTGGCAACTGACGAAGCACAACTGAAAAACAGTACGACAAGATCGATATGTGGGGGGCTGTGCAGAGGACAGTTCAAGTCTGTGTTCAGTGAAGGCCGAAAACAACGTGGCCGTTCCACCATGAACTTCAAAATGTGGCCCCTCGAAGTAACCTCAACACAGTGCACGCATTTGACTTGCATTGAATTCAACAACTGGACAGAAAATAGCATATACAGCATAACATATAGTCGGTGTGAGAGCAAGGGATAATCAATGAAGGGAAGCACAAATATAGAGGGGATATTAAAAAGGGGTGAGTAAAGCAGTAGCAGGAGTAGTAATATTAGTCGTAGTAAGGTAGAGTTAAGAAGAAACAGTGGGGTAAGCAGAGCAGCTATCTTGTCTGTAATTACCAAGGCTAAACACAGAAATGTCATTAAAAAAAGTCAAGCCTCTCCCCTCCAGCGATATAGATTTTAATCTCTACCTGCAGCAACGACATTGATAGTCATACGCCAAATAATAGCACTACGTTAATAGGCCAGGCCTATAATAGGCATAACAGTTTCATCATTGTACATGCTGATGATTGTGCTATCACTTGGAATGTTGTATGATATAAGGTCAATATTAAATATTATACACACCAAGGGTTTCAATAATAACAACATATACTGTACATATAATGACAATACCAATCAATCCAATTCACAGTATTGTAGTATGATACACATTAGAAACTGTGAGGCGATAACATAATAAGCCATGAAACAATGACAACTTGAATTGTCTCACTGTATCCAACATCATTGAATGAATCTTACCTATTTTATCCTGCTTGCCGACCACAGTCCCACAACTTTTTGGAAAGTCAGGGGGGTCACCACCACCTGTATTATGTTGCACTCAACAGTGTCTGTTGAGTGCTGGTGTTGAATTCATTAATTACATGAATTTCTCAAATTCCCAGTACTTAGTTGCCAAGTATTACTAAATAAATAATGTACAAAGCCTTTTACCGACACATCATCATTTTACTCTTTTTAACTATTTCCAGTGAATTGAATTGCTTTGTAGGAGCAAACAGTAAGGTCCTCTTTCATCAGTTTTTAATAATAGATTCAAAAAATGGCAATAAAACTCCCTTCATTTGATCTAAAAGAAAAGAAAGAAACCATTAGTATTCAAGTTTACAAATTCCAAGGCGATCGTACTGCTTACACATTAATATTAATAGATTCTGGAAATTATAATCTCAACCATGATTTAAAATGTAGATTTAAAAGACCAAAATGAAATTACCAAAATAATTTGTGATATTAAAAATAAGGACAACTGCTTTAAGCCCCTTGGTACCTTGATGGCAGTGGTTCCAATGCCATAGACCAGCGCGATGAGGAAGAGGATGATGAAGGTGTGAGCTGTGCTTTGCATGCTATCTTCATCTCCATCTGTACTCCAATGGCTTTCAGTCAGGACAAGTAACTCTGGTTGAGAGAGGTTAGAGTTACAAAAACTTGATAATGTACTCTTAATGATTTCATTCTTTCACACAATATCACAGGAAATATTTAATGGTAAATGGTAAATGCTAAATGTTTAATAAGATTCTATCTAAGATCTATCAATGCTTGATACCAAACTTCGGTCACTGGCATACTTGATGAACACAAAGGTCACACATCACATTTTTTTTACCTTCTTCCCTGTTATTGACACAACATATGAATTAAATATACAATTCCTTGTATCAGTTACTTTTCTGTAATCCAATGGTAACAATCACAATGATCCCAGACTTGCTTTTTAAAGACCTCTTATAGAACGTTCTTTAGCTTGGCTAGTGTATTGCACACATTTGGGGGAAGATGGATTGATTTCAAGAATCTACATTGAGTAATCTTTCTTTGGCAGAGAACATTCTTTTTCAAGGCAAGACCCAGTAGAGGCAAAACAAGCACACAAAAACAAGACAGGAGTAACAGCTCAACAAATATGAAACAATGCAAAATCTGGAGGATTTGAATTGCCTGAGAGGGATGGGTGTTGGATTTACTGCCACCAAGTCCTCACTTTCAACTTCTAGAATGTCTGATGTTAGCAACTTAGTAGCATGGACTAAATGATGCCTGTAATGCCCACGTATTCACATTGCCAATCAATTGGTATTGTATCAATTCCTTTTGTATATTATATTATATATTGTATAGATATATATTATCACATTGTATTCATTCATTGGTAAAATCCACTAATAAACTAGGCTACATGGGATGAACATCAACAAGATTTAAAGTTCAATGTTTTTTTTATTATTTTGATTTTGAATCAGCATTTTAAAAAGACAAACATGCAGCATGTTACATCACACACAGAACACGTCCACGGGACAATCAACACACAGCAACACAACACCACATCTACTGGGACAAGCACGTAGAAGGACTCAGGTTCAGGTTGATAATGTTCACATTGCCGGTGGATTTTTCCGAAATGAGCTTGACAATGGGTGATTTTTCAGAAGTCATAGACTCGTGGTAGACCTTGCAGCTAAACACGGTGCCATTCGCCCATCTGTCAGCGCTGAAGGTAAGTTGGCCATAAGTGGAGAACAAGCCGTTGTTTTCCACAGCGTTTGTTGTGTTTGAATAATAACCATTTCCATCTACTTCCACATTATCAACCGACCACTGCACCAGAACGTCCTCGGGGTAGAAGTCTTTCACAAAGCAAGTCAGGGTCACGCTCCTGCCACTTAAAACATCTACTGGAGGGAGCAGATAAACAGATGGAGGAACTAGACGCCGTCCTGCAAGCATGAGAGAACAATGAGCCTGTTATGTATTACAGAAAGTATGAACCATTTAGTTTGTTGACATCAATAAATAAGTGATTCAATAAATAAATATAGCCTATAAACAAAAAAGTTTTTTGTACACTTCTTTACGACTTCATGCATCGTGATAATCATGTATCGGCCTCTACTATGTATTGATTCTTACAGAAAAATATTCCAAATCATACGGCAGTTTTGCAGTTATTTTCTAATCTGAAAAAGAAAACGCACTCACCGTTATCTTTTCAAAGGACTTGCGTTGGGCGGAGTAATTGAATCCTTGATCGCGCGGAGCAGTACCATTTCATGCCTTTGCTCCATTCATCGTACGTGATGGTGGCCGTGGTGGTTGTTTTTTTCCCGTTGCTCAGCGTTTGCAGAGGCTTGTTGTCGCTCTCATTGTACCAGGCCACGTCCAAGTCCGCGATGCCTTGCACGGTCACCTCACAGATCAGTGCAGCTTTCTTTTTCGAATACATGCTCTCCAGGGAGATGGGCAGGATATTGATGTCGATTAGCAATACATCTCCCGAGCCTGTGACATTAAGGACACATCACATTTTTTTTACCTTCTTCCCTGTTATTGACACAACATATGAATTAAATATACAATTCCTTGTATCAGTTACTTTTCTGTAATCCAATGGTAACAATCACAATGATCCCAGACTTGCTTTTTAAAGACCTCTTATAGAACGTTCTTTAGCTTGGCTAGTGTATTGCACACATTTGGGGGAAGATGGATTGATTTCAAGAATCTACATTGAGTAATCTTTCTTTGGCAGAGAACATTCTTTTTCAAGGCAAGACCCAGTAGAGGCAAAACAAGCACACAAAAACAAGACAGGAGTAACAGCTCAACAAATATGAAACAATGCAAAATCTGGAGGATTTTAATTGCCTGAGAGGGATGGGTGTTGGATTTACTGCCACCAAGTCCTCACTTTCAACTTCTAGAATGTCTGATGTTAGCAATTAGTAGCATGGACTAAATGATGCCTGTAATGCCCACGTATTCACATTGCCAATCAATGGTATTGTATCAATTCTTTTGTATATTATATTATATATTGTATAGATATATATTATCACATTGTATTCATTCATTGGTAAAATCCATAATAAACATAGGCTACATGGGATGAACATCAACAAGATTTAAAGTTCAATGTTTTTTTTATTATTTTGATTTTGAATCAGGCATTTTAAAAAGACAAAACATGCAGCATGTTTACATCACACACAGAACACGTCCACGGGACAATCAACACACAGCAACACAACACCACATCTACTGGGACAAGCACGTAGAAGGACTCAGGTTCAGGTTGATAATGTTCACATTGCCGGTGGATTTTTCCGAAATGAGCTTTGACAATGGGTTGATTTTTCAGAAGTCATAGACTCGTGGTAGACCTTGCAGCTAAACACGGTGCCATTCGCCCATCTGTCAGCGCTGAAGGTAAGTTGGCCATAAGTGGAGAACAAGCCGTTGTTTTCCACAGCGTTTGTTGTGTTTGAATAATAACCATTTCCATCTACTTCCACATTATCAACCGACCACTGCACCAGAACGTCCTCGGGTAGGAAGTCTTTCACAAAGCAAGTCAGGGTCACTCTCCTGCCACTTAAAACATCTACTGGAGGGAGCAGATAAACAGATGGAGGAACTAGACGCCGTCCTGCAAGCATGAGAGAACAATGAGCCTGTTATGTATTACAGAAAGTATGAACCATTTAGTTTGTTGACATCAATAAATAAGTGATTCAATAAATAAATATAGGCCTATAAACAAAAAAGTTTTTTGTACACTTCTTTACGACTTCATGCATCGTGATAATCATGTATCGGCCTCTACTATGTATTGATTCTTACAGAAAAAATATTCCAAATCATACGGCAGTTTTGCAGTTATTTTTCTAATCTGAAAAAGAAAACGCACTCACCGTTTGATCTTTTCAAAGGACTTGCGTTTGGGCGGAGTAATTGAATCCTTGATCGCGGGCGGAGCAGTACCATTTCATGCCTTTGCTCCATTCATCGTACGTGATGGTGGCCGTGGTGGTTGTTTTTTTCCCGTATGTCAGCGTTTGCAGAGGCTTGTTGTCGCTCTCATTGTACCAGGCCACGTCCACGTCGCGATGGCCGTTGCACGGTCACCTCACAGATCAGTGCAGCTTTCTTTTTCGAATACATGCTCTCCAGGGAGATGGGCAGGATATTGATGTCGATTAGCAATACATCTCCCGAGCTTGTGACATTAAGGAGAAAAAACGTACCGGTAATTCGTCTCCTCAGCACGGTTGCACCTAACATATGAATTTGAAAAAATAAAATATATACGATACATTATAAAAATTATACTCACTTGCAGGTGTGGTGTAGGATAAAGAAGCATTCGCGGATGTCTGCCCATTGGAAAACATGCAGGTGATAACCGTGTCTACATCCTTCCAGAGACTTTCGTCCCACCTGGGATGTAGCTGGCAGCGCTGTACAACTTCCCGTGCACGCTCTCGAAAGAAGCGAGGATTTGAGGCTGGGTCGAGTTTCTCTTCGTTCCTCAACCACGTGATCGTATATTCTTTTGCCGAAAAGTCAACGGCAAAGCAGGAGAAGGAAGCGCTCTCCGCGTCGACGGAACTCATGACACTAAGATTTGGCAACGGATGATGCACAACTGAAAAACAGTACGACAAGATCGATATGTGGGGGGCTGTGCAGAGGACAGTTCAAGTCTGTGTTCAGTGAAGGCCGAGAAACAACGTGGCCGTTCCACCATGACACTTCAAAATGTGGCCCCTTCGAAGTAACCTCAACACAGTGCACGCATTTGACTTGCATTGAATTCAACAACTGGACAGAAAATAGCATATACAGCATAACATATAGTCGGTGTGAGAGCAAGGGATAATCAATGAAGGGAAGCACAAATATAGAGGGATATTAAAAGGGGTGAGTAAAGCAGTAGCAGGAGTAGTAATATTAGTCGTAGTAAGGTAGAGTTAAGGAAGAAACAGTGGGGTAAGCAGAGCAGGCTATCTTGTTCTGTAATTACCAAGGCTAAACACAGAAATGCCATTAAAAAAAGTCAAGCCCTCTCCCTCCAGCGATATAGATTTTAATCTCTACTGCAGCAACGACATTGATAGTCATACGCCAAATAATAGCACTACGTTAATAGGCCAGGCCTATAATAGGGCATAACAGTTTCATCATTGTACATGCTGATGATTGTGCTATCACTTGGAATGTTGTATGATATAAGGTCAATATTAATATTATACACCACCAAGGGTTTCAATAATAACAACATATACTGTACATATAATGACAATACCAATCAATCCAATTCAACAGTATTGTAGTATGATACACATTAGAAACTGTGAGGCTGATAACATAATAAGCCATGAAACAATGACAACTTGAATTGTCTCACTGTATCCAACATCATTGAATGAATCTTACCTATTTTATCCTGCTTGCCGACGGCACCAGTCCCGGTAGGCGTGCCACCGGCTGAGCAATGGTGGAAAAACCGTTTGCGGGGCATCCCAGTCCTGTTCTCCGGCACACGAGTCTGGCTCTGGACCTCGTCGCATACCGGTTATCTTTCCTTGATGGCCGGGTACCTTGACGGCGTCTGTCACGGGCGCTTTCCCGTCCACGGCGCCAATTGAACGTGAGCGGGCGCCGGGCGTGAAAGCCAGTGGCCAGGCAGCCCAGAGTGACGGAAGTCTCCCGTCCCCGGGCCACACTGGAGCAGTGGGAAAACACTGGGGGCCTGCTGTGCCTCCGCTGTCCCCCCTAGAGAGAGGGAGAGAGAGAAACACACACACACACACACACACATAGAAGGAGATACACCGCAATATATTTCATTAATGTAATTAATACACATTGCATTATATTTGACAGCGTTTTATTAATCTGTTCACAAAAAAACGAAGTACTACCACCCTATTACTAGTATTTGTTGGCAACAGAAATACATTTGTATTTTAATAGCGTTATTTAATGTGACTGTTGATTGATGATTTGTATTATGCTGATTTAAAGGTATTCAATGAAATGGGCTTAATCGTATTGTCATTTATGTAATTTAGCAAAACATAGCTATTAATTAATTCAAACTATTACCTTACCGTTCAAATACATAGTATTAGATAGTTTTATTAAAATGAATACTTAACCATTGCCGGTATAAAGGAGTTTACAGTTGAAACAAGTGATTTGCGTTCTTGTTTAAAAACAGCCTACTTGTTACTAGTCAAACAGAGTAAAGCTTAATTCATCTCAGCAAATAGTGTTAAATTAATTCAATGAATTACAAATCTTATAATAGACTACCATAGTTTCTCAATTTTTTTTCTTGTGCCCACAATTAAAGTGCAGTCACAGTCGACCAAATGAATATGGACTGCACACAAATGAATAATGAATCCTTAAGACCATACACAATTAATTGCAACTTCTGTAATATGATGCCTTAGTTAAGAAACAATAAAGTTAAAGCATGCTTACCTCCTGTTACAGTCACCAAGGTCCCCTTTCCCCAATAGTCAAACCCGTAGTCACAATGAAATATTCTGACTCAAACCTCATACAAAAACTACAAATAAAGAGGTGTCCTTTTGTTCCACAACACAAATCACATTATTATTATGTCCCAGGTTAAGTCCATAAAAATGTTTTACCTGAAGCAGAGAGATGTCACCGAGGTTTGGTGGCTTTCAGTACAAAGTAGAGCATAGTACCACAGTGGTTTCTTCTCATGCCACAGCCCAACAAAATCGGTATGACAGGTGATGACCAAAAATAATAAGCTCCTCTCTAGTTTCTCTGATCTAGTCCAATGCAGCAATGTTTGCACCATTTGTGTTGATCATTTCTTCATGAAACTAATTGATTCTGATTTTTGAAATATTCGCTTTCCTCTCTTTGATTTAAAAAAAAATTCCAAAGGAAGTTTTACTGACAACCTAAATGAGTTGTCTGTATGTTACATTATGGTTACAGTTCGCAAGAAAGCCAATCATAACTGAATGAAATATACTTTTGCCTTGTTTCTGAAACTCCAAAGAGCAAAGAGCCTGGTTGAAGAAGGCCAACGACTTTTGGGGTGGACATGGTTTGTGGAAAAGTAGTTCAACATTCTTGAGAATATGCATTCCGTATCAGATGAGTATCTTGCGCAGTGCGTCCCCGCATGAGTTTGGTGACAACATCAGTTCTATTTCATTGTCCTGTAAGCTGCATAGTAAGCTGCAAACAGAGACATTGAGGCATTGATTCCACTCAGTGGTTAATCCTAGTTTGAATATTATTCAAAAGTTACAGCCAAACCGATATGGAAGTTAGTTCATAA
Organism: Coryphaenoides rupestris; assembly: GCA_002895965.2. NCBI lineage: Eukaryota > Metazoa > Chordata > Actinopteri > Gadiformes > Macrouridae > Coryphaenoides > Coryphaenoides rupestris. The sequence continues at coordinate 146,078 of PIJE02000470.1, read as the reverse complement.
TTTTGCGAGAAATGATGTTAGATTGTTACAAGAGACTGAAAAAGATAAATAAACCACAGAGAGGGTTGCATGGTGAATTGGAAAATGTAGACCGACTGTAGTCGTAATTTGTTCTGGATTCCATGACTTTGCTACCTTACCAATCATGGGTATGTTAGCGCAAAGGTTCCGGGTCAAGAAGGTTGATCAGCGTTGTTGGAGTCGTGGATGATTCATATTGGTGGGCAGAGTAACTTTCCACTCTCTGTTTGAGCCACGTGAGATGGTTGGGCCTACTGACAGTTAGCTGTTTTGGCACGTGGGACTAGGTTTTCCTTCACTCTTATTCTGTTGGCCCGGGGATGCCTCTGGACATGGCACTCGCTGGTGTTGGTCCGAGTGTCGTTGTCGTCGGAATGTGGGAATAATGGAGGCAACGTGAGACTTGCGTCCTTGTGGGGAATGGGAGGTCCAACGTGGGGGTCATCTCCATATCTGCTTTGTTGTGTCTCAAGTAAAATTCTCTAGTCCCAAAAGGTATAATGCTCGACTGTATGAATAAACTTGAGTTGAGACTGCCTTGTGTCATATTCCAGAGCATCGCTGCTTTGCTACACGAACAAGCCAGACCTGAACTGAACCAGAACCCAAGACTCCCAGCCACCCAGTTAGATGAACCACTCGAACTGCGCATAACAAGCGTTGAATCAAGAAAATGTAAAAAATAATGAGGACATTTTTGATGATCAATGCGTCGTGTGTATCTTCTAACACAACATTTTGGCGACCAAAAGGATGGCTTGATATTTTCTCTCCCCACTCTTTCTCTTTCGGCTTGCCTGGCGAGCCTGCGATACCCTCGACTCGCTGGATACAGTCGTTCGAACCTACCTTTGCGCTGGGTCTGCGCGATGTGTCGTTAGCCTTGGAAGGCACGTGAACACGCTGGGAGCCGGCAGGTCAGCTTTGTGTC
>PIJE02000470.1:134037-145101 GCA_002895965.2 Coryphaenoides rupestris | reverse complement strand
CTGTTTGACCTACGTGACTAGTTAGCTGTTTGACCTACGTGACTAGTTAGCTGTGTGGCCTACGTGACTAGTTAGCTGTTTGACCTACGTGACTAGTTAGCTGTTTGCCTACGTGACTAGTGGCCTACGTGACTAGTTAGCTGTTTGGCCTACGTGACTAGTTAGCTGTTTGGCCTACGTGACTAGTTAGCTGTTTGGCCTACGTGACTAGTTAGCTGTTTGGCCTACGTGACTAGTTAGCTTCACTCTTATCTGTTGGCCCTGGGATGCCTCTGAGATGCACTCGCTGGTGTTGTCCTCGGGTGTCGTCGTCGAACGTGGGAATGGGAGGTCAACGTGAGACCTTGCTGTCCTTGGTGGGAATGGGAGGTCAACGTGGGGGGTGCATCTCCATATCTGCTTTGTTGTGTCTACAAGTAAATGCTCTATCCCAAAAGGTATATATGCTCGATGTATCTGAATAAACTTCTGAGTGATACTGCCTTGTGTCACATTGATTCCAGAGCTCGCTGCTTTGCTACAGACAATCCAGAACCTGAACCTGAACCAGAACCCAAACTCCAGCCACAGTAGATGACCACTCGAAACTGCGCACAACAAGCGTTGATCAGAAATGTAAAAAATAAATGAGATGTTGTGTTGATACTACAACTGTGTCCGTGTGTAGTCATTCTTAACACAACATTTGGCGACAAGGATGGCTGATATTTCTCTCCCACACCTGCCCCTTTCTGGCATTGGCCTGGCGAGGCCTCCGATATCCTCGACTCGCTGGATACAGTCGTTCGAAACCTACCTTGCGCTGGGGCTGCGCGATGTGAGTGTAGCTTGGAAAAAGGCCACCGTTGCAACACTGCTTGAGGAGCGGAGGGTCAGCTTGTGCTCGGGACACTAGGAAACATCACCCTCTCTGACTATGATGCAGGTGTGGAACTTTTTAGAACACACTTCGCAGCTCCACAAAGTGCTCTTCTATGGCGATTTCTATTCCGTCAGTGACACCAACTTGTGGGTGAGTCTGTGCAACAGTATGTGGCTAATCTAAGGGGGCTAGCGAGGTTGTGCAAGTTTGGGGCGCTGCAGGACGAGATGATTCGCAACCCAGTTGATTGAACATTACCAACAAATCTAAAGTGCGCAAGACTCTCCTCCTCGAAGCTGATGATTTATCAATGTCTAGAGCACTTACAATTGCCTTGCAAGTGGAGAGCGCGGCTGAGTGCACATCTACGCTAACTAAGCAGCAAGTGGCCACATCCAGCCAAGCAGCCCTCTCCAATTGCTCTCCCCACGTCAGGCTGCAGGCCAACCAAAGCCACACACTGGATCCCGACTCCTCGGCTGTCGTGCAACTGAGACGGCAGCAGCGTTTTTGGCCACACCCACAAAAGCCCTGCAGTAACTGTGGGTCTTTGTCTCACGCCTCAAGAGCCCAGAACTGTCCAGCCCATGGCCAGGCGTGCCGTAGCTGCGGTAAGCAGAACCATTTTGCTGCCGTCTGTCGCTCTTCCTCTGCAGAGTCAAACGGCCCCCAGCCTACGGCCCGCACCCCAGCCTAGCCACGGCCCCCGGTCTGCACCCACCATTATTCACAATGTGAACTCAGGACCAGTGTCATTCAAATCATGCACAGTCCGCCTCAATGAGGTGTGCATCCCTCTGCGTTTGGACACTGGCACCAGTGTGTCTCTCCGGAATGTTGCGACCTGTAGTCAATTATTCAGTTCACTGCTGCTGTCCACACCCTCTACAGCCCTCTGCAGCTATGGTGACTCCAGAATTGATCTGGTAGGCTCTCTCCATGTGACTGTTTGCTATGGAGCCAAGTCTGTCACCATGCCTTGGCAGCAAAAGTGGCCGTCGTTGTTTGAAAGCCTAGGCTGCCTCACTGTCTTCGCTCACCAACCTCTCCTCACCTCTTCCATTAAACCCATCATCCAGCCACAGCGCCGAATCCCACTGGCTCTGCGTGATGGAGTCTTGGCTGAGCTACAGCAGCTGCTGGACGCTGGCATCATTGAGCCAGTGGATGCTCAGGCAAGGGTATTATATCAAGGCCCTGGTCAAGGACTGCTCTGACAACTGAGTGGCAAGACTGGCCACCAGGTTCCCCCACCCCTGCATCCCCTTGCCTGGCCATCTCAGAGGCCAAGGCAGTGCTGTGACAGCGCTGTTGGCAGATTTCACAAAGCAGTTGAGAGACAACTTATCCAGTGGATTAGACCAGTGCTTCCCAACCGGGGGTACGCGGACCCCGAGGGGTACTTGATGGGATTGCAGGGGGTACGTAGAAAGATTAGGGTTTGCAATTTATTTCCACACAAAAAAAAATGTTGAATACATTTTTTATAAGCCTGGTGTCCGCGGTCTAGTTCCGCGTCCGCGAGTAACCCACTGTAGTTCACGTTCACCGCTGCGGTGGCGCGCATAGCAGTGTGGGAATGAGTGTTCTCCTTGAGTGTTTGGGCTGGTGGCTGTCTTAACCTGTGTGATGCGCTGATTGCCAACGCACCACAGGCTTGTAGCCCCACCCCCCTCAGATCCTAGCCACCAACCCCATGCACTCACTCCCACAAGCAGTTAGCTAACATTAGTTGCAAAGTGGCGTTAAAAATGAATGCATGGTTCGGCAGAGTTAAACGTACAGCTACCGGTACCGTCGATGCGGAACCGGGTTTAGGAGAGCCCAGTGAAAAGAAAAAAAAAGCGGACAAGACCAAACACCGGCAGTTCAGTGAGAAATACATTTTTCATGGATTTAGTTGTACATGTGATGATCCACTGCAGCCACAACTGTTTTTTTTGGCGGCGAAGTGCTGGCAAATAATTTGATGAAGCCAGCCCACCTGCAGCGGCACCAGAGCACCAAACACGCCGGGGATGTCGGTAAAACCGAGGACTTTTTCAAACGAAAACTGTCAGAATTCAAGTCATGTCAGACGACACTAAAGAAAGCGGCAAGTGTGTCGAGCAAAGCAATGGAGGCATCCTATGCTGTGGCATTACGACACACACACACACACACGCGACACACGCACACACATATGCGCGCGAACACACGCACGCACACACACGCAGGGCCTTGACAGCCCGCTCCCGCGCGCTTGTAAATACACGGACACGCGCGCACAACCAGGCCACACACACACACACACACAGACACACACACACACAGTCAGACTCTTTTGTACCAAAAACACAAATGAAAAATGGTGCGCGTGCGCACACACACACATTATATTGAGTGGTGATGAGAAATGATCATGATATATACATATACTGTATATATATTTGATATATGTATATATATTTTTGAAATGTGTTATATATTCTATTATAAAATAATGATATTTTATATATATTATATATAAATCCATATTGATTTTATTATCCATATTGATATTCATATATATGAAAATATATATTTTCATAGACATTTTTTGTGCGTATTGCAAAGCAGGGGCGAGAAAGAGAGAGAGACATAGAGAGAGAGAGAGAGAGAGAGAGAGAGAGAGAGAGAGAGAGGGAGAGAAAGAGAGAGGGAGAGAGAGAGAGAGAGAGAACAGAGAGAGAGACACACAGAGAGAGAGCAGAGAGAGAGGTAGAGAGACATTACAATACATCAGTCCACATTCCACACTGTGCTCAGTGGGTCTCCACTCTGAACAACAGCTGGATTGTTTCTGTCCTGAGGTGTGAGTGACATCACTTTTCTCAGCCATGACATCACAGTGATGTCATCACCAACACCTTGCTGTTCATCCAATCAGATGAGGTGACAGCTCTCTGTGTAGTGATTAGTAAACCACCACAGAGGGGATATGGATTCATAGTGACATCATAACGATGACATCATAGTGACATTATAGTGACATCATAACGATGCAGGACCAATAGAAGACCTGGTCATAACAAGATCATAGTGACATCGTAGCGATGACATCGTAGCGATGACATCATAGTGATGACATCATAGTGATGACATCATAGTGATGTAACTCTTATGTTTGCGTTCACAGAGCAAACCCTGACGGACGGCCGCAACTAACTCGCCCAACCAAGACCCTCCGGCTGCCTGAGTGCGCGCGCGTGTGTGTGTGTGTGTGTGTGTGTGTGTGTGTGTGTGTGTGTGTGTGTGTGTGTGTGTGTGTGTGGTCATGTCAGGCATGACCAGCGGTGTGTGTGTGGAGAGCGACCTCTCCTCGATGCTCCAGAGGGGAGCCCCCCCTCAACCACACCACCCCAATCACCATGGTTACAGCGGCCAGGGACAGGTGAGTCCCACCTGTTACCCTCACAGGGTCAAAGGTCAGACAGCTCCTGATGGAGGGGATGATGGAGGAGAGACAGGATGATGGAGGAGAGACAGGATGATGGAGGAGAGACAGGATGATAGAGGAGAGACAGGATGATGGAGGAGAGACAGGATGATGGAGGAGAGACAGGATGATGGAGGAGAGACAGGATGATGGAGGAGAGACAGGATGATAGAGGAGAGACAGGATGATGGAGGAGAGACAGGATGATGGAGGAGAGACAGGATGATGGAGGAGAGACAGGATGATAGAGGAGAGACAGGATGATGGAGGAGAGACAGGATGATGGAGGAGAGACAGGATGATGGAGGGATGATAGAGGACCAGTATAGTACCAGTATCCTACCTGCATAATACCAGTGCCCTTACAGTATCCTACCAGTATAATACCAGCATAATACCAGTATAATACCAGTATAGTCCCAGTATGATACCAGAATTGTACCAGTATAATACCAGTATGATACCAGTACCGTACCAGTACAGTCCCAGTGTTGCCCAGCAGGTGGCGTGCTCCAGCCTGGCTCCTTCTATGCTGGACTACAGCGCTGAGATGGAACGCTACCGCTCTAGCATCGCTAGCTTCTACAAGACCAACGTCAACATGAACGTGGCTAACTTCCCGCAGTCCGCTAAGCTAGCCGCGCGCCTGGCCGCCGCCACGCCCATCTTCCCGCCCACCGCCGCCAGGATCAGCGCCATGGCGACCGCGCCCTGGGGTTGCCCCGACAATATGAACGTCAACATGAACCACCCGGCGGCCGTGTTCTGGGGCCGACCCAAGTCCCACCACCACGCCGCCGCCGCCGGTCACGTGACCGCCCCCCCGCACCGGACCCCCGCGCACCCGGGAGGGGGAGGGGCCAACGAGGGGGAGGGCCCCGGCAAACCAGAGCACCAAACACGCCGGGGATGTCGGTAAAACCGAGGACTTTTTCAAACGAAAACTGTCAGAATTCAAGTCATGTCAGACACTTAAGAAAGCGGCAAGTGTGTCGGGCAAAGCAATGGAGGCATCCTATGCTGTGGCATTACTTGTGGCTAAGTAAAAAAAAACACATTCAATTGCAGAAGATCTGATTCTCCCTGCCGCCATCATTTTGGCTGAAACTATGCTGGACAAGAAAGCAGCAGACATGCTGAAAACCGTTCCATTATCGAACAACACAATCTGCCGCCGGATCGAAGATATGTCCACTAATATTGTTGGACAGGTGGTGAATAAAATTAAAAGAGCCGGTCAGTTCGCTCTACAGTTTGATTAAATGACAGATGTGAGTGGGGAGGCTCAGCTCCTGGCCTTTGCGCGTTATACTGAAGAGTCTGACATACATGAGCATATTTTGTTTCGCAAGAAGCTAACGGGACAGACAACTGGCGAAGAAATCTTTCAGGTGATTGACAGCTTTTTCAAAGACAACAATCTTGAGTGGAAATCCTGCAGTCACATCTGTACCGACGGCGCAGCTGCGATGATGCGGAAAGCGCGTGGGCTGCATGGATGTGTCATGAAGGTAAACCCCGAAATTAAGTGGAATCAATGAGTACGTTTACATGCACACAATCATCCGATAATTGGGAATAATCAGGTCATGGTAATAATCTGATTTGACGCGTTTACATGCACTTCAGTAATCAGATAACTGAAAACCCAGGTTTACATGATTCAGTCGATTAGTTGGATTGCTAGAGGGTCTGAATACTCGCTAAATATAGAGACGAAGTCGCAAAGGTGGCGTGACTGCATCCGCACGCGTCCAATCTACATCAGTTTCTTCTTCTTGTTGTTTTACGGCGGTTGGTACATCCGTTTACACATGCGCAGATGTAAAAGAACGACAAGAAACCTGATTAACGTATATAAGAAAACGGATTATTGGTCAAAAACCAAGCTGTGTTAATCGGAATTCTCATAAACCGATAAAGGCCTTTATCCGATAAAGGTTATCGGACTATGCTGTATACATGACCACTTGAATAATCTGGTAACTTAAATTTTTTTTAACCTTTATTTATCCAGGCAAGCAACTAAGAACAAATTCTTATATACAGAAGCAGCCTGACCAAAAAGCAAAGGCCTTTTGAGGGAAGGGGGAGGTGGGAGGCTGCGACAAAACAAGGTTATATACATACACACAAATAAAATACAAATTTACAATGGTATACAAGAAAAATTACAATAAATAAGGGAGAAAGAAGGAGAGAGAGCCAGAGGGAGAGAGAAAAAGGGGGGAAGGAGGGAGGTAGGTAAGGGGTCTTAGGGGGAGGAGAGAAGGGGCTGAGGGCGATGCATGTAACTCCAGAAATCCGATAATGATCGGTTTATTCTGTGCATGTAAACGTGCTCACTGTATTATCCACCGAGAGGCTCTCGCCAGTAAAAGGATGAGCCCCGAGTTAAGTGCTGTTATGGATGATGCAGTTAACGTGATTAATTTCATTCAGTCCAGACCTACGAATCACCGACTATTTCAAACTCTTTGTCAAGACAGCGGGGCAGAGCACGAGCAGCTACTGCTTCACACAGACGTCCGCTGGTTGTCGTGTGGCCAAACACTACTCAGGCTGTTTGAACTTCGCACTGAGGTGTCTGCTTTCCTGACAGAGCACTTGCATCCTCTCGCAGTTGTTTTTCAGGATGCAGGCTGGGATGCACGGCTGGCATATCTTGCTGATGTCTTCTCCAAGCTTAATGAGCTTAACCTCTCACTTCAAGGCAAGGACTCACATATCCTTAACATGTATGACAGAGTGAATGGATTCATAAATAAAGTCAATGGGAGGTGAAATGCGACAAGGGGGATATAAGCTGTTTCCCACTGCTTGATGCCTATCTTGCCACTACTGATGCTGAAAAAAAGCACATGGTGAAAATTGTGAAAACACATCTGTCCAAACTCAATACGGAGTTCAACCAGTACTTTCATGACATTGAAGCAAAGTCAGAACAGCTGGACTGGGTGAGGAACCCATTCAGAGGGACTGAAAGCAGCAGCAGCCTTCCTGCCAGACTGCAGGAAAACCTGGTGGATTTGTTCTCTGATCGTGGGCAAAAGATGGCATATGCTGAAAAGTCACTGACAGAGTTTTGGTGTGATGTTGCAAAGGAGTATCCAGAGCTGGGGAAATGTGCATTGAATGAACTCTACTTATATGTGTGAAGTTACCTTCTCAGCCCTGACTCACATCAAAACCAAGCAGAGGAACAGACTGAATGTGGAGAGCTGTGGCCACACTGCCCCCAGAACTATCAACGCTTATGAAAGAAAAGCAAGTTCAAGTGTCTCATTAAAAGCTCCAGTGACTTAATAAAAGATGTTGAAACTGCTAGAAGTGAGTCTTAATATAATTTTTTTCACTCACAATAAGTGTAAATGTCAAGTTTAAATTCATTTGTATTAAGGGTGAGTTATACAAGTGATTTTCATTTATTTAATGAGCAGTTGGCTTAAATACAATTACAAAGGGTTTAATACAAGAGAAAATGTAGGCCAATCATCACAGATGAGTGAGGGGGTACATATAGAATGGCGACCAGCTCAAGGGGTACACAAGACAAAAAAGGTTGGGAACCACTGGATTAGACGATTCCATGATTTTAGCCGGTATGTCCTTGTAACAAGGTATACTGCTATTAATGTCAAATGTAATTCTTGCTAGTAAAAATGTATTCACTATTTGCATGAGGGGGCCATGTTCTATTTCCGTTTGAACGTGTGTTTGTGGACCCGGCGGGCACTTGACAGCTTTCAGCTGGAGAACATAACTTTCAGCTGACAAGCCCGACCAAAGATTATGATAAATGATGTACATCATATTATCCGGTATCATGCATGTCGTTATCTTGAAGAACTGGCACACTGAGAGCGATGACTTCCTCTCTTGTTGTTGAGAGTGTAGATCATCTTTTCAATCTTAAAACCATTCACGGTAGCTAGCCATTCTCAGTTACTGTATATGCTCAGTTCGGATAAAGTTGAAGACTAAGAAGTTGCTGTGACAAGTAGATTTGCAGTTCAAGTGGTTTAATCTGATACCGGGTTGTTAGCCTAGGTCATATTAAACCAGCTATCACTCGCGGTATCCAAATATCAAGTCACCTTCTCACAAAAGCAAATGTAAGCCTGCCGGAAATAATAACACTCACACTCAAACACCAGAAGTCAAGTGGTGCCATCCTGTGCACTGGGCAAATTGTATGTGGCTTAGTATAATAAGATAAAACAATGACAACTACACACAATGGCTGCATCCGAACTACTTTTCCTTTACCCTGTCATGAGGTCAAAGAAAGATGAGGAGAATTGATAAGGACTTAGGAAAAGATGACTGCGCTTCGAAGACAATCCATCAGCACTTACACTGAGATACGTCATTATACAACAATGGATGTTATGGACTTGGCCGGTCTGCTGTGGTGAAACTACAATGATCCGAAGATGGACTTGTCATGATCCGCTCTCCACTCTGTAAGTTTCCACTCTCACCGTCAATCATTCAACCAATCACCAATCCTCCGTATGATTACCTGTTACCGACCCTGCCTGTCCCCGACCTTTCTGCCTTGTCGAATCTCTGGCGATAGCCTCAGCCTTCTGTCCCCGACCACAAACCCTGCCTCTGCACTTCCTGGTTCCCGTCTCCCCTGCTTGGCTTTTCCCGTCGACAATGTCACTTCCCGGCTCCCTGATCATCCACCCGTCGCCGACCATCCGTCTGCCTGCTCCTTCACGGTACCTCTGCCCCGATAACTGCCCACCGGTCCGGATCCCCTGCCCTGTGTCCCTATTTCTCCAATCATTGGCTAATCTGCTGTGTTTTTGACTCCCTGTTCATCTGCCAATAATTTAATTTGAAGACATTACTGTCGGTTATTAGCTTATAGTTAGGAATTATCAAGGATAATTATAAATTACTCAAATAAATCCAAATATGAATCTGAATTATTAATAAAGGGGCATCACCCTGAGACCAAGGACCAATAACCGGACAGTGGATTAAGTCTCATAATAATATACTGAACTAAACTGGGACTATGATTAATAATTAATTGATAATATATATAGTTATGTCTAACTATGCCCAGATATCATAGCAGCCTCACATGAGATAGTGTGTATAGTGGTCAGAATGTTGTGGGGCGCTCCTCTCCCGAGCCTACCACGTAACCGCAGGCAAGTCGGGATCTCAGCCCGACCACTGACGGAAACACCCGAGCGAGTGGGACATGCTCGGGCGTAACAAGGCGCAGCCTCACCAGGTGCAGACAATTACAATCAGGACACAGCGGCTATTTAAGCCAGTCATGAACAATACACGTTGCTAGAACGTACTACCCCCTCGGCTCTGGCGTCCCAGCCTGATCCCAAACCCCAAACCCCAAACCCCAAGCCCCGATACCCGATACCCGGTACCCTGAAGGAGAGAGAGAGAGAGAGCGTGAGTGTGAGGAGAGTGTACAATTGTTTGTGTGTGTGCGTGTGAGCGAAAGGAGGTTTAATTCTGTGTGTGTTTGATTCCCCCAGCAGCTTGCTGAGGGGGGAACATCCCTTTTTGTAGTGATGTTACGGACAGATAACATGGTTAACGAAAATACGCAAAGACAAACGACGACGGAATTAGACAACGGAGAACGGATGACGGACAGAAAGTGAGTGCGAAAGTGAGAGTAAATGTGAGTGCGGAAGAAGCAGTGAATGTGGGTATGAATGAGAGAGAGAGAGAGGAGAAAGCGAAGGCTGAAAGATACAAAGGACTGACGGTACTGGTTGATCTAGTGGGTCCTGATAGAGTAACTATGATGGAGTTATTCCGGGGCATTAGAGCCAATTGTGGTGTGGTGGCAGGGTGTAGATATTGTACTAATACACAATATGAAATAACGATGGAGGATGACGAAGGGAAAGAGAAACTTATTGATGGATTCAAAATCAAGGGCACCGCCATCATGGGAAGGCCCATAACAAACAAAGAGATGGTGGTGTCATTCCTGGGTCTCCCCCTGTATATCACGGACGGGGAGATCCAGGACAAACTGAGGGGGTGGGGAGTCAAGGTGACGTCCCCCATAAGAAGAAGGAAGTGGCCGGGGACGGACATACTAGAGGGGACCAGATACTGTAAAGTGATGTTTACAGACGAGGTCCAGTCCCTGCCCTACTCCACGCGCTTTGAGACGCTGGAGGGGGCCGACCACTTCCGGGTAATTCATGACCGACAGCAGAGACTATGCAATGTGTGTTTACAACCCGGGCACATATGACGTGAATGCCCTGAATTCAAGTGCTACAAATGTGGAGAGCAGGGCCATTATAAGCGGGACTGCGGTCTCCAGGATCGGCGGAGGGAGGAGGAGACCACAGCAGAGGAGCTGGCCGCCCCTGCGGGGGTGGCGACGGGGCCGGCGCGGAGGACGGAGCAGAGGTGGCGGTGGACGGAACAGAGGTGGCGGTGGACGGAGCAGAGGTGGAGGTGGACGGAGCAGAGGCGGTGGAGAGAACAGAGGCGGAGGAGGCGGCCATGGAGGAGCAGTCCAGAGAGGGAGAAAGCAATGGAGGGGAGCAGATGGAGGAGGAGGACGAGGACGCGCTGCAGAAAGGAGAAGCGGTGGCGAACGCAATTGCGAGAGCGTCACCGCAGAATTCGGCAGCAGAGAGCGGGGGGGAAAGCATGGACTGCGCGCAGAAGGAGCCGTCGATGGAGGAGGACAAAAACATGGGAAGGCATGGTAAGAGAGAAATGGGAGGGA
>PIJE02000470.1:107713-132713 GCA_002895965.2 Coryphaenoides rupestris | reverse complement strand
ACTCGTTTTGAAGTCATTGCATCCAACAAGCGCGTAGAGAATACATATATATACTGGGATGAGAGCAAAAAAAACTGTTTGGTAATGAATCACTTTGTGGGAATAGTCGAGAGGGTAGAGGGATTCTATAAGGATTTATTTAGAAGGGAAGAGACGGATGAAGGAAGCATAAGGGAAGTGCTGGAGAAGGTAGGAGCGAGGTTGAGTGAGGAAGATAAGGAAGGATGTGAAGGAGAGATATAGATGTAGCGATAAGGGGGTTAGCAAGAAATAAAAGTCCAGGAATAGATCGGTTAATAGGGGAATTTTATATAGAATTTAAGGAAGAATTAGTGCCAGTGTTAGATAGGTTATTTAAATGGATAGAAGAGGAGGGGCAGATACCGGAGGGCATGATAACTGGACGAATTACATTAATACACAAGAAGGGGGATAAAGATAGATTAGAAAGCTATAGGCCACTAAGCATGTTAAACGCTGATTACAAAATACTAGCAAGGGTGTTTGCAAACAGGGTGAAGAGGGTTATAGGGACGGTAGTGGGGAGCACACAAGCATACAGTATACCGGGCAGGGACATAGCGGACACAACAAGCAGTATTAGAGACACAATAGAACACATGAAGGGGGGGAAGGGGCGGATAGTTATAAGCCTGGACTTGAATAAAGCATTTGATAGGGTAGATCACGGCTATCTATATAGGGTGTTGGAAACAATGGGCTTCGGGCATAGGATGGTTGGATGGATCAGGAGGATGTATGATAGGGCGGTTAGCCGGGTGAAAGTTAATGGGATCATCACAGACACGTTCAGGGTAGAGAGGTCAGTAAGGCAAGGCTGCCCGCTCTCGGCTCTGCTGTATGCTCTATCGGCAGAGCCGTAGAATTACCGGGAGGGGGGGGTGAGTCTGCTGTATCAATACGCAGACGACACAACAGTTACAGTAAGGGATAGGGAAAGCGTAGGTGAGGTTATAGAGAGTGTAGAGCTGTATGGGAGGGCGTCAGGGGCTAAGGTTAACATAGAGAAATCAGAGATCATGTATATAGGAGTAGGTAGGATAGGCAGAGTAGAGATAGGGCTGAAAGAAAAGAAGGACTATTTCAAAGTACTGGGAGTGAACCTAGGGATAGAGGGCAAGGAAGGGAGGGACAGACAGTTTGAGGGGATAGTGAATGGTATTAGGAGAACGCTAGGGTTTTGGAAGATGAGAGGGCTGAAGCTGAAGGGGAAGATGGTGGTAGTAAACGGTTTGGTGATGAGCAAACTAGTGTATGCTATGAATGTATTGGATGTACCTGATAGAGTGATAAAGGATGTGGAGAGAATGGTGAGTGAGTTTTTGTGGGGAGGGAAGGGAGTCAGGATAGCGAGAGAGGTGATGGAGAACGACTACAAAGATGGTGGGTTGAAATTGATTAATTTAGATAGGAAGAGGAAAGCACTTAGGGTGAAAACCATGGTGAGATATGTAAATAATAAGGGGGACCACAATTGGAAGGTGTTTTTAAGAGAGGCGATTAATAAATGTGGGGGATGTGGAGAGAGCGGAGTGTATATGGAGTTAAAGAGGGGTATGTTGGACGGGGTGTATTTTTATAAAGAGTTGATGGGGGGAATTTGTAAAATGTGTGGGGTATGAATGTAAAAATGTGAGGCAGGTGTGGGAGCAGCCTATATTTTTTAATCCAAAAATCACATTTGAGGGAAGCACGATATACAACCGGGTGATATGGAGAGCGGGGATTAGAAAGGTAAGAGATTTAGTGTATGAATATGTACCGGGGTTTGTGAGCACTTTGACTTTCTATTAAGACACAACAGGGTGTTCAATAACATGGTGATCAGTAGATTTAATGCGAATGTGAAGAAAGAATGTGATGTATGCGGGGTGGGGGTGGAAAACGTGTAAGCATGATACATTGTTGAATGTAGGGAATTGATACAGACATGCTGGGATGTAAGGTTTACAGAAAGAATGGAATGGAAGGAATTATGGCTGTTCCGGGTGAATGAGAAAGTGAAAGGGTGCAACACTGATTTATTAAATTATACATTGAGCCACGCAATGTTTGCTGTCAAGCTGCGAAGGAACCTGGCCCATTACGAACACACACATAGGGATGTATGGCACATATTTAAGAGCACTATGAAAAGCGAAATCAATTTGTTGCATGGGTACATAAAGGGGGAGCACTTTGAGGAGGGATTTGTGGAGGGAAGCACGTTTGTTAGCATAGGAGAGAGTGGGAAGGTGGAATTGAATTTTGAATGCATTGGGTGAAATGTTATTACAGATGGGACGATGTATTGGGGCTGGTGGTGTGGTCGAGAGAACGCAGGCGGTCTAGGTGGTTTTGATGATTTGGTGATTGAGGGAGGGAGCGTCTGGAGGCCCGAGGAGTAGACGGGGGCCTTCAGGCGGGCCTAATGCATGGAGAAAGAGATGTCACATATGAGAAAGAAATGTATCACGGGGGAAATGGAAAGAATATAATGTAAATAGTGTGTAAAAATTGTAAATAACAGATGATTTTTGATAATAAAAGATACAAAAAAAAAATCACGCCTGGGAATACCAGGTGCCGTAAGCTTTTTATAAAAAAAATTTGTTTTACTAATATGGCCAACGGGGGGTGCAAGAGAGCTGCACTGCGAGCTCGGTAGTTCTCGAACATTCATTTAAGATTTCAATACGTTTATTTGTCACATACAGGATACCCACACACACACACACACACACACACACACACACACACACACACACACTCTCTCTCTCTCTCTCTCTCTCTCTCTCTCTCTCTCTCTCTGCTCTCATGTGTAAAATGTAAAGACGAAAACTCGGAACCGCCAACCTCCAAACATTAGTCAGACCCTACACCCCAGCCCGAGCACTCCGCTCGGCAACTTCTGCCAAACGACTGGTACCGCCTTCACTAAAAGCAGCCAAACATCGCTCTTCCAAGTCCCAACTCTTCACGGCTCTGGCTCCTCAGTGGTGGAATGAGCTCCCCGCTCATGTCAGGACGGCCGAGTCGCTCGCCAGCTTCCGCAAGAGTCTCAAGACCCACCTGGTCAGAGTTCACCTGGACTCTACATAACCCCCCTCCTTAACAAGAGTCTCAAGACCCACCTGGTCAGAGTTCACCTGGACTCTACATAACCCCCCCCTAGCACTAACCTGCATGTTTATATGTCTTAACATTTATTAATGGCACTTAGCATTAACTTGGCAATTATGAAACTCATTCTATTCATCTCGTAAATAGAAATGCTCGAAAACAGCTCTATTCTTATCTTCAGGTACCACAGTGATATATCGCTGCCTCTCCTTCAACAAATGTACTCTTTGTAAGTCGCTTTGGATAAAAGCGTCTGCCAAATGCCCTAAATGTAAATGTATACATTGTAAAATGATGCACATCTGTGAGTCACGGTTTAGGGGGATCGACATAAAGATCGCAGATTGGTTTCCATGGTAACAAGATAAAATATAGCTGCAGGCAGCAATGCGGGGTCCTACTAACATGGCCAAGCGTGGTAAATACCAGGCGAAGGACAAAGTAGTCCAAGCAGCATAGGTTGCAGGATATAGGAGTTGGCCATGCTGCCCAAGGTGTGGTATGAGAATATGATAATGTCTATTAATTGACACATTGTTTTAAAGTGCTCTTATTGATAAATGTGATCTAACAGAGGTAAATGGCAAATATTAACCATATATGCTGTCTATATTGCTTGTAATTGAGATAAAGTAAACATCTGTTCAGTATTTTTTACATAAGTTGTTATGGCTTTATTGATTTAAAAACTCAATAATGCGGTGGATCCACCAGACCCGCGAACATTGGATGAGAAACAAAAACATAACCTGAACACAAGGGTTAATGTGCAATGTCTAGGTCAATAGATAAGAAGTCCTCATCTGTAATGCTGTCTTTGCCGTGGATTTGAGTTGGGCTGGCTGAAGCTGTTGGCAGAGGTCTAATGGTTGGTCCAGCAGATGAGGTCACGGCTGATTGTGTCATCGAATGCCTCCCAGCTAATGAAATTTGGAGTCAAAGTGAAGCTAACTAGCCCACGCTGGGTTCAATCTCATGTCCTTTAACTTACAAGGACCCACATACCGAAAGAAGCATGTTTCTGAGTTCAACGGTTCCATGGTTCCAGACCTGATTTAATGACAGCGCCATCTACCATGTATCGCAGTCATCTTTTCACCTAGCACATTGTCCTTCACACACTTCTTAGACATGATCTTGGAGAATCTACATACCCTTTCATGAGACGATTCAACTTACGGTTCATGAGAAATATGACTTTGAAATATGAATGACAATTAGCATAAAGCGCTAACTTTATAACGCCACATAGCACACAATATTTTATGAAACGACTTGCCCTTATCCCGCTTGATGGAGAATATTCCCAAGAGTACACATGTGCACCGCTGCCTGAATCTGATAAAGCGTTCATGAGGAGATTATTTTTTAAGCATTATTTTAGCATTAGCATTAGCTTACCACCAAAATGGTCAAATTTCAAATGCCTGTAGTTTCCATGTTTTTTGAGATATCAACACCTGAGCCGACATGGTACAATTTGGTAGTGTCCTCTTAATGTTCAGTCCGCTTCAAGTCCCTAGCTTATTGCGGCAACAAGTTATAAACACGTGAACATTTGGCATATTTTCTTTCCTTTTGATATGCCATTTTGTCCTGCCATTTTGGAATATATCTCTTAGCTGTTAACACCCTATGAGAGGACCTGCATCCTACATGTACCTGAGCCATTTCAGACCTATCGGACCTACGCTAGATTTTAAGTTAATTTTTATAACTTTTGCAAAATTTTCCACCTGCAGAAAAATCCATCATGGCGGACTTTATGGGTTTTTGAGGCAAATTTGTTCCCCATGAGGAAATACACAAGGATACCTGGTTTCATACATTTTCATCAAACGGGGTGGAAATGGCAACATTTAGAAATTTGCGTTTTGAATCGGTTACAGTAGCGCCACCTATGGACGAATCATAGTCATTCTTTGTGGCATAGTTACTCATGGTAGTAGTAGTTTGGACATGGTCATTTATAGCATTTTTGGTCAAGGACTTTTTGAGCTATTTGACCAAACCAAGGAAAAGAATAGTACGAGAAAATAATAATAATAATACCACCAATTACAATAGGGTTCCTACTACGTAGGACCCCTAACTAGAATTTGGCCTGTACATATATATTTATAAATACATTTTTTCTTTTTTATCATTATGTGTATTGCGTTATCTTATTATGTATATTGTGCCGTTTATATATATATATATATATATATATATATATATATATATACAGAGATAGAGAGAGGGAGAGGGATATGTACATATGTGTGTAAATATGTATATGTTCATGTGTGTGTGTACATATGTTTGTTTGTTTTTTGGGTCATTTATTTTTAAATGACCCAGCCCCAGAGCCTCATCAGCCTGACTCGGAACCACTGATAAAAAACTATTGCAACGCCATAGAGCTCAATGTATACATTTACATTTAGGGCATTTGACAGACGCTTTTATCCAAAGCGACTTACAAAGAGTACATTTGTTGAAGGAGAGGCAGCAATATATCACTGTGGTACCTGAAGATAAGAATAGAGCTGTTTTCGAGCATTCATATTTACGAGACGAATAGAACGAGTTTCATAATTGCCAAGTTGCCTGCATAAGTAGCTGGGCAGGCGTGCAATTCTAAGCATGATACAACATCTGAGAACGAACAACAATGCTAAGTGCCATTAATAAGTGTTAAGACATATAAACGTATACGGCTCTATGCGGGGCCAACACTTGACAGTATTGAGGTTACGTCACCGTGAACGCCCCCTCGAAGTAAAACGCTGATTGGTTCGTCATCCGCGACCCCCCCTCGCTGCGTTACATCCGCATTGTTCGGCAGCGCAACACAGACAGACACACAGCGTACACGCTCAGCCCCGCCGTCCAGCGGCTATTGACGTGATACGGCGCACCGTGTCACTCGGCAGGTATTTGCACACCCAAGGTCGCGTCGTGTCGTTGGGTCCGATGTTGTATTTATCGAAGACGAAAACGACCACGTTTTAAATGATTGGCGATAACGATCGCTTGGGAGGAGGAGGGGGGGAGGATAAGCCCCGCCCCGTTCGTCTGCCTCCGCCAATCAGATGAGGGCAGGGAGGAGTAAAGCGCAAGGACTGCTGTTTTTGTTTTACTGTTCTGGCCCCAAAACAATGATTCTGTCGTGTACAAAGTCGCTGCCACGGAAATAGGTGAAAAAAACTAAACGCCAAAAAAAACAAAACGGTCGCTTTTCAAAGAGTTTTTTTTGACAACATTTCTTGAAGACCCAAATATGGTGACGCTGTCATCCGTGGTCAGACCCCTCGCCCGTCGTCTGCTCCACCGACAGCTGCTGT
The DNA here is from genome assembly GCA_002895965.2 of Coryphaenoides rupestris. Lineage (NCBI taxonomy): Eukaryota > Metazoa > Chordata > Actinopteri > Gadiformes > Macrouridae > Coryphaenoides > Coryphaenoides rupestris. The sequence continues at coordinate 126,261 of PIJE02000470.1, read as the reverse complement.
CCAGACACGGCGAGAGTCAGCGACTTGTCCCGGCGCGGAGATGCAACCTCACGGCATGCTCCAGCAAATACGTGCTGTCCCAGAGTGAGTAGACACGGTTCCGTTTACACCTTTTAAATAAAACTAAACTAAAACTAAAACGAGGTACGAGTAGCGTCACTGCTGTGCGCCATTGTTGCGATATCTGCTCTGTCCCCCCAGTGCATCATCAAAAAGCTAAACGTCAAATGCCATATGGCTGCCATGCCTGCAGACGGTTGGTGTTGTGTTTGTTGTTTGTGTTTTTGTTTTTGTTTTTGTTTTTGTGTTGTGTTGTGTTGACCGTGCGCGGAAATAATGGACCGGATTTTTCGTCGAACTGGATCGAGACCATGAGCCCCACGGGCTGTCTGCGAAATCCAGGCGCCAGGCTTTCCATTTTTCCTGAGAAATTTCAAGCAATTTCCTCATATTTTATAGACAAATACAGACACGCCTGTCTGACGGTTTCAACTTTGTCGTTGCCACACCCTTGAAAACAATAACACACACACACACACACACACACACACACACACACACACACACACACACACACACACACACACACACACACACACACACACACCACATGGCATGTCATGCTTTTATGCTGCCATCTCAACTATGTGCACATTGAACCAATTAAAGTGTAAAGTGGTCATCAAGTAATTTCTGTCTGAAACAGTAAAAGAGAGGCTATATATACCTTTTAACTAGTATGTTACTCCCGTCCCGGCCAGGGCCCCCGTCTTTATGGGTCACTTCACTGTTATGTTGGCTGACTGGAGATACAGTCGGTACAAAAACAACACGCAGGTGGTGAACACCCATAGAAAACCTGCCCTGCCACTTAGATGATCCTGGCTCACCTCGGTCTCTCTAAACCGCAATCACTCAGTTTGGATGCCAACCACGCTGCATCTGGGAGATTAGGGCCGCTTTAGGCATCTGTTTTATGAAAGGATGAGAAAGTATAAAAAAAAAAAAAAAAAACAGATGACTAAAGAACATAACCAGGGCGTGGTGCTGTTGTCTACCATTTGCACTTACATCGTCGTTGCATCAGGTTCACGAAGGCAAAGGTCTTTCATAGGTCGCGCCGATGTTTGCACACTATTTCACAGTGTAGTGCTCTTTTGGTCTTTAGGCTTTTATCAGCATACAAGGCTGATAATAAAATATACGTATCACTAAGCCTATAGAATTAATATGCTAGGCCTTAGTACATTATAACTCATTAACTAACAATGAAATGACTTTGGGGGATGGACAACATAGACTATCACGTGACAAAATCGTGCTTGTCTGCAAAGCAACAAAGCATGTTGTTTACACACGCACAAACGCACACACGCACACAGGCACACACAAAGACACAATTGTGGCATTGTGTGTTGTGGTTGGCGTTCCATCCACGAGCCAGCAGCCTACTCCTCCTGTCCGAGACGTCTGGAGGAGGTGAGGGTGCGTCTTCAAGGCGTCTAATGAGGCGCTGCAGTCACGTTATGTTTGCTAGTTAGACGGGCAGTCAGTACACAGAGTTGTGATACTGTGCCAAGATGTGACCACATGGAGGGGAAAAAAAAAAATGTCATTGAATTGAGAAAGGCTCAGCTGTCCCAACTCAAGCTCCAACTGTTATATGGTTGAATTAAATTACAACTGCTTTGACAAGTTCATTGGGAAGTCTGTTGAAACAAACAAAATTAGGTTATTATTATTATTTTTCATCACAGAAACAAAAGGGTTGAAGAAATGTCACTATTTCTTTCTTTATTTTTTTGGTCCAGTACATTTTATTTGCATAGCCCTTAATCACAGTTCCTGTCTCAAAGAGCTTAGAGCGTGTGTAGAGTGTAGTGGTTCAGTTAAGTCGGCTATAAGTGTGTGCTGCGTGTGTGCGCACGACACGGCACAGCAAAGTTGGCACCGACCTTCTGCGTACATTTGTGTACACAGTGACACCAACTGCAAGCCATAAACACATCTGTTTGTTCATTATTCCACTTACATGAGAATGTCTCAAAGTACATAAGGACTCTCAGAGAGCTGTGTCTGCCGCACAAAACCACCACGCATGTTGGACGTTTTAGCGTGGGTGTGTTGGGGGGTTCTGTGAGTCCAAGTTGTTTTCCAGTCAGACCTGTTTATACAAAGGCTTTTGTTTTGTTATGTCGGAAAATAAGGGACGCAAATAGAAACCGAGTCTCGGTTAATAGTTTTTCTTTCTCAAGAGTCAAGGAATTGCATGGATTAGCCAGAGTTTATTCTGCGGCTGGCTTGAAAGGGATGCCTTGTTTTTTCGTGGACGGAGGGCTGTACACACTTGACCCCTCGGAGTCAAAGCCCAGTAAAGCGGTTCCCAAGGGCTTGGTGCTGACCTACTTTGCGTTTTATTCTTTTATTTTTGTTGATACTTGTGGGTTTTTTTGTTGGGAGAAATGTTTGAATGAGAAGGCGTAGAGGATAATTGGAGGGGTTGACCGGTCATAGGCCCCGGGTGGCTTTTTGTGACCCGGCCCTGTTCCAGCTCAAGCTCTCTCTCCACCCCCTGCTGGTTGCACTGGTCGAGGAGGAGGAGGAGGAGGAGGAGGAGACAGAGGAGGAGGTGGAGGGGGGCGGGCCACGACATTCCGTTTGTCACACTCAGCACAGCCGGCCCACATTTCTGGCTTTTCTGTAATTTCCTTTTCGGAAAGTGGAGGAGGTAATAGAAGGAAGTAGAAGAGAGCTCACATGTTCCTTTTCTGCCATTTCTCTGAAACCTGGGTTTGAGGAAAGAAGAGCCGGCGCGGCCGGGACACGACTTGGGCTCAACAGTTAACATTTAGTCTTTTTTTTTGTTTTTTTACTTGTGTGTGTGTGTACAAAAAATATATATATTATATATATTTTTTTTTGTGTGTATCCTTTTAAAATGGACTGCTTTAGAAAGATGCAGGACGCAGGAGGGCACTGCATGAAAAGTAGGTGTCAGCATTCTTCTTCTTCTCTTGCCTCTTGTCTGTCTGTGGTCACCAAATGGTTTTAGCTGCTTGAACATTTCTATATTTTCTCCCCCTTTTTCCCCCTTTTTCATTCTCCTTTTCTACTGTTGTCTTGTTTTTTTGTTTCTTCTTAATTCTCTCTCTCTCTCTCTCTCTCTATCTCTCTCTCTCTCTCTCTCTCTCTCTCTCTCTCTCTCTCTCTCTCTCTCTCTCTCTCTCTCTCTCTCTCTCTCTCTCTCTCTCTCTCTCTCTCTCTCTCTCTCTCTCTCTCTCTCTCTGCATCTCTCTCTCTCCTCCAGTGCATCCCATGTGGCAGGAGCCGCTGGCCATCCCCGGGGGAGACCGCCAGTCGCCCATCGACATCGTGGTGCGGAAGAGCCTGTTCGACCCGCAGCTGAAGCCCCTGGTGCCCGCGTACGACCCCCAGACCTGCCAGCAGATCTGGAACAACGGCTACTCCTTCCTGGGTGGAGTACGACGACACCACCGACAAGTCCAGTAAGAGACGCCGCTGCCGCTCCATGAGTGAGGGGCCGCTGTTGACAACAGACTCACACATGCTTCTGCTGGCGTTTGGCCAGGCGGACGTTGCATGGTCATGGAATTTCCCTTCTTAGCACACGTTGTACCCCTTAGTAAAAGGTCTTTTTGTGTACATATGTGTAATCTGTATTTAATATTCTGCCATATTTACTTTGGCGTTGCTATAGTGTGGAGTGAGTCATTTTGAAAACCGAGGCGAGAAAGTATTTCTTTTCTTGTTTTTTTTCACAAAAGAAGAACGGCCTCCTTGGCAAACTGTTCCAAATCTCCAGAGGAGCACAATAAATAGCCCTATGTTGCGGTCCAGCACCGTAAGCTGCCACGTGGAAGTGATGACCTGTGGTCACATGACCGCCGTTGTGTCATGTGACTCTGACCTCAGCCCCTGATACACTATGGGGCACTCGGGTCTAGGTATTTTATAGCCCAGGGGGCATAATTATTGGGCTTCTACACTGAAGCCCTGAATTAGCCAGAGTAAAAAAGGAAAGCTATCACAATCTTGTTTTTATGACATAATCACAGGCTATTCCCTACAAACGTTGCTAATCTAAAATTGCCCAAGCAAGTACTAAAAATGTCTGGGGGGAAAACGTGTGTTTAGTTTTACTTGGCAGTGAATCAACCAAAGTAATGTCCCACAGAAATGCAGTAGTGGCCGAACAACAAAGAAATCATATTTACTGTCCTCATATATCAGCGTTGTTTAGTTTATTAGCACGCTTGTTGATAATCAGAGGAAACGCTTTATGGGGCCATTAGTCAGCTCCTGTAAACATGCTATCATTGATATTGTTTGGCTACTGGTTGTATTTACTTTCTAGGTCAGTGTTACACCCTGGACCACTGGTTTATACCGTACATTGGATTTTTGTCATGGCTAATATCATTGGGCAATAAGTTGGCACCAGGTCTCACTGTAGTAACACCCCTGGTATAGGAACATGGTATTGTTACAGTGGGTGAGGTAATAATTAAATTGGTAAAAATTCAACCAACTCTAACCGGTTATATAGCCTATCATCTCTTTAAGTAATCATCAGCCACATTGTGGAGGTTGTTTTCTTATTTAGATGCAAACAGTGTATGGTTCACTTAAATTGGTAAATGGATTGCATTTATATAGCGCTTTTATCCAAAGCGCTTTACAGTTGCCTCACATTCACCCATTCATACACCGACGGCGGTGCCAACCATGCAAGGTAACAACCAACAGGTCAGGAGCAGTTAGGGTTAGGTGGCGTCTTGCCCAGGAACACCTCGACACTTAGCTAGGAGGAGCTCAGGGATCGTATATGTATGTACGGTGTATACACACCAAAAAAGTCAGAGTAAATCCAAATGGTTTCAGAATGACTGAATACAAGGGTTTTTTGTTTTCTTGTTTTCTCACTTCCCACTTCCTCCTGGCACCGCGCAGCGCTGAAAGGGGGGCCCCTGGAAGACCAGTTCCGGCTCTGCCAGTTCCACTTCCACTGGGGGGAGAGCAACGCCTGGGGGTCCGAGCACACGGTGGACCGGAAGCTGTTCCCTGCAGAGGTATGAGATGGCCCTGGACTGCAGCTCCACTGAATATCTACACTGTAAAAAATATATATCATATTAATTATTCATTACGTGTTGTGTATCACTACATTAACTTCTGGGGTACGATTGATCTCTTGCCCTTTCCAGTACATACCCTTCTTGTCCCAGGAACACAATAACATAACAATGTAATGACGAATTATTATTATTATTTATTTATTATTATTATTATTATTATTTCTTGGTGGCCGGTTTCACTAAAAAGAGTTCCACCTTCTGGGCCGTAATTAAAACCACACATTTTCCTTTGTATCCCAGCTGTATATTACATTTAATGTATTTAATTGAATGCTGGCAAAGGTTGACACGTAAACCTCTCCGCCCTGCTTCTTTGAGTGTCAGTGTCAGCATTAATCCACTGCAAGGATGTTTGTCTAGCATGGAACCATACACTGCAGCACAGCTCACGCCACAACAAGGTGTGTGTTTGTGTGTGCATGCATGCAAATGGCCTGGTGCCAAGCGATTGGTGGTGCTGGAAATGTACCCATGCCATTGTGTGTGTGTGTGTGTGTGTGTGTGTGTGTGTGTGTGTGTGTGTGTGTGTGTGTGTGTGTGTGTGTGTGTGTGTGTGTGTGTGTTGTGTGTGTGTGTGTGTGTGTGTGTGTGTGTGTGTGTGTGTGTGTGTGTGTGTGTGTGTGTGTGTGTCAGGTTACACCGCATTGTGCGTCTCTTAGTGGGTGTGTTTGCTAGCATCATGTGTCCTCGATGCAACAGACGGTCAATGTATGAGCAGGGAGCTAGTTCTCTTCACACCCCTCTGCCTTAATCCTCTTGGGAAATTCACATGCACCTGGAGTGGGAGAGTTAGTGGGGATGACGTGAGATGTTGGAATATACAGTGCATGTGTGTGTATGTATGTATATATATTTGTTGTGTGAATGCACCGTTAGGATTGCGACTCAATTTCGTTGTACTCTGTGCAATGACAATAAAGGAATTCTGATTCTGATTCTGATATATACTGTATATATATATATATATATATTATATACTGTATAGTTTGCAGCACTGAATTCCTTCAGCCACACGACAACACAATCGAGTTTCGTTGGGAGGATTGAGTGGGCTATTCTCCTGATGCATTATCTAGATGGCTGTTGGAGATCTCCACCCAGCACAATGCATATATTTGATGTTTGCATTCTCTTTGATTAGCCATCAAGGATAATGTGCTGGTGGTTTGTTAAGAGATGTGAAAGAATGAGTATGCACACTTGACTCAAGTATGTACACACACTTGAGGTGTGTGTGTGTGCGTTTGTGCCACTCAAACACAACCACAATGTGACTCGATCATTGTTAATCCGTCTTGTTGGATGGTTTACCTCAAATAGATTTAAACTAATAGGCTGTAATTAAAAAATACAAATAAAAAGCTTAAATGCCCAATTCATATAATATGATCTATGTGATTTGATATGTTCCCAGCTCCACATCGTCCACTGGAACACGGAGAAGTATGATCTGTTTGAAGAGGCCGTCATGGAGGACAACGGGCTAGCTGTTATCGGAGTCTTCCTCAAGGTACACATCGCACGCACGCACACACGCGCGCACAGGTCACACACACACACACAGGTCACACACAGGTCACACCACACACACACCACACACAGGTCACACACACACACACACAAGACACACACACAGGTCACGCACGCACGCACGCACAAGAGATACACACACGCACACTCACACACAAGACACACACACACACACACACACACACCCACAGGAACAGCAGCTTTAGTGGCATGGCTTGCAACACTGAACATAGTCAAGTGTGTGTTTGTGGAATGTTAGTTTGTGGATGTGCGGATAAGTGCGTGCGTGTGTGTGTGTGCGTGCGTGCGTGTGTAGGTGTGCATTTGGAGCATTCCTTTGAACATCCATGTTTTGGAGATGTTGGTTGTACATTACAAAAAAACACATTCGCAGACTACACAAACAAATAATGTGTGTAGATGTGGACACCTCTCGCTGTAAAACTGTGTTTTACGTGACTCTGTTGGAACTTGGTAAACATCTCACGGCTCATCCTCATCCACGTCCACACTGTAGATCGGCAAGAGACACGAGGGGCTGCAGAAACTAGTGGACGCTCTGCCTGTGGTCAGACAAAGTTTACATACACTTGTAAAGAACATGTATGTCATGGCAGTCCAGAGTTTCCAATAATTTCTACAACTCTTATTTTTCTGTGATAGAGTGATTGGAGCACATACTTCTTTGTCACAAAAAACATTCATGAAGTTTGGTTCTTTTATGAATTTGTTATGGGTCTACTGAAAATGTGACCAAATCTGCTGGGTCAAAAATATACATACAGCAACATGAATTATCAATTTAGGTGATGTAGAAAAGAACCACCAAAAAGCAGGTCTGCAATGAATTAGAAGCTGCTGGAACACAGGTGTCAGTGTCCACAGTCAAGCGTGTTTTACATCGCCATGGGCTGAGAGGCTGCCATGCAAGAAGGAAGCCCTTGCTCCAGAAGCGGCACCTTAAGGCTCGACTGAAGTTTGCTGCTGATCACATGGACAAAGAAAAGGCCTTCTGGAGGAAAGTTCTGTGGTCAGATGAAACAAAAATGGAGCTCTTTGGCCACAATGACCAGAAATATGTTTGGAGGAGAGAAGGTGAGGCCTTTAACCCCAAGAACACCATGCCTACCATCAAGCATGGTGGTGGTAGTATTATGCTCTGGGCCTGTTTTGCTGCCAATGGAACTGGTGCTTTACAGAAAGTAAATGGAATAATGAAGAAGGAGGATTACCTCCAAATTCTTCAGGAGAACCTAAAATCATCAGCCAGAAGGTTGGGTCTTGGGCGCAGTTGGGTGTTCCAACAGGACAATGACCCCAAACACACATCAAAAGTGGTAAAGGAATGGCTAAATCAGGCTAGAATTAAGGTTTTAGAATGGCCTTCCCAAAGTCCTGACTTAAACCCCATCGAGAACATGTGGACAGTGCTGAAGAAACAAGTCCATGTCAGAAAGCCAACAAATTTAGCTGAACTGCACCGATTCTGTCAAGAGGAGTGGTCAAAGATTCAACCAGAAGCTTGTGGATGGATACCAAAAGCACCTAATTGAGGTGAAAATGTAACCAAATATTAGCATTGCTGTATGTATATTTTTGACCCAGCAGATTTGGTCACATTTTCAGTAGACCCATAATAAATTAATAAAAGAACCAAACTTCATGAATGTTTTTTGTGACAAAGAAGTATGTGCTCCAATCACTCACAAGGGTTAGGTGGCGTCTTGCCCAGGAACACCTCGACACTTAGCTAGGAGGAGCTCAGGGATCGTATATGTATGTACGGTGTATACACACCAAAAAAGTCAGAGTAAATCCAAATGGTTTCAGAATGACTGAATACAAGGGTTTTTTGTTTTCTTGTTTTCTCACTTCCCACTTCCTCCTGGCACCGCGCAGCGCTGAAAGGGGGGCCCCTGGAAGACCAGTTCCGGCTCTGCCAGTTCCACTTCCACTGGGGGGAGAGCAACGCCTGGGGGTCCGAGCACACGGTGGACCGGAAGCTGTTCCCTGCAGAGGTATGAGATGGCCCTGGACTGCAGCTCCACTGAATATCTACACTGTAAAAAATATATATCATATTAATTATTCATTACGTGTTGTGTATCACTACATTAACTTCTGGGGTACGATTGATCTCTTGCCCTTTCCAGTACATACCCTTCTTGTCCCAGGAACACAATAACATAACAATGTAATGACGAATTATTATTATTATTATTATTATTATTATTATTTCTTGGTGGCCGGTTTCACTAAAAAGAGTTCCACCTTCTGGGCCGTAATTAAAACCACACATTTTCCTTTGTATCCCAGCTGTATATTACATTTAATGTATTTAATTGAATGCTGGCAAAGGTTGACACGTAAACCTCTCCGCCCTGCTTCTTTGAGTGTCAGTGTCAGCATTAATCCACTGCAAGGATGTTTGTCTAGCATGGAACCATACACTGCAGCACAGCTCACGCCACAACAAGGTGTGTGTTTGTGTGTGCTGTGGTGTGTGCTTGTGTGGTGTGTGTTGTGTGTGTTGTGTGTGTGTGTGTTGTGTGTGTGTGTGTGTGTGTGTGTGTGTGTGTGTGTGTGTGTGTGTGTGTGTGTGTGTGTGTGTGTGTGTGTGTGTGTGTGTGTGTGTGTGTGCTGTGGTGTGTGTGTGTGTGTGTGTGTGTGTGTCAGGTTACACCGCATTGTGCGTCTCTTAGTGGGTGTGTTTGCTAGCATCATGTGTCCTCGATGCAACAGACGCGTCGAAATGGTATGAGCAGGGAGCTAAGTTCTCTTCACACCCCTCTCGCCTAATCCTCTTGCGGAAATTCACATGCACCTGGAGTGGGAGAGTTAGTGGGGATGACGTGAGATGTTGGAATATACAGTGCATGTGTGTGTATGATGTATATATATTTGTTTGTGTGAATGGCACCGTTAGGATTGCGACTCAATTTCGTTGTACTGCTGTGCAATGACAATAAACGGAATTCTTGATTCTGATTCTGAGTATATACTGTATATATATATATATATATATATATATATACTGTATAGTTTTGCAAGCACTGAATTCCTTCAGCCACACTGACAAACACAATCGAGTTTCGTTGGGAGGGATTGAGTGGGCTATTCTCCTGATGCCATTATCTAGATGGCTGTTGGGAGATCTCCACCCAGCACCAATGCATATATTTGATGTTTGGCATTCTCTTGATTTAGCCATCAAGGATAATGTGCTGGTGCGTTTGGTTAAGAGATGTGAAAGGAATGAGTATCGCACACTTGGACTCAAGTATGTACCACACACTTGAGGTGTGGTGTGTGTGCGTTGTGCACTCAAACACAACCACAATGCTGACTCGCCATCATTGTTAATGCCGTCTGTGGTTGGGATTGGTTTACTGCAAATAGATTTAAAACCTAATAGGCTGTAATTAAAAAATACAAAATAAAAAGCCTAAATGCCCAATTCATATAATATGATCTATGTGATTTGATATGTTCCCAGCTCCACATCCGTCCACTGGAACACGGAGAAGTATGATCTGTTTTGAAGAAGGCCGTCATGGAGGAATATGAGGAAAAAAAACGGGCTAGCTGTTATCGGAGTCTTCCTCAAGGTAACACATCGCACGCACGCACACACGCCGCGCCACAGGTCCACAACACACACACAGGTCAACACAGGTCAGTGGCACACACCACACACACCAGGTCACACACACACTAGCACACAAGACACACACACAGGTCACCTGCACGGCACGCACGCACAAGAGATACACACACGCACACTCACACACAAGACACACACACACACACACACACACACACACACACACACACACACACACCCCACAAGGAACAGCAAGCTTTAGTGGCATGGCTTGCAACACTGAAACATAGTCAAGTGTGTGTTTGTGGAATGTTAGTTTGTGGATGTGCGGATAAGTGCGTGCGTGTGTGTGTGCGTGCGTGCGTGCGTGTGTAGGTGTGCATTTGGAGCATTCCTTTGAACATCCATGTTTTTGGAGATGTTGGTTGTACATTACAAAAAAAACACATTCGCAGACTACACAAACAAATTAGATGTGTGTAGATGTGACACCTCTCTGCTGTAAACTGTGTTTTACGTGACTCTGTTGGAACTTGTAAACATCTCACGGCTCATCCTCATCCACGTCCACACTGTAGATCGGCAAGAGACACGAGGGGCTGCAGAAACTAGTGGACGCGTCTGCCTGCGGTCAGACACAAGGTTGGCGCCCACACACACCACACACACACACACACACACACACACACACACACACACACACACACACACACACACACACACACACACACAACACACACACACACACACACACACCACACACACACACACAGCACACTCTATGGTGCTGAGTCAGCAGCCCGTCAGCTAAGTGCACTAGAAATAGGCTGCGCAGTTCTTTTGGCAACTGGAGACTGTAAATTACAGCATTATCACAGAAGAAAGCACGTTTTAGGCAGGTTTTAAATGTAAAGGCCCAACATCGCTAATACAGAGAGAGTTCTCTCCAGTGGTGGCCACTCCTCACGTTCTCAGGCCCTCTCAGTTCTCGCTAAATAAAGACAGCCTTGCACACTTAGGAACTAAATTCCTCTTGCCCATTAAGGTTTGAGGGCAATATTGAAACTTGTTCAGATACAAGTGTTTGCGTCTGCCGTTGATACGCGAGTCCGAATTGTTTACCCTCAGCTTTAACAAGATTCCAATCGTTGTTTGCATGTCGGGGACACCCATGGTAGAGTGATTGGAGCACATACTTCTTTGTCACAAAAAACATTCATGAAGTTTGGTTCTTTTATGAATTTGTTATGTGTACTGAAAATATGACCAAATCTGCTGGGTCAAAAATATACATACAGCAACATGAATTATCAATTTAGGTGATGTAGAAAAGAACCACCAAAAAGCAGGTCTGCAATGAATTAGAAGCTGCTGGAAAACAGGTGTCAGTGTCCACAGTCAAGCGTGTTTTACATCGCCATGGGCTGAGAGGCTGCCATGCAAGAAGGAAGCCCTTGCTCCAGAAGCGGCACCTTAAGGCTCGACTGAAGTTTTAAGGCTGCTGATCACATGGACAAAGAAAAGGCCTTCTGGAGGAAAGTTCTGTGGTCAGATGAAACAAAAATGGAGCTCTTTGGCCACAATGACCAGAAATATGTTTGGAGGAGAGAAGGTGAGGCCTTTAACCCCAAGAACACCATGCCTACCATCAAGCATGGTGGTGGTAGTATTATGCTCTGGGCCTGTTTTGCCTGCCAATGGAACTGGTGCTTTACAGAAAGTAAATGGAATAATGAAGAAGGAGGATTACCTCCAAATTCTTCAGGAGATCCTAAAATCATCAGCAAGAAGGTTGGGTCTTGGGCGCAGTTGGGTGTTCCAACAGGACAATGACCCCAAACACACATCAAAAGTGGTAAAGGAATGGCTAAATCAGGCTAGAATTAAGGTTTGAGAATGGCCTTCCCAAAGTCCTGACCTAAACCCCATCGAGAACATGTGGACAGTGCTGAAGAAACAAGTCCATGTCAGAAAGCCAACAAATTTAGCTGAACTGCACCGATTCTGTCAAGAGGAGTGGTCAAAGATTCAACCAGAAGCTTGTGGATGGCTACCAAAAGCGCCTAATTGAGGTGAAAATGGCAAGGGACATGTAACCAAATATTAGCATTGCTGTATGTATATTTTTGACCCAGCAGATTTGGTCATATTTTCAGTAGACCCATAATAAATTCATAAAAGAACCAAACTTCATGAATGTTTTTTGTGACAAAGAAGTATGTGCTCCAATCACTGAAAAATAAGTGTTGTAGAAATTATTGGAAACTCTGGACTGCCGTGACATACATGTTCTTTACAAGTGTATGTAAACTTTTGACCACAGCTGTAGGTAAGGTTAAACTTACTGTCTGGCCGCATTCATAGAAGAGAAGCCGGAAAAATGTGTGCAATAAACGTAGCTGGTCCGTAGATAATTGGTGAGCCGTGGTGAAAGTGTATTCTTTGTGAAATAGATTTACACAAAGATGCAGTATATACGTAGGAGGTTGACTCATCAGTTCCTGTGTTTATTGAGTGTTTTTTTTATTAACTGTAAGGTCTTTTCTTGCTCTGTGTGGGGGGGGGGGGGGGTTATTGTGTGAAACACTTTGTGTTACATTTCTTTTGTATGAAAGGTGCTGTACAATCAAAGTCTGATTGATTTATTGATTGATTTGAATTAAATTAGATCAAATGCTTCCTGTTACACGGCTGCTTCGTTGTGGTAATGTTGTGGTTTTATTTTTTTTTGTTTTGTTGCGGTGGCGGTGGAGTTATTTCTATGCTCACATCTCTCTGCACTCCGCCCCCCCCAGGACAGCGTGGTGGATTTTGAGCGGTTTCGACCCCGCCTGCCTGCTGCCCAGCAACATCAACGACTACTGGACCTACCACGGCTCCCTGACCAACGCCCCCTCTGACCGAGGCCGTCACCTGGATCGTCATGAAGCAGCACATCGAAGTCAGCCACGACCAGGTACAGTGTGTGTGTGTGTGTGTGTGTGTGTGTGTGTGTGTGTGTGTGTGTGTGTGTGTGTGTGTGTGTGTGTGTGTGTGTGTGTGTGTGTGTGTGTGTGTGTGTGGTGTGTGTGTGTGTGTGAGTATATTCAGTTGTCTGCTTCCCAGCTAAAATGGCCACTGGCTCTCTTCAAATCGGTCCACTAGTTCCCCATATAGTACACTACTTAATACCCACAATGCACAGTAAAAACAGTGTACAACTGATTTGCGTACACACATATTTCCTATATCTATTGCACTATATCCTATGATCCATAGCGGTTTTCATTGTCGTCAGATTCATCCAATCGAGCGCCTCCGGCAGGTTGCAGGTTATGATGTCACAGGGATGACATCATAACATCTGGCTTGTTTATACAACCAATACACTTCACCTCGATTAGATTTTTGCCACTTAATTGCTGTCCAAAAATGCATTTATATTTACATTTAGGGCATTTGGTGCTTACAATAAGTCAGGATTTTATTGGGGCGGGTTTACTGTACTTAAAATTCCATATTCTTATAATTCCCCAATATTTCTTAAATGGTATATAGATCTAAAAAAAAAAAAGAAAAGAAAAATCTTCTAGTCTGTCCCCCAACGTTAATCTTTCTCCCTCCCCCCTGTTTAGCTGGCAGTGTTCCGGAGCCTTCTGTTCACGCCGGCCGAGGAGGAGGTACAGAAGGGCATGGTGAACAACTTCCGCGTGCAGCAGCCGCTGCGGGGACGCACCGTGCGCTCCTCTTTCTCCCCCTTCCTGAAAGGGGGGCGCCATTGGGCGATGGGGAAGAGCCTGCCCTCTGAGGAAACACCTCCCCACGCACACACGCACACACACACACACACACACACACACACACACACACACACTGTACAGTGTGATACTACACTTCAACAGACGGACAGACCTTTGGCCAATACACACACACACACACACACACACACGCACGCGCACGCGCCATGGTGCGGTACCAAAATGCTGATCTCTTCGTTCTCGGCTCTGTCCGCGAGGAACTGACAGTGAAGGTGTTTGTAGCATCCTTCAGTTTTGAGATTCGAGGTCTCAATAGTGAGTAGTGAGTGAGTGAGTTGCTCTGAATCCTCTGATTTCTTTTTCCGACTAATCAAAGATGGGCTTGGTATATGGGTTCAATTGATTCTAATGCATTCTAGGTTGTATGCCTACAGGTCCATAGTAATGGTTAATCCATTCGATTTGCAAGACTTTTTTTATAGGAAGCGACAGCACCCTCTGCTCGTCGTAGTCGCCACTGCAGTTGAGTGCGTCATAACTTCCGGAATATTACTTTATAAAACATGAATGAAAGCAATTTCAGCTGCTACCTGTTTACTTTACACCGCCCAAGAGATTTTAACCTGATTTACTGATAGGAAAGTTTGGGTTTCCCTTCAGCGATAGTTATACTTGCGTTTTAAAACGACAATAAATTTAAGTCGTTTTAATGGTTGTTTAGTTGTGTGAGACTCGTCTTATATTATGGAATGTCCATAATTCCCCCCCTGAAACTGTTACAAAGAGATTATAGGATTTTCTATATATTCCTTTTTTGAGGATTTCTATCTGTGCGCTTGTGTGTGTGTGTGTGTGTGTGTTGTGTGTGTGTGTGTGTGTGTGTGTGTGTGTGTGTGTGTGTGTGTGTGTGTGTGTGTGTGTGTGTGTGTGTGTGTGGTGTGTGTGTGTGTGTGTGTGTGTGTGTGTGTGTGTGTGTGTGTGCGTGTGTGCGCGTGCATTAAGCCAGATGGTTTACATTAACCATGTTACTAAAGCGCACAACCACATCAGGTTACTGTTAACGCCCTGGCGCGTGGCAGTGGTTTTCAAGGGAAAGAAAGGGAAGGGTAGGTAATACACCACGACAACCTGTGTGTTACAGCCGCAGGTTGTCGTGGCTGCCGTACATTTTGACAATGTTTTCCCCCTGTGACTTGGCGCCCCTGGGCAAGGCTCCTCAAAGCACATCTCTGCATTTAAATAAAAGCATCGACCTCCCCGGACGCCCAGTGAGCAGTGTGCAGTCATAACATGTGATATTTTATACGATAGCGTGTACAACACTCTTTGTATCTGCTCGCCGATCCTTTTTGTCGCTTGGAAGTTCTGGAGAGGCATGTGTGGTGTGTTTAGTTGCACATGGGGAAAATAATGCCTTCAGCGCCAAACCCGCTAGCACTGCCACCACCACAGCGATGAGGGGGGAGACTATAGCTTGAGTAAAGCAGAGATGCTTTTTGGAGCGGGCCGCCTGGGACGCCTCAATCTACTGCTGTTCAGCATTCTGGAACACTGCCTTTTACCAGATGCCCCTGGCCATCATCATTGACTCATTGTATTTTCTTCTTTGCTACCCCCTTTCCCCTTTGTTTTTTTTTACTGTTGGTGTGACTTCTCTGGCTCTTTTTTGCTGGTTTTTAGGGTCACGGGTTGTTCTACGGCCCATGCTGGTGTCATGACCATGGGTTGGACATTGGGTTGCGGGGGGGGGGGGGGGTGGGCGGTAGGGGGTCACATTGGAAAGGGGGTTAGCTTAGCAGAAGCGAGCATGGGATCAACTCTCTCTCTCTCTCGCAGTGGACGCTGGAGCACAACCGTTTTAGGGTGCGCTATGTTCTCCCTGGAATATACTCAACTACATTAATGTACAGCCTCAGTCCCTTTCTATGCAGAGCTCTGGGGGTCAGAGAGGGCCGACGAGGGTCTCTCACGATGCATATTGAAAAGTTTGAGCAATAAATGAATAGGGCGCGGGGGGGGGGGGGGGGTGTAGAGCAGGCTACAGAGAATAGAGAATATACACCATGCACACCCAGCCACGCCGGAGGGATTCTGAAGGGCCGTCGGCGAGAGAGAGGGGTCTAGAGAGGAGGGGAATGGTTCATGTTGTGTTGAGTGTGGGTTATTTTCAGTGTTGTGTTGTTATTGTTGTTGTTGGCACAGCGTCCACACATGTTTGTATAAAACACTACACTTCCACCACACCCTACTGCACACACACACACACACACACACACACTACGTTTCATTGATCACTTCAGCAATTTAGTTCATGTCCATAAGCTGCCTTAAGATGCACAATGTTTTTCCCAATTTTTTCTTTCTACTACCATATATGATCACAGACTCCTATGCATCACAAGAGTATTTCTCTTTTAAAACTGAACAGCACTGTTTGTTGAAGGACTTCTTTAATGTTTGGGTGTGTCCATCTCATGGCTAAATGACGTGTTGGCGTGCGTGTGTGTGTGTGTGTGTATATGCGGGGCACCTGTTCTGTATGATAAACGTTGTGTTTGTACAATGGGCAGCTTACATTCCTGCCCCGTGGGGTTCTATAGGGCCCCCCCCCCCACCTCTCCCTCCTAGGCCTTCTCTACAACCGGGCCGCTTCTGATTGGCCGGCCCCAGCTGTACAACCAGGAAATGTAATGTTGTCGTCCCCCCCTCCGCCCCGAGGAACTGAAAACAGTGCCTCTGTAAGATTTTGTACTCATGGTATGTAAAAAGGTGAAGAATAAAGCTATAATTGATTTAAGACATTACTTTGGATGTGTGCCTTTACTTTCGTGAATGTTTTTTGTGACAAAGAAGTATGTGCTCCAATCACTGAAAAATAAGTGTTGTAGAAATTATTGGAAACTCTGGACTGCCGTGACATACATGTTCTTTACAAGTGTATGTAAACTTTTGACCACAGCTGTAGGTAAGGTTAAACTTACTGTCTGGCCGCATTCATAGAAGAGAAGCCGGAAAAATGTGTGCAATAAACGTAGCTGGTCCGTAGATAATTGGTGAGCGTGGTGAAAGTGTATTCTTTGTGAAATAGCAGGTTGACTCATCAGTTCCTGTGTTTATTGAGTGTTTTTTTTATTAACTGTAAGGTCTTTTCTTGCTCTGTGTGGGGGGGGGGGGTTATTGTGTGAAACACTTTGTGTTACATTTCTTTTGTATGAAAGGTGCTGTACAAACAAAGTCAGATTGATTTATTGATTGATTTGAATTAAATTAGATCAAATGCTCCTGTTACACGGCTGCTTCGTTGTGGTAATGTTGCGGTTTTAGATGTTTTGTTTTGTTGCGGTGGCGGTGGCGGTGGAGTTATTTCTATGCTCACATCTCTCTGCACTCCGCCCCCCCAGGACAGCGTGGTGGATTTTGAGCGGTTCGACCCCGCCTGCCTGCTGCCCAGCAACATCAACGACTACTGGACCTACCACGGCTCCCTGACCACGCCCCCTCTGACCGAGGCCGTCACCTGGATCGTCATGAAGCAGCACATCGAAGTCAGCCACGACCAGGTACAGTGTGTGTGTGTGTGTGTGCGTGTGTGTGAGTATATTCAGTTGTCTGCTTCCCAGCTAAAATGGCCACTGGCTCTCTTCAAATCGGTCCACTAGTTCCCCATATAGTACACTACTTAATACCCACAATGCACAGTAAAAACAGTGTACAACTGATTTGCGTACACACATATTTCCTATATCTATTGCACTATATCCCATGATCCATAGCGGTTTTCATTGTCGTCAGATTCATCCAATCGAGCGCCTCCGGCAGGTTGCAGATTATGATGTCACAGGGATGACATCATAACATCTGGCTTGTTTATACAACCAATACACTTCACCTCGATTAGATGTTTGCCACTTAATTGCTGTCCAAAAATGTATTTATATTTACATTTAGGGCATTTGGCGCTTTTATCGAAAGCGACTTATAATAAGTCAGGATATTTATTGGGGCGGGTTTACTGTACTTAAAATTCCCTATTCTTACAATTCCCCAATATTTATTTTTAAATGGTATAAGATCTAAAAAAATCTTCTAGTCTGTCCCCAACGTTAATCTTTCTCCCTCCCCCCTGTTTAGCTGGCAGTGTTCCGGAGCCTTCTGTTCACGCCGGCCGAGGAGGAGGTACAGAAGGGCATGGTGAACAACTTCCGCGTGCAGCAGCCGCTGCGGGGACGCACTGTGCGCTCCTCTTTCTCCCCCTTCCTGAAGGGGGCGCCATTGGGCGATGGGGAAGAGCCTGCCCTCTGAGGAAACACCTCCCCACACACACACGCACACACACACACACATACACACACACACACACCACACACAACTCAATACACACACACACACACACACACACACACACACACACACACACACACACACACACACACACACACACACACACATATGAACATACCACAATGCACATGCGTACGCATTACACAAAATACTCAGATCTCTGCTATCGCGTTGAGTAGG
>PIJE02000470.1:55397-106591 GCA_002895965.2 Coryphaenoides rupestris | reverse complement strand
CTGAAGCAGCACGCGCACTTTAAACTGCACTCACCATCACACACACACACACACACACACACACACACACACACGCCATGGTGCGGTACCAAAATGCTGATCTCTTGCTCTGTCTGCAAGGAACTGACAGTGAAGGTGTTTGTAGCATCCTTCAGTTTTGAGATTCGAGGTCTCAATAGTGAGTAGTGAGTGAGTGAGTTGCTCTGATTCCTCTGATTTCTTTTTTCCTACTAATCAAAGACGGGCTTCGTATATGGGTTCAATTGATTCTTAATGCATTCTAGGTTGTATGCCTACAGGTCCATAGTAATGGTTAATCCATTCGATTTGCAAGACTTTTTTTTATAGGAAGCGACAGCGCCCTCTGCTCGTCGTAGTCGCCACTGCAGTTGAGTGCGTCATAACTTCCGGAATATTACTTTATAAAACATGAATGAAAGCAATTTCAGCTGCTACCTGTTTACTTTACACCGCCCAAGAGATTTTAACCTGATTTACTGATAGGAAAGTTTGGGTTTCCCTTCAGCGATAGTTATACTTGCGTTTTAAAACGACATAAATTTAAGTCGTTTTAATGGTTGTTTAGTTGTGTGAGACTCGTCTTATATTATGGAATGTCCATAATTCCCCCCCTGAAACTGTTACAAAGAGATTATAGGATTTTCTATATATTCCTTTTTTGAGGATTTCTATCTGTGCGCTTGTGTGTGTGTGTGAGTGTGTGTGTGTGCGTGTGCGTGTGTGCGCGTGCGCGTGCATTAAGCCAGATGGTTTACATTAACCATGTTACTAAAGCGCACAACCACATCAGGTTACTGTAACGCCCTGGCGCGTGGCAGTGGTTTTCAAGGGAAAGAAAGGGAAGGGTAGGTAATACACCACGACAACCTGTGTGTTACAGCCGCAGGTTGTCATGGCCGTCGTACATTTTGACAATGTTTTCCCCCTGTGACTTGGCGCCCCTGGGCAAGGCTCCTCAAAGCACATCTCTGCATTTAAATAAAAGCATCGACCTCCCCGGACGCCCAGTGAGCAGTGTGCGGTCATAACAATGTGATATTTTATACGATGCGTGTACAAGACTCTTTGTATCTGCTCGCCGATCCTTTTTGTCGCTTGGAAGTTCTGGAGAGGCATGTGTGGTGTGTTTAGTTGCACATGGGGAAAATAATGCCTTCAGCGCCAAACCCGCTAGCACTGCCACCACCACAGCGATGAGGGGGGAGACTATAGCTTGAGTAAAGCAGAGATGCTTTTGGAGCGGGCCGCCTGGGACGCCTCAATCTACTGCTGTTCAGCATTCTGGAACACTGCCTTTTACCAGATGCCCCTGGCCATCATCATTGACTCATTGTATTTTCTTCTTTGCTACCCCCTTTCCCCTTTGTTTTTGTTTTTTTTTACTGTTGGTGTGACTTCTCTGGCTCTTTTTTGCTGGTTTTTAGGGTCACGGGTTGTTCTACGGCCCATGCTGGTGTCATGACCATGGGTTGGACATTGGGTTGGGGGGGGGGTGGGCGTTAGGGGGTCGCATTGGAAAGGGGGTTAGCTTAGCAGAAGCGAGCATGGGATCAACTCTCTCTCTCTCGCAGTGGACGCTGGAGCACAACCGTTTTAGGGTGCGCTATGTTCTCCCTGGAATATACTCAACTACATTAATGTACAGCCTCAGTCCCTTTCTATGCAGAGCTCTGGGGGTCAGAGAAGTTCATGTCCATAAGCTGCCTTAAGATGCACAATGTTTTTCCCAATTTTTTCTTTCTACTACCATATATGATCACAGACTCCTATGCATCACAAGAGTATTTCTCTTTTAAAACTGAACAGCACTGTTTGTTGAAGGACTTCTTTAATGTTTGGGTGTGTCCATCTCATGGCTAAATGACGTGTTGGCGTGCGTGCGTGTGTGTGTGTGTGTGTGTATGCGGGGCACCTGTTCTGTATGATAAACGTTGTGTTTGTACAATGGGCAGCTTACATTCCTGCCCCGTGGGGTTCTATAGGGCCCCCCCCCACCTCTCCCTCCTAGGCCTTCTCTACAACCGGGCCGCTTCTGATTGGCCGGCCCCAGCTGTACAACCAGGAAATATAATGTTGTCGTCTCCCCCCCCCCCGAGGACCTGAAAACAGTGCCTCTGTAAGATTTTGTACTCATGGTATGTAAAAAGGTGAAGAGTTACTGAAGAATAAAGCTATAATTGATTTAAGACATTACTTTGGATGTGTGCTTTTACTTTCGTGTGCTTTTTTTGGACTGTGGCACTGTGTGAGCTTTCTTTTTGTTCACTTTTATTCTTGTAAAATGGCGGGGAAAGGTTAGGCTTCCGATAATCCTTTGCCTGGCTCAGTGGCCTCTTGTATTTAAAGCAGTTCCACTTTTCATGAGGCCTGACACTCAAGTTTAAGACTTGTCAACGTCCTGGCCTTGTACACAAAGCTGCTGACTCGCCTAATGATATGATGAGAGATCATTTCTAAAGAAGGGATAAAGTTGTTCAGTCAACCTGCTGATCTGCCAGGCAAACATCTTTTTCTGACCCGAGACTAACACAATATTGTTTTCTAATGAATGAAATGATCTCTGTCTCTCAAACACACACAGACGCGCACACACGCACAAGCAGCGGACAAGCCGCCATATTTGGGGATAGAAGAGGTGCATCATTTATATTTCTCTTAATAGCTCAGCTCAATCATCTCGATGATGCAATGTCTCCGCTCCATTTCTCTCTCTCTTTTCCTGTCCAGGTGCAACTCCCACTAACACCTGTGAACATACACACACACACACACACAGACACACACACAGACAGACACAAAGGGGATGTTTTGAGAGCAGTGGGTGTGGTGTTTACCTGCCGCTGTGTTCTCTGTACACCAGCGGTGCTTTGGCGGAGCGCCACTGGCTCACCAAAAACAGGTTGTGGATGGGAACGGGAGGCGGGGTGGAGATAGGTTGACCTCTGCCGGTGTTTATTGTACTTGTCTGCAGGGGACAGAGGCCCCGGGTCCCTGGGTCCCGTGGCCCCCACAGGGACCCAGCGCTTGGTCTTCACAGGGCTTCCCGCCATTGTATTGTTTCCAGACAGACTGACTGGAGTCCACTCTTTGAACTATGTGTGCGTGTGCTTGCAAATGTGCATGTATGCATGTCTCCTATAGATCATACTATATTTCTGTCCGGGGATTCATAAGTTGCAGGTGCATGTCAGTTTGTACTTTTTGAAGCCAAAGCCATCCTAGTGTCCCTGGTGCAACACACACACACACACAGAACTCATGTACTGTGTTTCTGTGAAGCTTGTGATGTTTTTTTTTTGTTGTCTCGACCGGACACAGTCTGGAGGAAATCACACATGATAACAACACTATTATGTTACAACCCAAAAAACAACCCAAGAAAACCAACAAGGGGAAATCCTGAAGGACTTTCAGTATCTGCATTGCAATCCAATCCTCTCATATGATTTACTACACATGTTGTGTGATTTCTTAAATAAGAAGCACAGACTTGGGGTGCCTTTGTTGAGTTTGTAACGTAATACATGTTCATTCACATTCAAGTGTTTATCCCGAAACTAAAGATTCAGAGGATTTCTAGCGACGTAACATGTAATGCGGCAATCATTCACTGTATGTCTGTGTCTATCGTCTTGTCACCATTGCTTCAATAGTTAAAAGTAGTGTGTGTGGTTGGTGGCTGGTTTAAGCAGCATTACCTGGCTGATTAGTCTGGTGGGGGGGGCTCACATGGGGTGCATTGGCCAGTCAGTGCACCACAGTTTAAACCAGCCATCAACACACACACACTCCACAAGGATCGAAGGAATTTTAGACATTTTAATGTTGACGCCGCTTTTAGGAGAATGGTTTACTCTTTTAGCCTTCTCTTGTATTTGTTGGTTTGGGTTTACTTTGAAAAACACAGAACAGATTAGAAGGAATTGTCTGATTGTGTAGTAAAATTGCAGGCACAAATCTGAACAACCTCTACCAAAAGCATAAAATCAGAGCCACTAGGAAGGCCCAGTCAATCCCTGCTGAGCCCATAGTCACCCCTTGTTCAGTGAGTTCAAGTTGCTTCCATCTGGTCACAGATATAATCTGCCAAAAATGCAGGACCAACAGATTAAGCCACTCTTTGTGGCTGCTATTGGTCCTTTGATTTTACATCATGCAATTTTATGTTTTTCCTGTAAATTATTTGTGTGTTGATGACTGTATTTCTGTGCAACAAATGACCCCTCAGGGATAATAAAGATGACCTTACCTTACAGTAAGATAAGTCTGTCTTCATTTGTTTCCATGAGGCTTGAGAATCTGATGGGTGTTGTCTATGAGGCCCCTATGCTG
Source organism: Coryphaenoides rupestris (assembly GCA_002895965.2). Classification (NCBI taxonomy): domain Eukaryota; kingdom Metazoa; phylum Chordata; class Actinopteri; order Gadiformes; family Macrouridae; genus Coryphaenoides; species Coryphaenoides rupestris. Next base: position 102,238 of record PIJE02000470.1, on the reverse strand, counting down.
TTGGTATGCGCTTTTACTTTCCAGCTTATCTTAAAGCGGCAGAAGATAGATTTGACGGTTGTAAAGAGAAAGAGTAGGGAAATGCGTAAGGGAGCAAGATTTTGAAGAGAAACAAACAAACAAATGCACTCTCCTGCTCTCTATCTCCATACGTTTCTCCGCCACTGAGGTGATAACGCTGCACATGTGAATGTGAGTGACAGTCTCATAGAGACAGGCAGTCAACCAGCACAGATATTATCACAGAGCATTTCCCTCACCAACAGCTGACCGATGGCTGTGCCACTATAACAGATGATACACTCTTATTCTAGCTCATAAATATAAATATAAATATAAATTTGTTTTTTGATTTAGACATGCCTCAGCCCAAATGTTCAGTCTGCAGCACATTCACATTCAGACTCACACACACACACACACACACACATGTACACACACACATGGCACAGATGCTAATGATCCATCACAAACTCAGCCTGATTAACAAGCCCCGCTAGTAATATTTTGAGGCTTACATAAAAACCTAAGACCTACTTTTCTAGAAACAATGAGCACTTGACATATCACACACTCACTCACACTCACATGCGCACACTCACACACACACATCCAGCAAAGAGTGGAGGGGGTCAGTTTTAAACAGCATTAGCAACATACAATAGGAGGCCTCTCTCTCTCACTCCTCCCCCCCTCCTCTCTCTCCTCTCTCTTCTCTCTCCCTCTCTCTCTCTGTCTCTCTCCTTCTCCATATCTTTAAGCTCAGTCTAATCCAGCGGTTCTAGTAGAACAGGAGGGGAGTATGTGAACTCATGAGAGAACATCTGAATAAACCCACAAAAAATGTTTATATCACAGACATTTTGAAATCATAGAAATGTGATTGTGTGTGTGTGTGTGTGTGTGGCTACCCCTCATTCCTATTCCAAGAATCATCTCTGATACTTTATTATTAGAGCACAGGCTCATGTTCTACCTCCCTGGCGATCTGGAGTCCATGGTCCATGGAAACCTCCCCACACACACACGTACACACACGCACACGCGCACACACACACACACACACACACACACACACACACACACACACACACACACACACACAGAGTAGTGTGAAGTATGCCACTTAAGATTTGAATCTGAAATCACATCAGAAATCACAAGTGCACTGAATAACATCGGTGTACATTTACATATTTATTATATATTCACATTTCGGGAATTTTGGACACTTTTGTCCAAAGCGACTTACAATAAGTAGTCCTTTGTCAGAAGAGTGAGCCAACAATATATCGCCAATGGTATGGTAAGATTTGAACAGAACTAAGGACTCATTATTATTGCTGTTGTCAATGTTGCTGTCACAGATTTATGAAGAATACAAAAGTGAATGAGGCTCATGGGTTCAGCCATCGTCCAGTTTCATAGACACACATGGAGGGTTAAGATATCCTGCAGCAGCTCTGTGTGTGTGTGTGTCTTCCCAGTGTTTTCCCATTCAGGTCTCTCTACTTCATTTGGTTCACACACACACATTTGGTTCACACACACACACACACACTACAATATAACACAGTATATATTTGATATATATTGGGTTGGATGCATGTGTCCCTCTTTAGCGGAAGCAGAGTGCATAAATGCGCTCAAGCAGCAACCAATGGTATTGGTTTCCCAGTACATTGGTCATGCGTCCAGGGGTCATGGACCATTTGCTCAAGTAATAGACAACCAGGGGGTGTGATGGGGCTATGATTAAGGTCGCCCTGGTCACAAATAATAACCCATTGGTACAGATTAACGTTCGGTATTGACGTATATTCGTTTTCCCGTGATTGTGGTGTGTAGTTGTGGAGGCCTAATCACGGGCGCATGCTATTGTGGTCCGATTTGCGTTCATCCAGAAGCCGGTTGTTTACATTTGCGATCATGCATTGGGATATTTTGACGCGATTTCTGTCTCGCTGTCTGTGGGTTTTGTCATCAGTGTGATCAGGATAGAGGTCGTCACATTTGGAGGTAGGCGGGACGGGCAATGATGGAATTTGATTAGATAGCGCCTATATTTGTTTTGTTAGTGACATTTTGGGGCCGAGGTGCGAGTTGACCGTGTATCCTACTGCAGCTGTTTGTCACTCATACGGTGGAGACGCTATGTATTAGTTTTAGTTATGGGGTAGCTAAGGGTTCAAGCGATTTGGGGTTTGTTCACATTATTGTCTGGCCGTTCTTTGTTGGTTCTCTTTTTACGTCTGGGGGGTTCTGCCAATGATGGGAGGCGTCTGATTTCTAAATACTTCGGATTTCTCCAGCATGGAAATGTGGTTTGGTCGTGAGCAATTGGTTTGTGCTGGTTAGGTTTCGGAGGGAGGGGTCTTTCAATGTCTTCTCTTCTTTGTCCTTTGTTCCCGCCTTCAGTGTTGGCACTTGCTGGAACTGGATCTATGGATGGCTCTACAGAGCACACCGTCAACTATCAAGTAAGCGATGCATTGTACATTGTATGTGGGTTGTCATGTAATAGGAGGGGCTTGACCCATTGATGGCGTTTTGTTGGAGCTATCAAGTAAGCGATCAGACATTTTGTTTCAGTAGGAGGGACCGGAGCTACCGCCCCCCCACCCACCAGTACAGGTTTAAATAGACATGGTTACTATAGACTGTGAGACAGAGTGGCTAATGGATTCATAAGCCCTCATTCATAATTCCTAACGCTGCCAATATAATACATCTGCAACTTACTAAGTTATCGTATTCCTATAGACAATTGCATGGCATCTGTTGTGGTGCGCTCCTCCCTGGAGCGCAACACGTCATCACAATCGGGTTGGGATTCCAGCCCGAACATAAGCCCGGGGCATTGGACTGCCCTGACTCTGCCTTAAGCCTAACGTTGAGTACCTCGCACGCACATGTACACACATTGGATTCGCCATCTACTTTAATATTAATTATATAATAAATACCCTCTGGGCCTTGTTAAAGCTACTCTGTGTCTGTGCCCTTGGTTTGCTACACTGGTTTCTGATTGTGCAAGGTCATAACAGCATCAGTGCTAATACTGACGACCACCAGACAATCTCATTGTTCTCTATGCTCATTATTTCCTCCTGCTTCAACATCAGCTCCATATTGTGACCCCATATCGCGTGGGTGGTTGTCGCTCCCAGAAGAAATTAAGAAGCTGTTGATTTTACTCATCTAGAAATAATAGTAGTAGTTGGACCTCATATATAGCACATTGTACATAATGATGATGATGATGATGATGATGATGATGCTAAGTTGCTCTCTCAATACAATCCTTTTATTGTAATGAAAAGAGAAAAAACATAGATAGGCAGCAAGCTGGAACAAGCTTGGAGAGGGAAAGATATATTAAGACAGATAACGTCCTTCCGCTGAAACCTTGTTTTCTCATTGGGCTTTCAAAATCATACTGGCACAAGATTTACAAAATACAACTGGTCTGTATAGTATATTGTATATTACTGTAACCAGTACTTGATGGGAAACCACAATGCATAACACAACAAATAAATACAAATTACAAACACGAATATAAATGGGCTTAGCAAATGCATCGGGCACACGGTATGAAAACCAGTCTCGGAATCCCCAGGGCAAGAGGAGAAGAGACCAGCTGGGAAATACCTGGTGAAGGGACCTCCTGGCATGAATGTTATATAAAGCATATAAAGCTCATTCTAATGTTTTCTTGATGCTAGTATACATGCTAGGGTTAGTGGTCTGAATCTGGCTCCACATAATTCCCTATTACCTGTGTCTGGGAAGGTTGACATTGAAGCTTTTAAGACCAAGCTTTCAGGCTAATAAAATGGAAATAGAGGGAAGGTAACATTGAATGCACTATGAATGGTTTTGAGTTGGGGGACGCTTGTGTTGTATGGTGCACAAATAACTTGTCTTAATTGCCCTGCCTTGCCTAAAGCCCCTTTTACACATGCTGTCTATCTCGTAAATGTTTCGTAACATTTCCTGCGTGTGTGTGAATGGGAACAGGGATCAAAATCCAGAATTTCCCACCTCAAGACCCGGAACAGTGCCGGTAAATCTGTGTGCCGTAACATTGCCAGGAGAGGCATGTAAAGGGTTGCTTTTACATGGGGCGGGCGAACCAATCGCAAGACTCCACTGATAATGTAGTTGTGTCTTTTGGCAACCCTGCTTTTGGGTTATTATATTATGTGTCATAGATAACCAGATGTGTGCGAACATGCTCTGCCGGTTTTCAGTTTTTATGTGCAAGTTTCATTTGTTACATGCATGTCTACATGCAGGTCTTGAATTTTATACTTGTCATCGACGTAAACCTGTTATAACAAACTCCTGGCGAGTGAAGTATCTTTGAAAGTATGGTTATGGATAAATGGTCATTTCTGGACAATGGCCAGAGAACATGTTCATGGTTGTAGCTGTGAAACATGCACGTGTTTGTCTGGGTGGATGTTCTTCAAACTACCTTAGGTTACCTACCTACGTAGGTTTCAGACGTGAGTGTGACCATCAGCCTGCGTCCATTTTTATTTATTATGCATGTATGTCTAACGGCAGCTTCCAAGGACATTCTCTCATTCTCTCTTTTTTTTTCAAAATCGAAAAGCTTCCTTAAGAACTATCTCTCTAATCTACGGGGGATTTTCTCCTCAGTGAAGCAGAGACCTTGTGCTGTGTTTCAACTCGTGCCTTGGCTGCTGGCGAGTGGAAGGCGCTGGAGTGGCTCCAGGAACATGAGGCCTGCATGCTGAAGACCTGTTTAGATACTGTATTGCTGATATGTGCTGTTGCATGGTCATCCAATAAAGACGATGATACGTATCTGCATAGCGGTGTGTAAGAGAAAATTAAAGGTTGGAAATGAAGATATTTGAATTTTGGGTCGCATTGGAAAGGGGGTTAGCTTAGCAGAAGCGAGCATGGGATCAACTCTCTCTCTCTCGCAGTGGACGCTGGAGCACAACCGTTTTAGGGTGCGCTATGTTCTCCCTGGAATATACTCAACTACATTAATGTACAGCCTCAGTCCCTTCTATGCAGAGCTCTGGGGTCAGAGGAGGGCCGACGAGGGTCTCTCACGATGCATATTGAAAAGTGGCACAATAAATGAATAGGGCGCCGCCGGGGGGGGGGTGTAGAGTCAGGGTGCAGAGAATTAGGAGAAGTATACACCATGCACACCCAGCCACGGCCGGAGGGATTCTTGAGGGCCGTCGGCGAGAGAGTGGGCTTAGAGAGGAGGGGAGATGGTTGCATGTTGTGGTTGAGTGTGGGTTATTTTCCAGTGTGTGTTGTATTGTTGTTGTTGGCCACAGCGGTCCACACATTTTTGTATAAAACACTACACTTCCACCACACCCTACTGCACACGACACCACACACACACACACTACGTTTCATTGATCACTTCAGCAATTTAGTTCATGTCCATAAGCGTGCACTAAGACTGCACAAATGTTTTTCCCAATTTTTTCTTTCTACTACCATTATATATCCACAGACCCTATGCATCACAAGAGTATTTCTCTTTAAAACTGAACAGCACTGTTTGTTGAAGACTTGTTTCTTAATGTTTGGGTGTGTCCATCTCATGGCTAAATGACGTGTTGGCGTGCGTGTGTGTGTGTGTGTGTGTGTGTATGCGGGGCACCTGTTCTGTATGATAAACGTTGTGTTTGTACAATGGGCAGCTTACATTCCTGCCCCGTGGGTTTCTATAGGGCCCCCCCCACCTCTCCCTCCTAGGCCTTCTCTACAACCGGGCCGCTTCTGATTGGCCGGCCCCAGCTGTACAACCAGGAAATGTAATGTTGTCTCCCCCCCCTCCCCCCCGAGGAAACTGAAAACAGTGCCTCTGTAAGATTTTGTACTCATGGTATGTAAAAAGGTGAAGAGTTCTGAAGAATAAAGCTATAATTGATTTAAGACATTACTTTGGATGTGTGCTTTTACTTTCGTGTGCTTTTTTGGACTGTGGCCACTGTTGAGCTTTCGTTTTGTTCACTTTTATTCTTGTTGAAATGGCGGGGAAAGGTTAGGCTTCCGATAATCCTTTGCCTGGCTCAGTGGCCTCTTGTATTTAAAGCAGTTACACTTTTCATGAGGCCTGACACTGAAGTTTAAGACTATTGTCTACGTCCTGGCCTTGTACACAAAGCTGCTGACTCGCCTAATGATATGATGAGAGATCATTTCTAAAGAGGGATAAAGTTGTTCAGTCAACCTGCTGATCTGCCAGGCAAACATTCTTTTTCTGACCCGAGACTAACACAATATTCTTTTCTAATGAATGAAATGATCTCTGTCTCTCTCTTAAACACACACACACACGCGCACAAGCAGCGGACAAGCCGCCATATTTGGGGATAGAAGAGGTGCATCATTTATATTTCTCTTAATAGCTCAGCTCAATGATCTCGATGATGCAATGTCTCCGCCTCCATTTCTCTCTCTCTTTTCCTGTCCAGGTGCAAACTCCCACTAACACCTGTGAACATACACATCACACACCACACCACACACAACACACACACACACACACACACACACACACACACACACACACACCACACACCACACACACACACACACACAGACACAAAGGGGATGTTTTGAGAGCAGTGGGTGTGGTGTTTACCTGCCGCTGTGTTCTCCGTACACCAGGCGTGCTTTGGCGGAGCGCCACTGGCTCACCAAAAACAGGTTGTGGATGGGAACGGGAGGCGGGGTGGAGATAGGTTGACCTCTGCCGTGTTTATTGTACTTGTCTGCAGGGGACAGAGGCCCCGGGTCCCCGGGTCCCGTGGCCCCCACAGGGACCCAGCGCTTGGTCTTCACAGGGCTTCCCTCCATTGTATTGTTTCCAGACAGACTGACTGGAGTCCACTCTTTGAACTATGTGTGCGTGTGCTTGCAAATGTGCATGTATGCATGTCTCCTATAGATCATACTATATTTCTGTCCGGGGATTCATAAGTTGCAGGTGCATGTCAGTTTGTACTTTTTGAAGCCAAAGCCATCCTAGTGTCCCTGTGCAACACACACACACACAGAACTCATGTACTGTGTTTCTGTGAAGCTTGTGATGTTTTTTTTTTGTTGTCTCGACCGGACACAGTCTGGAGGAAATCACACATGATAACAACACTATTATGTTACAACCCAAAAAACAACCCAAGAAAACCAACAAGGGGAAATCCTGAAGGACTCTAATGTATTTCAGTATCTGCATTGCAATCCAATCCTCTCATATGATTTACTACACATGTTGTGTGATTTCTTAAATAAGAAGCACAGACTTTGGGGTGCCTTTGTTGAGTTAGTAACGTAATACAGGAGAAACATGTTCACATGTTCATTCACATTCAAGATTCAGAGGATTTCTAGCGACGTAACATGTAATGCGGCAATCATTCACTGTATGTCTGTCTATCGTCTTGTCACCATTGCTTCAACAGTTAAAAGTAGTGTGTGTGGTTGGTGGCTGGTTTAAGCAGCATTACCTGGCTGATTAGTCTGGTGGGGGGGGCTCACATGGGTACATTGGCCAGTCAGTGCACCACAGTTTAAACCAGCCATCAACACACACACACTCCACAAGGATCAAAGGAATTTTAGACATTTTAATGTTGACGCCGCTTTTAGGAGAATGGTTTACTCTTTTAGCCTTCTCTTGTATTTGTTGGTTTGGGTTTACTTTGAAAAACACAGAACAGATTAGAAGGAATTGTCTGATTGTGTAGTAAAATTGCAGGCACAAATCTGAACAACCTCTACCAAAAGCATAAAATCAGAGCCACTAGGAAGGCCCAGTCAATCCCTGCTGAGCCCATAGTCACCCCTTGTTCAGTGAGTTCAAGTTGCTTCCATCTGGTCACAGATATAATCTGCCAAAATGCAGGACCAACAGATTAAGCCACTCTTTGTGGCTGCTATTGGTCCTTTGATTTTACATCATGCAATTTTATGTTTTTCCTGTAAATTATTTGTGTGTTGATTGGTGTGTTTGTTCATTGTTGTTGATGACTGTATTTCTGTGCAACAAATGACCCCTCAGGGATAATAAAGATGACCTTACCTTACAGTAAGATAAGTCTGTCATTTGTTTCCATGAGGCTTGAGAATCTGATGGGTGTTGTCTATGAGGCCCCTATGCTGTTGGTATGCGCTTTTACTTTCCAGCTTATCTTAAAGCGGCAGAAGATAGATTTGACGGTTGTAAAGAGAAAGAGTAGGGAAATGCGTAAGGGAGCAAGATTTTGAAGAGAAACAAACAAACAAATGCACTCTCCTGCTCTCTATCTCCATACGTTTCTCCGCCACTGAGGTGATAACGCTGCATATGTGAATGTGAGTGACAGTCTCATACAGAGACAGGCAGTCATCCAGCACAAATGGTCAGTCTGCAGCACATTCACATTCACATTCAGACTCACACACACACACATGTACACACACATGTACACACACACACACACACCACACACATGTACACACACATGGCACAGATGCTAATGATCCATCACAAACTCAGCCTGATTAACAAGCCCCGCTAGTAATATTTGAGGCTTACATAAAAACCTAAGACCTACTTTTCTAGAAACAATGAGCACTTGACATATCACACACTCACTCACCACGCGCACACTCACACACACACATCCAGCAAAGAGTGGAGGGGGTCAGTTTTAAACAGCATTAGCAACATACAATAGGAGGCCTCTCTCTCTCGCTCCCCCCCCCCCCCTCTCTCTTTCATTCTCTCTCCCTCTCCCTCTCTCTCTGTCTCTCTCCTTCTCCATATCTTTAAGCTCAGTTAATCCAGCGGTTCTAGTAGAACAGGAGGGGAGTATGTGAACTCATGAGAGAACATCTGAATAAACCCTCAAAAAATGTTTATATCACAGACATTTTGAAATCGTAGAAATGTGATTGTGTGTGTGTGTGTGTGTGGCTACCCCTCATTCCTATTCCAAGAATCATCTCTTACTTTATTATTAGAGCACAGGCTCATGTTCTACCTCCCTGGCGATCTGGAGTCCATGGTCCATGGAAACCTCCCCACACACACACGTACACACACGCACGCACACGCACACACACACACACACACACACACACACACACACACACACACAGTATGCCACTTAAGATTTGAATCTTATATATGCATACTATATATCTTGGAAAGAGAGAGATAATCTGTCAGAAATCACAAGTGCACTGAATAACATTGGTGTAAATTTACATATTTATTATATATTCATATTTCGGGAATTTTGGACACTTTTGTCCAAAGCAACTTACAATAAGTAGTCCTTTGTCAGAAGAGTGAGCCAACAATATATCGCCAATGGTATGGTAAGATTTGAACAGAACTAAGGACTCATTATTATTGCTGTTGTCAATGTTGCTGTCACAGATTTATGAAGAATACAAAAGTGAATGAGGCTCATGGGTTCAGCCATCGTCCAGTTTCATAGACACACATGGAGGGTTAAGACATCCTGCAGCAGCTCTCTGCCGTTCTCAGGGGGGAGTGTGGGAGGTGGGAGTCAAGGTCGTAACAAACAGGTTGTTATGGGATGTCTGTCTGTGGGAACATCGGAGCCTGGAGGAATTCCCGCCAAGAGGGTCACCTGCTGCTGCTGCTGCTGCTGGTCAGCGGCTTTGCTAGTGTCAATGTGAGGATATTGTTTTATCACAAGACAAAGTGTTCTATCACTCGATAAAGTGTCTTACAGATGGGCAAGAGACTGCATATGGGTGTGTGTCCGTAAAGGAATATGAGTGTAAATCATCAGTAAAGGTATATATGTATAAAATGGTCAATGGCTTTTTTCAAATAAGCTGCGGTGACTGTGGTTCCTGGGGCTCAGTGCAGACAGACTCGGCTTATAGCAGAGCACCACCTCCAGGCTGGGTCTTAGTGCCCAGACCGTGACCACGACCAACCGGTCTTAGCACAGGAAATTAGTCTGTCTGTCTTCTCCTTTGTTTTTTTACACTGCCTATAGGTTTGTGTGGTGTGTGTGCATATAGAAAGGGTGAGAGAGGGAGAGAGAGAGAGAGAGAGAGAGAGAGAGAGAGAGAGAGAGAGAGAGAGAGAGAGAGAGAGAGAGTGGAGAGAGAAGAGGAGAGAGAGTGGAGTGAAGAGAGAGAGAGAGTGAGTGAAAGAGAGGAGAGGGGAGAGAGAGAGAGAGAGAGAGAGAGAGAGAGAGAGAGAGAGAGAGAGAGAGAGAGAGAAAGAGAGGGGGGGGGGAGACGGCAAACAGACTAATTGTCTCCTCCAGTACAATATTGTTTTATTAAACTTTGGGATGTTTGCCTCAGACACTCTTGCACTCAACTGCTCCTCAAAAATAATGAAAGTAATGAAAAGTGGGCTTTATTCCTACTGGACCCCACTACGAGAAAAGAGGCAATGCTATTAAAAAAAAAAAAACCTCTGGACACTGAGTATAATATCAGCATGGCTGTAATTCATGCTACTGATCTAGTATAGTCATGTATGTACTGTATATCATAGTATTCAACAGGCTAGACTACTGAACCCCCCCACCCCTGGAGCTAAACTACCCCCCCCCCCCCCCCCCCCCCCCACCACCACCACCATCCCCTCCCTTCGTCCCTTTATTATATTCCCAGTAGTACCAGTAGCACAGTAAAGCCTGCATCCTCCCAAATACAGAAGATGCAGTGGCGGGGAAATGGCCACTAGGGGTCGCAGAGGGCCCAAATGATGGTCTATTATAGTAAGGAGGACTACAGTACGGGGGTGCTAGGAGGAGGAGGAGGAGGCTGGTCGGGGGAGATCCACGTCACGGTGTCGTAAGTAAAGTGACCCCCCCCCCACCCCCCACACCCCCCTCCTACCCCACGCTTGCTTGCTCGTAGCTGGGATCGCATGAACGCCGGGGCGGCAGCATCCTGGTCAGAGTCGCGGGAAGGCAGGGTCACGATCGAGGCGGGAAGGCAAAGCGGCGTGGTTCCCTCGTGTCGGTGGTTTAGAAGACAAAAAGCCGGGACGTCCGTCGCCATGTCGGGCGTGAAGAAACGCAATTCGAACTCGTCGGCGGACAGAGAGGAGGACCCCCAAGTCATGCAGAGGATGCTCTCCCCGGGCGGCGGCGGCGGCGGCGGCAAGGAGAACGGGGGCGGAGACCCGAGCCTCGGCGGCGGCGGCGGCGGCGGGTCGCCCGGGAGCGGCGGCGGCGGCGGCGGGGACGGAAAAGGCGGCGGCGGCGGCGGCGGCGTGGAGCTGAAGCGCACCATCACGCTGACGAACGGCGTCGCCATCATCGTGGGCACCATCATCGGCTCGGGCATCTTCGTCACCCCCACCGGCGTGGTGAAGGAGGCGGGCTCCGTGGGCCTGTCGCTGATCGTGTGGTCCGTGTGCGGCGTGTTCTCCACGGTGGGCGCGCTGTGCTACGCCGAGCTGGGCACCACCATCACCAAGTCGGGCGGCGACTACGCGTACATCCTGGAGGTGTACGGCTCCCTGCTCGCCTTCCTCAAGCTGTGGATCGAGTTGCTCATCATCCGGCCGTCGTCGCAGTACATCGTGGCGTACGTGTTCGCCACCTACCTCCTGAAGCCCGTCTTCCCCGACTGCCCGGTGCCGGAGGGCGGCGCGAAGCTGGTGGCCTGCCTGTGCATCCGTGAGTAGAGAGGAGAGAGAGAGAGAGAGAGAGGGAGAGAGACATAGAGAGACACAGAGAGAGAGAGAGAGCTGAACTTGAAGCAGCGTGGTGGTGGTGGAGCAGGTACAAATACTGTGTACCTGTAGGTAGATTATTATTACTATAACAGGGCTATTAGTATTATTATTATTAACAACAACAATAATAATGATAATAATAATAATAACGTAATAATAGTTTCGTTTAATAATATTTTTTTTTATTATAAATTATTAATTTACTTATTATTGCTATTAATAACAATAATAATGAACATAATAAAAACAACGACAATAATAGCACATTAGTATTGTTATTAATAATGTATTTAAAAAATATATTTATTTATTTTTTACATTTTTATTATTAATAGTTATTATTATTATTAATATTATTAATAATAATAATATATATATATTAATACATTATTCATAACAATATTAATGAACATAATAATAACAACGACAATAATAGCGCATTATTATTATTGTTATTAATAATGTATTAAAAAAATTACATTATTATTATTATTCTTTTATTATGAATAGTTATTATTATTATAATTATTATAATATATATATATATATATATATTATATTATTTTTTTAATTATTAGTAATCAGTCGTCCGTCCTTGTAGGAGGCCACTGGTGGTGGCTTTTTACGCGCAACTGGGGAGGGGACCAAGTTCGATTCTCTCATCATTCACCCTTCATCCTCTCCTCCTCCTCCTCCTCCTCCTCCTCTTCACATGATCGCCTACACTCGTCGCCGTTGTGAGTGGTGATAAGGAAATGGAAGTCGATGCCAGTAGCACTACTTGTGTGTTATGTGTCACCATCAGTGCCCTGCCTGGGCCCCGGCGGCGAGGCCACGTGTGTGAAATCCGCGGCGTGATTTCATCATCCTGCTCCGCGTGAAGAGGATGCTGGAGGCGGGGAGTCAGCGGCACCCATGCGTGCTGCGTAAAAGAAACCCTGACGCGCCCACAACCCACACGTTGTGCCAACTTTGTGTTTGTTTAATTAGATTTGGTCATCATAAGACGAATAAGATGTTGATCAAATGTGTCTTGAACCCTCCTATCAGTCCCATCAGTCCCATCAGTTTCGATCACAGTGAGTGAAAATAGTCACACACAGTAAGTTTCAGTCACCTGCACTTGCTACATACAGTCTATATATACACTGCAGGCTTTTGGAGAGGTAAACACTTATAGGTCTGTTTACATATTTTCTCTCTCTCTCTCTGTGTGTCTCTCTCTCTTTCTCTGTGTCTGTGTGTGTGTGTGTGTGTGTGTGTGTGTGTGTGTGTGTGTGTGTGTGTGTGTGTGTATATGATTAACCCTGGATTATCAGACTATAGCTTGTTAGCCCTAGATTCTAATCAGTGCCTGAGTTTGTTAGTTAGCCTCTTGCTTTTTATTTATTTTTTTAATGTTTTTTCCCCGCCTCATACATTTCACTGTTTGTATGTGCATGCATGTGTATGGCGAAGGTACTCCAGGTAACTAGTTGTTGTTGTTGTTGTTGTTGTTGTTGTTGTTGTTGTGTATGGTGTGAGGCCTATGTGTGTCTGTGGTCATTGTCCTATGCCTTGTGCTTAATCCCCCCCACACTGACCGAGAGAGTACAGGCAACACATGACTGCGCATGGGGCACACACCCCAGCTATGTGGATACCAGGGTAGATGTGTGTGTGTGTGTGTGTGCGTGCGTGCGTGCGTGCGTGCGTGCGTGCGTGTGTGCATGTGTGCGTGTGTGTGTGAGCGTGTACTGAGGCTGTATGTTGGTCATGGTCACTGTTGAGTTGAGAGACACTTTTAATAGACGGGGGGCCTTGTTCACTTTTAATAGACGGGGGCCTCGCTCATGGGGCCAGCTCCAGTGTGTGTGTGTGTGTGTGTGTGTGTGTGTGTGTGCTAGAGAAAGAGGGAGGGTGATGGCTGTGAGGAATTTCCCCATTTCTGTGATGTCCCATCCTGACCGTTTTCTATGGGATTGTCTTTTCATTCTGAACACACACGGTCAGGATGGGACATCACAGACACACACACACAATGTAAAAATCCACAAACCGAAGTTTAGTGAGCATCGTTTAGGATCACTTTTCATTTAACAAATTAGAATATAACATTTTAACAGTTTTATGTAATTTTTATGTAAAAATGCTGCCTTGTACCAAAATCAAGATCTTGCTTCACTTACCGAAAATCCTTATAATTTTCTCTGAAGCCTCCATTTAACACAAAAAGTAAATTGCATTGGGTCAGTGCCTAGGAACATTTAGCAGATGCTTTTATATCGCTGACAGTGCAGTAAGATGTAAAGAGAACAATTTTCAAGTCCTCATATTTGCTAGGTTAATAGAACAAGTTTGAAGTACTCATGTTTGAATAACTGCTATGTAACATATAACCCCTTGCTGGTAAACAGCAAGATAGCACAATAACTACATTGAAAACATTTTTAAGTATGTACTAGGAAGTGGCAGAGACAGAAGCATGGCCAACTCAGGTCTGCCGATGGGTCCAAAGGCTCAAGGATGTGGCCCTACGAAAATGAATGGAGACCATCTTGGACTGGTATCGGTCACTCTAATAATATCCGCTTTGAATATTTCTAATTGCATGTGGAGTTGATCTGTAAGGGTTTATGAGGGTGAAGCTAGTGTAGACGTGAGCTACATACAGTCCCAGGGCCGGAAAAGCCCCCCTCAGAAAAAATACATACAATTTGTTAATGGTATTAACATTTATTTAGTTTGGCTCCACATGATGGCAGACTTTGCAAGGGCCTTGCAAAGAGAGGTCGCCGTCTCAATTGTTCCCATTTGGCTTAATTACATGGGCAGGGGCAATGCTTTTCATTGAGCCAATACTAATAAGTGCATTACAACTGTAAAGACACTGCTGCATTCTCACTCATCACCTGGCGACGTATAAGAATGTGACCGGTGTTGACCGGTGTTAACCAGAAGGCACATAGACCTGGACACTATTATTCACCACGTCCTGGCTCCAGGAACCCCCGCCCCACCCAGAGTTATAAATTAATCCAGCTCATAAATCAAATCATTTCGAGGACAGGAGCGCCCACAGGGCTGGCTAATGGCTATTAACCAGACATAAGCAACTGGTGATCCAGCCTTTAAAGTTTGCTCAAGGACAACCAACAAAACTCCCCATCTCCCTGCTCTCCCCGAACCCTCGCTCTGACTCTCTCTCTCTCTCGCTATCTTTATCTGTCTGTGAATCTTTCTCTCAGTAACTGAATCTCTCTGTCTGGCTATTAATCTCTCTCTCAATAACAAAATCTCTCTCTCTCTCTCTCTTTGTCGCTGTCTCTCTCTCTCTGCTCAGTGCTGCTGACCTTTGTGAACTGCTACAGTGTGAAGGCGGCGACGCGGGTCCAGGACTTCTTCGCCGCGGCCAAGCTGCTGGCCCTCGGCATGATCATCATCATCGGCTTCGTGCAGATTGGACGAGGTACCTCGATGGTACCCTCATATAGCGCGGCCACAAAATCTATTTTGGATGTGAAAATTCCAAAACATCTCAACTGATCCGTCTGAAAATAGCTGAAGCATTAAAGTACCATAACCAACAGGAAGTGATTATGTCTAATCTACCAATGTTCAGCTAGTCCAGATGTGGAAGGGGAGTGGCTAAGGTGTACTTGCTCTGCGGACAGATCATCAATCATTGAGCCTGTGGACTATACGGGTTTTCCTGAAACTTGGACCGTATCAAAATGCTGTTTCCTGTCATTTATAGTAACAATCACACTGGCAGTAGAATGGCGACAGCGACACCATGTGAACTTAGTGTAAAATGGTCACCATTGGTTTATTTAGTCAAATTTGCAAACGCCAATCTCGACCACATGTGGTCGAGATTGAGCAGGCACGTGTCAGGAGGAGGCAAGTTTTTCCCACGGCCAACACAACCCCGGCGGGACAGGAGACTGCATGATGTTAAATACGGCTTGTAGCTTTTAGTTGGCGTTGAACTTCCGTGCCCTCGGCTCTGGTTTGTGTTGGCACTACTGTGGCAAAATCTGCTGCAAGCCTTGTTGTTTTGCTATCCCCCCCTTCTTAATTCCATCAGAGAATAGACTGTGTTGAAGTGGATTACCTGTTGCTGGCTCCATGGAGACCAGCACTCATTAGGCTCAGAGCCCAATGCTCATTAGGGTCACGGGATGTTCTGGAAGCATTTACACGGTACAAGGCGTACAGAGAAACACTACTATAATTCACACACCGTCACACACATCCGTTGTCCTCAATTCGCAAATTCAACAAAAGAAATCATTAATGCACCACCAATAACCACCACCAAGAGTTTGATCATGTGGAGTGGTCCCATCGAGAGACCAAATAAGCGTACTATTGGACTCTTTTGTACTATCATCCGACTTGGCTTCTGTCAGAGGTATTCAAGCTAATTATTACAATGTGGATGAACCCTCACAATAATCCAAGCCCCACCCCGGGCGCTCCGCTCAACCACTTCGGCTAGACGACTGGTACCTCCTTCACTAAGAACAGGCAAACATATTCTTAGATGTTGGTAATGCACTCGGAATGGCACTTCTGCTCTTATCCCAGCTATTATACAGGCAACCTAGCAATTATGAAACTCGTTCTATTAGCCTTGCAACTATGAATGCTTGAAACCTGCTCTATTCTTATCTTTATGTACCACAGAGATATATTGCTGTCTCCTTTAATAAATGTACTCTTTGTAAGTCGCTTTGGATAAAAGCGTCCAAATGCCCTAAATGTAATATAAATGTAATCCATAATAATCCATTAAAGGTGCTATATGTATCACTGACACTGAGTGGTTAAAATGGGTACTGCAGTCCATATTCACAATACTGGAGAGAGTTGTCTCTCCTCCCCAGACTTGTAGCTCATGAACGTTGCCAGGTTGAGGACACTGAAACGAACACAAGCGCAAGACGAACCGAGCACAACATCATATGAGCTGAGAACAAGTATTCCATTGTGACAATGACAAGCGATGACTTTCGCACCACCTTTCCCTTTCATTCTTTGACCCGCGACATGCACTTGACCCTGAGGTTCGACTGGAGAAGATTCGGATTGTGTCATCGTGATCTGGTGTTCCTCCGCTCTTGCATACGCCTATTAGGTTGTACGACTGAATGATTAGAAAGTACATGTGTGTGTGTATTATACTGTACGTAGTGGTCATGAACCTATGGATCTGCCACAGATTTAAAAGCTGGTTTTGAATGAACTACAAACAAAATATCAATACTATTGCATTATCTCTCTTTTGGCTGAATAGCAGCTTTGAAGTTGGGTGAGAAAAAGTATGTGTATGGGAGTATGGGAGCTTTATATTGGCCCACAGCCACCGATAACCCAGACCACATATTTGGCCAGTGTCTGACAGGTACGCATCCCCAGTGTCTGATCCCTGCAGTCAATGTAAGTGTGTAACACAGCATGTCTCATCATGTTATGGGGGGAAGCAAATCTTTGGAACTTGGGAATTGTTCGGTCTGTGTCGTGTGTGTTTCTTTGATGGATCCCAAACATGGAAGTCCGTCAGTACAACATACATACTACATTCACCAAACCATAGCCTCCATGTCCTCTAACCTTGAAGCCAGAGCAACGTACTGTACAGTATGTTGGAAAATACAAAAACATGCAAAGTGTTTGCAGTTTGTAGATGCAAACAACAAAATGAATGCAGGTTGTTTATGCTCATGACACCGTTGCACCATGATTTAGAATTGGATGCATCTATTTAAATGATAAAAGTAGTGCAAAATAAAATAAAATAAAACAATTATACGTAGCGATGCAATTTCGAACACAGCTTTGGTATCTTCTCAGAATGAGTCTTCTGAGACCAATTTGTCCGAGACAGATTCAAGGCCGAGTGAAATTCACTCTCGTCCAAGACTAAACCGAGACTAAATCAAATGGGTCTGGAGACCAAGACCGTTCACTGTAGCCCTGCTTACAGCTAATTCACAAACATGCAGTGAATCCGAGCAGGTAGGGGTCAGGCGTCTTTCTTAAGGATAGGATTACCTTGAGTTGTTGACCTATCCTTCTCACCTGTCATTGGAAACACCGTCACCCTTATGTTCTGACCCAGTAAATGCCTGTTATGTCTGCATATGAACTTTCTGTACGCGCGTGTGTGTGAGTGTGTATGTGTGTTTATTCTTATTTTGCTTCAGTCCAGCGATGGATTAGGGTGCTGCAGTAATCTTATAAGCAGCACCAAAAATCGCCCCCCCCCAACCTTTTTGTCTGAAAGCTTAATACTTTTGTACTACATAACCCCCCTATCCCCCATACACACTCACTCACACACCTACTCACACACCTATGTGTTCTTCTGTTATTATTTCTCCCAGTCGGACCTCTTTCTGTTCATTTAACTTCCCTCCCGTCTCCCCATGGCTGTAACATAATCTCTGAATTGTTAATTTACATGGGTCAGTAAGTCACATGTGCCCTGTGTGTGTCTGTGTATGTGTGTGTGTTTGTGTGTCGTGTGAATAAGCATCTCCCATAACAAACAAAATAGCCACTTAATAGAACTAAATTAAACAAAAGTGCATGCAGTAGACATGTTGCCACGTCTCTGGTACAAGTTCAGGCAGTGGCTTGGATCGTCTTCAACACGACGTCTTAATCCACGAGAAGCCTTCTTGGTTTACAGCGGGTTAATCTGCTCCTGTTACAGATCACGGGCCCATGTTTTCATATCCACACGCGTGGAGATGTGACGACAAATAATGTTAAATACAGGAATTAGGAAGTCTAGTCCGGAGCAGGTTTTTGTAAATAAAATTGAATTACGCTTTATCCTGGTTTAGTCAAGTGGCAGTGGATGTAGTTCCTGCTTAAGTGTTGATGTATCTTATCGAGGCCATATGACATTCAGCGGAAACATTGTCTGGGCTTCTTTCACCACACCCATTGTACCAGATCGAGCTCTGATTGGCTGGAGCCGGCAGTAACTCTAATCCCATTGGCCGCGGCAGTTTCTTTTAAATCATATCTCGTGGCGGCCGTTGTACACCAAGGTTTGGGGAACTGAGCAGCCAACGTATGCACACATGCCCCGCTTTGAATAAAGTCATAAATGCATCTTATTCCACTCAGATAACAAGCGTCAAACAGAAACCGCTGACTTTTTTATTGTTTTATTGTCACTTTGCTGCCAGTCAAAACACATTCACATTGAGCTATTGAGCTCTGCAAAAACGCTCAACAGCAGAGCGAGTGCATGTACAGTATTTAAATGAAAGAAATGAAGAGTTCAGAGACTGCGCGATGTTGTGAGCTGATGATGGAGAAATGACCGGCGAGCATTTCGAAAATTGGCAGTTGGTGGTGGGGCAGACTCCACCACACGGGCGTGTGGTGGAGTCTGCGTTTGGGTAGGAGGGGTGTGTGTGTGTGTGTGGTTGGAAGGAGGGGGAGGGTGGAGAGGGTGGATTGTTCGGTGAGACCCACTAGCCCTACGCTCACATGATTTCCCCTTTAAGCCTCGTAGAAGGGTTGCGTGTGTGTGTGTGTGTGTGTGTGTGTGTGTGTGTGTGTGTGTGTGTGTGTGGCGTGGTGTGGTGTGGGTGGAACGACGCTCACATGAGCATCATTTTGTCTCCACAAGTACCCCCCTGCAGTTTTTTTAATGATTGGATAAAAGGACACGTGGTAGCCCCTCCCCGTCTCTGGGGGGGGGGGGGTGTGGATGAGGGTGGTGGTAGGAGGAAGGAGAGAGGGGTACTTGAACTTCTCACGCTACCATAAATCTAAATGCTAATATGAGGGTCCTCCCCTCTTGTCGCTGTACTAACATAGTCGTACACTGTTGGTTTAACAACGGACCATGTGTCTGAGAATGTGTGTGTGTGTGTGTGTGTGTGTGTGTGTGTGTGTGTGTGTGTGTGTGTGTGTGTGTGTGTGTGTGTGTGTGTGTGTGTGTGTGTTGTGTGTGTGTGTCTCATGGGGAAGTGCTAGGAATGTAGCCAAATCCCCACTGCTGCCCCAGGTCCCGAGCCGCCCACATGACATGCCACCCTCCCGACCTAGGAACCTGGCTCTGCATTGTTGCTCCCGCGCCTCATTGTGTGACCGGGCAGCCTGTTGACTCCACCCCCGTCTGTAGGTGGGGGGAGATGGCTCTCACGTGCCACCGGGCCTCCAGTTCAGACCACATGTGCCTCTTCCTTTGAAACACACGTATGCATGCGTGCACACGCACACGCACACGCACACACACACGCACACACACACACGCACACACACACACACACACACGTTCCCCTCTGCACTGCGTGTGTTTCATGCCAGTGGTTTTACATGACATTTACATTTACATCAACATTTGCATTTTATCCAAAGATGAAATGCGATAAAAGATTTACAAAGAGGGCATTTGTTGAAGGAGCAATATACAGTATCACTGTTGTTCATAAAGATAAGAATAGAGCAGGTTTCAAGCATTCATAATTTTAGGCTAATAGAATGAGTTTCATAATTACAAGGTTGCCTGCATAATAGCTGAGATAAGAGCAGAAGTGCCATTCTGAGTGCATTACCAACATCTAAGAATATGCTACACAATGCTAAGTACTATTAATTATATTAATAATTATACTATTAATAATTAACAAGTTAGCGCTAGGGTCAGGAAAGGGAAGGGCATGTTATGCAGAGTCCAGGTGAACGGGTGGGTCTTGAAAAAACTATATTACTCATGAAATATATACTAACAACATTATTCAAGTGTGTAATTCATTTGAAAAATTTAATAGACTAATAGAATTTGCCTCTGTATTGGGAAATGAGTGCATACAAATTGCTGATAAAGTAAATAAAAAGATGTATTCATCACTTTTTGTATGGTTTTATATATTGCAATAATAATGTATGGTTGTCCGACAAGTCCAACAGCACACCAGTCACCGGTGTGGTGTGAGGCAAGTCCAGGTGGCCCACCGACTGGGAACCACTGGGTCGACACTATTACAATAACCGTCGTTGCACTGTCCACCCTGCCTCTGTCTACCAGGAGATACGGTGGGTCTGCTTCCAGAAAACTCCTTTGAGGGCTCCAACTATGACTTTGGCAACATTGGTCTCGCTCTCTATAGCGGACTGTTTGCCTACGGAGGCTGGTAAGTGAACAGCAACACCTGCAGAAACGTTAGGTTGTGTCCAGCTTGCATTTTGGCTGATGCCTTCTGTAATATTATTCAGCTTCTGTTTAGTTTGAATTATTGTTTACCTCATCCGTATTTCAATGTTTCACCATAAAAGCATCTTTTTTGTGACCTGAGCGTGGGATAGAACTAAGATCCCTCCATATCTTCTGCCGTCAGGAACTACCTCAACTTTGTCACAGAGGAGATGATCGAACCCTACAAGTAAGTAGTACTGTATTCCAACAAAAAGATACAAGTCAAATCCGTTTTGATAACCACCACGGTCTACTACTACTACAACACAGAACAGCTTTATTTGGGCTTCCCCAGTGTAGGGGCTACTCACACAGCCCACCCACTCATGCTTTAAATGAACCCATGAATTGTTAATACACACAGAATAGATTTGTTTGCGGTCACATGACACCCATGTGGCGCCGACTTCAGTTGGGCGGCGGGGAGTGAAATGGAGAATGTCAAACACCAGTACTTTAAACAGTGTGGCGCCAACTGTTGCAGAACAATACCAGATGAAAATACGAAAGTATATTAGAATGGACCCAGGCTGTTTAAAAAAATAAAATAGAATTTAAGATATAAGATTCACAAGATATCACAACAATTTACCCGCTTTCAAGTCAGTAGAAGTAAATTGAAAGTAAATGGCCTTGTACTGCAGACCTGGTATTCCACCAGATTCACGAATCGGGAAGGAGAAAACATCTCTGCCAGCATGAGTTTTCTAAGAAAGTGCTTCCAAGTCACTGTGCTAAGGATGGCCTTGTTAAAGGTACAGCGTCGCAGTTAGCTCGCTGCTACACGCCACTAATGTGGCTTTGCAGGGCTTCTCCATAACAGGACACAGGCAGGATGAGGTGAGTAACCCGGTTCATTGCAGCATGGGTTCGTAGACATGAATGGACGCGTGTTAGCACACACTTCTTGGGTGGGTGTGGTGATGGCCGGTTCAACCAGTATACACTGATTAGGCAACGCTCTTCAAATGTGCGGCCTCCTTGAACCCGAGACTCTAACTGGGACCGACGAGAATGTCAAATGACAGAAGGAGCAACAGCAACATAGTTGGGCAGAGGAATGCAACCAGAAACACTACTATATTTGTAGACATTTGTAGACAACGTTCCTGATTGGTCGCTACAAACCCCTTCCTTGTTGTTGGTTGTTAATTGGCCGGCGGGTCGATACTTGTT
This sequence comes from Coryphaenoides rupestris, assembly GCA_002895965.2. NCBI lineage: Eukaryota > Metazoa > Chordata > Actinopteri > Gadiformes > Macrouridae > Coryphaenoides > Coryphaenoides rupestris. The sequence goes on along the minus strand of PIJE02000470.1, from coordinate 80,114 downwards.
TGACAGCCTACTACTGGAATGTTATGCGTAATGATGGAATTATTTGACAGAAATATTGCCTACTGCTAACCCGAGCCCCCCTCCCACCCCCACACAAACACACACACACTACACTGTGAGTCGGGCCTGATAATATCAAACTGGTTTTAAAAAATCTCCACGGAGGGCGGCAAAATCGCATGTCTGGAGACCCCCAACTAAATGGCGATCAAGCCCACCCAGGATCGCCTCTCTTCTCTCCTCCTCTCCTCTCTCTATCCCCCCCCCCCCCCCAGGAACTCCCCCCGTGCCATCATCATCTCCCTGCCCGTCGTCACGGTGGTGTACGTCCTCACCAACCTGGCCTACTTCACCACCCTCAGCCCCGAAGATATGCTTGTCTCGGAGGCGGTGGCTGTGGTGAGTGCGCGCCACACACACACACACACACACACACACACACACAAACACACACAGAATACGCACCGAATATGCGCAGAAAACAAACACAGAACATGAACAGAGCATGCACACAACACACACAGAACACACACAGAAAATGCACAAAACACACACAGAAAACAAAACACACGGAACACACACACACACACACACAGACCGTGGGTTGTAAGGTGACACTGATCTCTGGATTGGCCGATTGGTTGATTGGCTTGCTGTGAGTCTACTGTATGTTTCCTGGTGTTATCTGTTGTAAGACGATCTGTCCTGCGTGTTATTGGACAGGACTTTGGTAACGTCCACTTGGGTCCCATGGCCTGGATAATCCCAGTGTTCGTTGGACTGTCCTGCTTTGGATCCGTCAATGGCTCTTTGTTCACCTCTTCCAGGTTAGAAGCACACACACGCACGCACGCACACACACACACACGCACGCACGCACGCACGCACACACACACACACACACACACACACACACAGTGGTGGAAAGTAACTCAATACATGTCATTTTTTCTGCTGCTTTATACATCTACTTCACAGAGTAGAAGGCAAGGCAAATATTTATCTGACAGCTTCGGTTACTAGTTACTGATTAAAAGGACTAATGCTAAATATATAGTAATCAATGAATAAACTATGATGTGACTATATCAATAAGGCCCATTTATTGGTCCCCAGGTGGAATTTCACAAGCTACTCAGCAGTATGTGAATAATATATTAAATATGATTAATTAAGTGCACATGTCATCCATTCCCTGGTAGGCGTTCACTCTGCTAATTACTATAATTAGCATCACAGTTGCAACATTAAAGCGATGAACACTGATGCATCAATAATTATAATCTAATAGAATATATATTATTGTGAAATGGGACCTTCTGCATAATGAGTGCGTTTACTTTTGGTACTTTGTATTTTTAATGAGTATATTTTGATGCAAATACTTTTGTACTTTAACTTAAGTAACATTTTCAATCCGGACTTTTACTTATAACAGCGCATTTCTACAGTGTAGTATTTCTACTTTGACTTCAGGACAAGATCTGAGTACCTCTTCCACCACTGCACGCACACACACACACACACACACACACACACACACACACACACACTCGCGCACACACACACGCAGGCAGCCAGGGAACTCAGTTGACACACCCCCTACTATGGACTTAAGTATGTTGTTGCCAAGTACAGCGCTTTCAATCAGTAAAGCATGCATATTATGTCTGAGCGTGTGATGATGGGTGTGCGGGGGTGTCTTCTTCTGCAGGCTGTTCTTCGTGGGCTCCAGGGAAGGCCACCTACCCAGCCTGCTGTCCATGATCCACCCCACTCTGCTCACGCCCCTCCCCTCACTCATCTTCACGGTGGGCCGTCGGCACTCACTCACTGACTCACTCACTCACTCACTCACTCACTCACTCACTCACTCACTCACTCACTCACTGTCACGTGCACGTCGTCAACACCCTCATAGTCACTGCCGCGTCAGTCCCACCAATCACATGTTAGATTGATTTATTAGTTTGTTTTTTGACCAATTATGTCGCTGGAAGCGGGGATCTGTAACAGCGACAAACGGCAAAAACAAACCCGCAGGAAGACCGTCTAAAACGTCCTATCCGGACCCCAAGATTCTTAGAAAAAGTGCACCAAAAAGGTTTCAAATGAACACGGGGTAGACCGACCACTCGCTGACAGAAATGCGCTTCGTTAAATCCTCTTCTGAAAGCTTCATCCACTCGCACAAATGAGTTTCTATCTCAGGGAGAATATATACCCGACAACAGGAAACAAGGCGATCAGAAAATGTTAAGTATTGAAAAAATGCATGCATTTTGCCCACACAACCACAATCCATTATCCACAATCCCAATACATTTCTGTCTCTCTCCCCCTCTCTCTCGCTCTCTCCCTCCTCCCCCCACAGTGTATGATGACCCTGCCTCTACGCCTTCTCCAACGACATCTTCTCCGTCATCAACTTCTTCAGTTTCTTCAACTGGCTCTGCATCGCCATGGCGATCGTCGGCATGATGTGGCTACGCTACAAGAAGCCTGAGCTGGAGCGGCCAATCAAGGTAAGCGAGAGCGAGAGAGTGCGAGGGAAAGAGGGCGAGAGAGGGAGGGAGAGAGGAGGAGAGAAGGAGAGAGCGCGAGAGAGAGAGATTAACCTGTAACAGGAGAAGTACAACTGCTAACGTACGGTGGTGGCTTGAACTGGCCACTTGTTTCATGATTTAATGAAGTCGCTGCTGCTGTCGTCCAGTAAGATGAACACACGTCCTCTCCTGGCCGCTCTGTCTGCTGCCTGAGGGACCGCGCACGGAAGAGTCTCTATCCTGGTCCCCCAAACAATGACAGAGATAAATAAACGTGATGTAATTGGTTTAGAGCAACTCAAAAGAGCTCTAGCGAGGCGTATTGAGTGTTTTGGCAAGCATAGGTAGTGTGTGTGTGCATGTGTGTGTGTGTGTGTGTGTGTGTGTGTGTGTGTGTGTGTGTGTGTGTGTGTGTGTGTGGGGCCCCAATGGAGTCTGAGGACTGTCTCTGGTCTAGCTCGTTGGCATGGTGATATGCGTTGATGAGCACAGTCTGCCAATGCAGTCAACTGAAAGAGGCCAGATAGATCTGTTAATCTACCCGTCTGTGCGTGCATGTGTGTGTATGCATGCGTGTGTGTGTGTGTGTGTGTGTGTGTGTGTGTGTGTGTGTGTGTGTGCGCGCGCGCGCGTACATGCATGCACATAGCAGTGGTGCTGTGAGGCGAGGCGGGGGCAACACCGTTCCCTCATCAACAGCTCCACATGTCTGTATATTCCCTCGCTCCTTCTCTCTCCATTCTCCCTCACTTGCTGCTGCTTGCTGCTAAAAAAATGACAGGGCAGCCCCCAGTATCCACCGCACAACTACATATCCCATCATGCACCTGAGGGCCAGAGCCTCCAGGTGCTAGCGTCTTGTCCACCAGTGGATGAATCAGCAGCAGTGTGAGTGAGTTAGTTAGCGTCTACTCCCAGCATGGGAAACCAGGAGGTCTGTGGGTTCGTGTTCATGTTTATAACGAAACCAAGATCGCCATGATGATGAGAACCACCTGACCACCAGGGAACTGGTGGTCAGGCATTTTAAAACCTAACGGCAGGTTGTAGTTCATCTGCACCGACGCTAGTGTAGACCGGGCGATCTCCGCTAGCGACCTCTGTGCTGAGGGGTTTGCTGACCTGTGTGTGTGTGCCTGTGTGTGTGTGCGTGTCCAGGTGAACATCCTGCTGCCGGTGAGCTTCGTGCTGGCCTGCCTCTTCCTCATCGTGGTGTCCATCTGGAAGACGCCGGTGGAGTGTGCCACCGGCTTCGGCATCATCGCCACCGGCGTGCCCGTCTACTACTTCGGTGTCCGGTGGAAGACCAAACCCAAGTGGCTGCTGCAGGGGATATGTGAGTGTGTGTGTGTGTGTGTGTGTGTGTGTGTGTGTGTGTGTGTGTGCCCGTGGTGTGTGTGTGTGTGTGTGCACGTGCGTAGGGCTGAACGGTAATGGTAAAAAAAAATCATATTGCAATTATTATTTCCGATGATTTTTGCATCGCAATTTTCATTTTCACTGGAAAAACGAACTAAATCATGACGTGATTGTCTGTACCAAAGTAAACATGATTACGGTTTGCAGCACCACAGTACTTCGTTTCTAATATAATATAAAAGTGCCATATATGTACATTTATGTCTTTATATATACGGTAATCAGAAAATTGCAGCTCCTGTGATTTGGATATTGCACATGGCCATATTGCGATTTCGATAATATCGAGAATAACTGTTCAGCCCTACGTGAGTCTCCATGGAATTGATTCCTTCATCTTTACCACTCTGTGGTAGGAAGGGGGGTGTGGTTTAGCGTTGGCAGGAGAAACAAGTGGGGTGCCTGAGATTGACGCAGCTGTAGGGGATGAGCGTGATTAGACTGACGTCTATATATTGACCCCTATTTACTCTCCCCACAGTAGGAGGCTGGGTGTTGAGTTAATTGAAGACCATTTCGCATTATCCCTACTACCATCTCTCCTTCCCGGTCAAGAACCACGACTAAGCCATGGAGCGTGGCATTGTGGCACGAACGCTGCTACATTGGGAGCCATAATGCGAAATAGTCTTTAATCAACTCAACACAGGATCGCCCATTGGCTTAATATGGAATAAATCATAATGGATCTAGTCAGAGTCTTAGGGTTACGGAGTGGTCCTCGTGTCGGGTCCTGCCCCTCCATCCGTCCCCAGCCTCCTACTGTGGGGAGAGTGAACAGGTGTCAAATAAATATGATCAGGCTCATTATGCTCATCACCTGCAACTGCGTCAATCTCTTTGCCGCTCCGCCCCCCTTGTGTTACCTGCCGATGCTAAACCACCCCCCCCCCCCAGGCACACGCATTACCTTTGTTAAACAAACATACAGTATATGCTATGTGTACATTGAAGTCCTGAGGGTGTGTGTGTGTGTGTGTGTGTGTGTGTGTGTGTGTGTGTGTGTGTTTACAGTCGACACGACCGCCCTGTGTCAGAAGGTGATGGAAGTGGTGCCGCAATCCTAAAGGAGGCCCCGCCCACAGCGCCGATGATGTCACCGCCATTGTGGGCTGGCTCTCCCAAAATATCAACGGATGCAGTCTGATCTCTGTGCAACCCGTTTTTTTTTTTAGCAACGCACACACACTCACACTCACACTCACCCACGGACACGCACACACACACACACACACACACGTGCGCGCACACACGGAGATCCACCCTAACTGGGGGTTGAAGATAAGGACAGGAAGGTTGAGACACTCGGAGCAGCAATGCAGTATTCAACATGTGGTTCTTTTTGCGCTAGATATGTGCTGCTGTTGACGTGGCCTTATTTCACTCTTTTCTCTTTTAAACATGTTTTTAAATGTTTTTGTCTGCGACTAACATAATAAGGAGTTAATTTAATGTTTCTGTGTTTCACCGAGTCATATTTGACTGTTTGTATCGTGCATTTTGACGTGCATTGTGTATTGTTTCAATTAGAGTGTCCTTCCATTCCTACCAAGCCCTGTCGTGGAGCAGACGCCGCTGCCTTCTCGGCCTGCTTGACTTATTCAGCAGCTATGTCAGAGTCCACTGGAAACCTGGCCACCCGTAGGCCACCGACTTAAAGCCTGAGCACCCGTCTCCTCTTCTTCCTGCTTTCTGTCTCTTTGGTGGACACTCAGGATCCCTCTCGTCTCCAATTAATTAGACCACGTATTCGCATTGTTTCCTATGTTGTTGGCAGCCAGTTGAGGGTTCCAGTTAAAGCAGTTCTACAACTTTCTTGGCCTGTGGCCCTGTCTCTAGCTGCTTTGTGCATCTAACTGTTTTTACCCAATCAACCTCTGCCGGTAATATCCACATAGATTTTAGTCAACTAGAAGTGAACACTGTTTACTTCCTGGCTGGTGGCTATGAATCACTAAGCAATCAGTTTGTATATAACGTGAGACCTGTCGATGTCAGACCTTTAAAGAAACAATGGTTTGCTAAATGTGGATTAGTCAAATATCTGTAGTTCAGCGTCAGAAATCTCCTGCGACCCCATATGCATACCAGGGGACCCCACGTGGTTCCCGTGGTAAACATCTAGCCCCGAGTTACACAAGTTCTCGTGGTGGGTGTCGCCTCAGAGACTAGCTTTCAACACTGTTACCGAGAGCAACCTGCTTCCTGGTGGTTACAGTATTTGGGTCGTCCCCTGAGCTCACCGCAGAGACGCCGGAGCAACAAAACATGTCTTAGCGAGCTGGGCCATTACGGGGTCACAATGTGTCATAATGTGCCACCTATGGGCCGGGGCTCTGCGCTCTACGCTCCGTGCTGTGCGGTCGGGGGACGGCCACACCGGGTTGTCAACACTCACATCCCCGCGCGTTCAGTCGTTTGGTTCAGGGCGACCCGTCATAGACCAGAGCAAACGTGACAAACCTGATGAAAGGAACCGGTTGCACGTTTCTTCTTTGTTGAAGTGTGCGTGCGTGTGTGTGTGTGTGTGTGTGTGTGTGTGTGTGTACAGTATGTGTGTGAGAGCGTGTGATAGAGTTATCAGATGAGGTATGTGCTCATGAGTGACTGAGCCAGACATTTCCAATTGGTAAATACGCACACAGGTCTACCGCATTAGCAGGGTGCGGCGTCTTGGCGCTCCCTTGATGTGTTGGGACAACACCAACGGTCGACCATTTTGATTTTGTTCTCTGGTGTGGACGGAGGGGAGTCAATGACGCGTCTCTGCTTTAGCACACTGGTGCACTCATGTTCCATTGTCTCTGTTAGTGTTACAGGTGATAGGGGTCCTGAACGTGGCACAATGGCGTTGGCAGAACAGACCAGAGGATGACCACCGCTGGGTGGGAATGGCGTGCGTCGTCGATGTTTTGCGGGGGGGCAGAAGTGGAGAGAGTGTAGAATGAGACGAACGCTGGGACTAAAAGAAGAAAGATAGAAACGTTTTCATTGTTCTGTTTCTGCACTAAAAGTGTGGAGTAGCGTATTGTATTTTTTTTGTCATACTGTAAGTTTATTGTTACAGACACTTACTGCTAGTTATGGACCAAAACCTTAAAGACTTCCGTGGTCTGCGACCGACGATGACGGATGAGAGCAGACGTGGTCGGGTGGCCCGGAAGTTGGCTAGATGTTTAGCAGTAGCCGTCACTAACACCCAGAGTCCGCAGTGTAGCGCAGTAACTCCTTCGTAGGACTGTAGAGTTTATTTATTTATTCATAGGAATGTTTGGTGTCTTGTTAATCCCTTTTACGTTGTTACAGGGCTTTTTTGTGCAAAGTGCTTATAAAATAAACTAGCTTTTTTTTCACGATTGTGTTCGGCTTTCTTTTGGTTTTATTTATTTTGACCCACCCCGCAAGCGCACATGCAAACACACACACAAACACACACACACACTGTTTATAGAGCATGGAGACATAATCAAAGCTATATAATAAGATGGGTAAAATATTAGTATCTTTCACATATGTGGTCCTCACCACACATATTCTGATCATTAAACAAAATCACTCATTCAGATATGTTGTTAAAGTGGCAGATTTTACTCTTTTTAATGCAACAAGCAGGTTGCCCTGGAGACACACGTACCTCAATTTAATGGAAGCTTTTCCTCACGATTTCTCGTTGGTATATCATTATGGAGACCCCAATCAGCTCTAAGAGGATGGAATAGACTTCGGAAAAACATAACGTGGTCTTAATGGGAATTTCAAAGTTATTGTGTCATAAACGCCTTGAATTAATTCTAGTCAAATGATGACAATATGACCTCTGCAGACCACGATAACCATGTAGCCTTTTTGGTCCAGAACATACTGTAGGTCCATAGGTCAGTTTGGAGCACGCTCAGACCACTGGGCACCAGTGCAGGGTATCAGACTCGGTTCTATGTGCCAGCAGCAGAATAGTTATGGAAACATAAGAACAACTGGCCTGCTTTCCACCAAGACACTTCTTAGCTCTGGGAGACGGAAAAGACGGAAGGAAGACTTTCTTTGTGAACAATCGAGAGGGAAAGTGAATAGAGATGATATCAGAGACTGGGGGGGACTGGGGGGGACTGGGGGGACGTAGACTACGTTGTACTGTGTGCTGCTCACTGCCGCCCACTGGCTCCCTTCACGTGCCGCTGCCATGGGAAACTGCTCAGAGGAGCGCTCGGACGCATTATCATGTAACGTTCGACGCACTGGTCGCGTTCAGAAATGCCAGTTTACCCCACTCATGTTCCCACTTGTGGATTCAAATGGAACAGCCCGGAATGCCGCCACCGGCTGAAAGACTCCACTCCCAGGACCCAGTGTTCAGACCTCGACTTTGTTGCATTGTCAAGAGTTATTTATTTCTTTATTTCTTCATGTGCAGCCTTTCTGGAGGACTGAAGGTTTTTGTTAGATGTTGCCCGGCTCTTTGTTGACTCTTTGTTTAATTCATTCATTAATTGAGTAGAAAGCAAGTATGCTGCACAAAACTAACAACTTGTGCGCTCGTAAGAGAAACATCAAGATTGCCTGATTGTGAATCGTTATTGTAGATTTCATGTTAGGTGCATTCAGAAGAGGACATTGAACATCTATGAATAGCTTTCTGCTGAAAGGAGTCTTTATACCTACAACTGTATTCATGGCCACCACTACACAAAGAACTGCCCACCCACAGATGTTTCATGAAATATAAAACGTGTTACCTGCTGTTAACTACTGCGCTGCCGATCTGACCTCAGTGTTATTCCGGGAAGGAAATAAAGATGAACATGACGACATTGGTTTATGTTTTTCCCTCATGTTTTGAAACTGGATATGAGAACGCTAATAAAAAAAAAACATATCCCTTCTCCGGGATTGTATTTTTCTGTACTTTATATGTAGTTATTCAGGAGAAAGGTAGTATAATAATACTACATCATCATACTACTTGGCGCAGGTTCAAACTGCATCACTTTAGTTTAGCAATTCGTTCAACTCTTAAACCTTTTTCTCTTTTTTTGTTTGACATTATTAAAATGGTTTAGTTAAGCTTTCTTACGCCCTTCAGACTTTAAACTTTTGAACTGTGTTCAAATATTTTCACTTAGTCACAGTCTATTACGCATTTACATGCATCCTTACCTATGACTTACTGAACATACAGTATGTTTCAGCTCAGTTTACACGGCAGCACTCACCACTTTTTCTGCAGTAAATGCACATTCTAGTTCAAGTCAACACTTTACTCAACATACAGGCCTGCGGGATGGACATGTTTTCTCCATAGAGGGATCCAAAACTTAAAAAAACAAAAAACAAAGGACCCCTGCTGAGGCACAACCTTCCCATTCCTACACATACGGGTCAGGAGCGGCCCTCCTGACACCTGGGGCCCCTGTAGGCTCTCGAAGCTCGAGAGTCCTAATGAATATGGCCTGTGCAAGTAGTTCATGTGATTGCCTGTCACCGAGTGATGTGTGAATGTCTATTAGCAGTAAACTGTTGGGATGCCCATTTAAAGAGGAAGTCGAAAGGTTGGTCGCTAGGGTAACATGGCAGAGGCCTGACAAATGTTCACAATACCAAACATCGTCATAACATTTTTTCATTGTACCTTTAGTTTAAAAGGATGCTATTATTTTCATGCTAAAACACCATTACGGCCATTTACATTCACATTACATTACATTTCCATTACATTTAGGGCATTTGGCACGTGCTTTTATCCAAAGCGACATACAATAAGTACATTTATCGAAAGAAAGACAGCAATATATTGCTGGTAGTACATAAATGTAGGACTAGAACACATTTCAAGCATTCATAATTGTAAAGAACAAATAATTGTATTTCATTTCTGGTGTGCATCCTATTGCCCAAAACTTAAATGGTATCACAAATGTAAAACATTTTTTGTCCGCACATTTTTTAGCGTGAGCTGCTGGCTGCTAGCCTGTGTGTCGGAGCGGGCATACAGCTGAGTCAATACGAGCAGACGGACGGGCTGGTTTGCAGAGACCAGGGTTACGCGGCTCCTGACTCTTTGACCGCCTGACAGTGCCACAGTTCAGACAGAAAGCAAACCATCTTCCACAGTCTTCCACAGAACTGCCGTTGACCTGGGTCCCTGGGCTGCTGCTTCCCCTGTTGCCACCAACACTGAGAAGCGTTTCGAGACGATGGAGCAACATGAGAACCTTGAACCTGGCGAAGTCCATCACATGTACTTGTCCTGTGTACGAGTATTTTTGAAGGAATTTGCTGTTTGGTGTTAGATGCAGATTCCTGTGGCATTACACTGTGAGGCCTCAACGTAACCTTAACCTTCGACCTCTTAGACTTAAGTCGAGCAGGAGAAATACGTTCTTGTTTTTTAAGGACCCTAATGTTATCTGGTTGCAAATGTTTCATGTTGCCAAGGAAATTAATAAGATTCGGTTGGTGGCCATCTTGATTTTATGTCCACACAAGTGGCAAAAGAAACGCAGATTTTCTTCACTCCTGAACCAGACAACATACACAGACAAATGAACCCACTTAATACCATTTTGACAGAAGGAATTAAATGGAAAGTTCCTTGACATGGTACAACCAGCCTGTACTGGTGAAAAACAGGCAATTAACAAAGTGCAGGCTCATATAACAATATAACTTTTCGCAGCCGGGCGGACTAATAGTTTCCTGCAATAACCAAATGAAACTAGTTTCCCTGATATAAATTGCAAGGTTATCAAATGGTTGGCCATCACTCACCAATATGAATTGCAATCTGATAACACTAATGCTAATTGAAAGCAAAAAAAGGCACCGTTATCCATCTCATCAGCCATCTCCCCCTTTGTCCTCCTCAAGGTCCACCAGACCAGACTGCAGGCTCCAAACCCCTCCACCCGCCGGTCTCCTCTCCCACCCCCTGACCCACGTCATATGATTCAGGCCTCCAGATGATTGTATACCGGCCACTCTGTAGCTCACCCACTGTGTGTGGGGAGGAGGTGCTCACACCGTGAAATACATATTTTATGACTCGTTGTAATTACAGCTCTCTCGTTCCCTTTCCTTGGTGCAACTCCACTTGCGTTGGGAGGAAATTAAGAGCCGTGGCCATTTAAAGGCACGGCTTATTGGAAATCATAAATCACCATCAACACAATGTGGTGGCGAGACACACGCTTGTGGCCGCAATAAATCCCGTGTGCTTCTTCCTGTGGAAAATCCAGCTTAAAATGGCGACAGAAATTAATGAAGTAGCTATTTGTCTGACGGGACTAACCTTTAGAGAGATTGTTAGTCTTGTAAGCCCGATACAGAAACGTGTTTTATCTCACGAAGGCAAAACAAACATTGACCATTGATATGCGGACGTCCGTCTCAGCGTGGGAGGGGGGGGGGAGGGGGGGCCCTATCAGCACAACCTCAACCCATTCAGATAGTGGCCTATCTACATGAATGACACGCTATTGGCTATCCCTGGTTAACCCGTCCTCTCCTGTCACTCTACAGCCGGGCTGTTGCAGTTACCAACAGCCTTGTAGATATCACACGCATGTAAAGCGTACCGATCAAAACCGATCACTAGTATGTCGCGAGGATAATGACACACATGGAATCTCTGTGTGAATGTGGGGCCCGGGCACATGACTACAACAAGACAAATAGAAATACAAATACAATACAAACACAACTAGCAAACAAAAACCGCCCTGTTGTGGTTCGCCAGGATTCCCTTCAAACAGTGACTCCAACTGTGGAACAAGTAAAGCACGGTGTTTGGCGCCTTGTTGTGTTTAGTGAGGCGAGTACCGGGGACCCGGAGGCCACGGCTGCCGGTGTGTTCGGCCGAAGCCCACACGTCTCTGGGAGTGTCCCGCCGCCTGCGCCCCTATCTGCCCTGGATCTCTCGTCTCCGGTGCGGATGCTGCGCCAAGCTGCATGCACATATCTTCTTACACTTTATTTCCTTCTGCCTTTTTCTTTCATTCTTTGTTTGTTTGTTTGTTTGGCTTTCTTTCTTTCTTTCTTTCTTTCTTTCATTCATTCATTCATTCTGTCTGCTTTCTGTCCATCTGTCTGTCTGTCTGTCTGTGTGTCTCTCTCTCTCCATCTCTCTTTCTGCCTTCACTCACACACCTATGCGTGTCTCTCGGCCCTCTTCCCCTTTCCCACACTCTGCTCCTGACGGAGGCCCTGAGAGGGGAGGCAGGTGGTGTAACAGAGGCAGTGGAGTACAATAAACAGTATATCAGTGTGTGTCAGTGTGTGTGTATCGGTGACACCACCGCAGGGAACGTGGGGCAGGGTAAAGCGGGACACCCAGCTGTGCTTTTCAATTACAAAGGGAAATATCACCACCACCCAATATCTTAAATACACACATACACACACATGCACACACACACACGCATGCACACACACACACACACGCACACACATACTGTACACACACACATGCTAATTTGTACTGGCCATATTATGGAGATAAATAATTGCTTTAACACTTGATTGCATATTTATATGCCTTTAGGGTTAACGCCAGGATTATGTCCTGTTCCAATTCTGTCCCATTAACCGCTCATAACTCCCACTTCTGGGGTGCTAGAAGTACCAAACCTGGTCCACAGAACACAGAACCATCACAGGCTAATGTCAACAGATTGGTCAGATCAACGAAATGGCAGAGATTGTACTTGTTGACGGGGTGGACGCTCTCTCTCTCTACAGCCATGTTGAATGACTGATGAAACTCAGCCAATCATTCCAGGCTGCTGCCTGTGCCTCGCTGTTGAGCTAGAGCAGTCGCTACCGCTCTGCTGCCGCTGCTACTGCTGCTGCCGACACACACAATGCACTATCGCAGCCAGGCGGACAGACAAAAGCGGTCTTGTGTGTTACTTGTTACGACCCCTAAATGGGTTGAGGGGAAAGATTGTGAGGAACACATTCACTTAGCTAAACTAAACTAAAGTAATGCAATACAATACAATCAGGACGGCACAGTCGATTCACTTTAACACGATGACCCGACCGCAAAATCCCCCCGACGACTAAACTACTCCTAGTTATCAAAAGAAAATACGATACTAAACTCACTCGGGGGGGGGGGGGTTGAAATTAAAAGGCAGTGAACCACTACGACTCGACAACCTTTCCTGCACTTTAACAATCATACAGGAGGAGCGTAACAACGTTTAACTGACGACACACAAAGTCTCCTGAAGCGGTGTGTCCGAAGCCTCAGGTCTCCTCTGGGCTGCCCAGGCTTTCCCAGGCCTCCATTATTGGGACCTGTTAATGACCTCATTATTCAGCCAGCCACACAGGGGGGGGGGGGGGGCTGCATACAATAAAAGAGCGGGAGGCACCCACAGCCCTTACATAGTAGCCCTGGTGGCTACCGTTTACATAAGAACTTAACAGTGTCATTTACAACACACTCATTTCCAGTCAAGTATTGATAATGAAAAGTTTATTATGAACAAGCAGAATCCCCTCCCCCCCCCATCCACACACACACACACACACACACAAACACACACACACGTGATAGGTTGATTTTACTGGGAAGCTCAAACACTGATATAATTTAATAGTAATAATAATAAATATAGTCATAACAAAAGTGAATTGATTTATAAATAGGTCATGGCAATAAATGCACAAGTCCAGGCTAAAATGTAGATAAGAGGTTAACAGGGTTAAATAAGTATTAGTAAGTATTAGTAAGTTAAAAAGTATTAGGATAGCATCCTGCCAGAGGAGTATCAATTATCGACTTATTGAGTGTGTGTGTGAGATGATACCAGGGATTGATGAGTCGTGCCTGCAGTGTCCAGCAGGGGGAGCTACCGGCCACGATGCCTCAGTCTCTATTGTCTATGAGAAGCTATACGAAATATAATATATATATATAATATAACAATAGAAGACACAAGTGGCTACTGATGTTTTTATACAATATCGTTATTTAGTTCGAATACAACTACTTTTGATAACTGATTGATTGATTGAAGTGTTGATTCCTTCCCTGTTATTTATCTGTTAAAGGAAGAAAGAGAAATTACAATGTACTTACCTGTTTACTTACCTGTGGAAGAAAATGTATACTTTGTTGAAAGAACCTTTGTGAATATATATATATATATATATATCTTGTTTAAATATTTTATATTTAAATAATGTTTGTAATTGTGTAAATACTTTTGAAATAATAATTCTCATTGAAGCTGCCAGAGAGGAAGCATCGTGTCTGGGTGTCTTTATTGATATCTCCCCTTTTCAGGGCACAACACACACACACACACACACACACACACACGCACACACACACACACACACACACGCACACACACACACACACACACACACACACACACACACACGGTGAGGTGGACCCTGTAGGATCAAATAGTCTGACTCCATTGTTTGTCGGGTTTAAAGGGCGGAAGGGGAGTACGGAAGGAGATAGAAAAGGAAGCAGAGGGGCAAACACACACACGCGCACACACACACACACACACACACACACACTTCTGGATGCCTATAGCTCATCATGTGGATGTCTTCAAAGTGCTCTCTCTCTCTGGCAAATTCAGATCCATTATGTATTGGCTTTGAAAACGTATACTACTCCTTGTTATACATTTACATTACATTTACATTTAGGGCATTTGGCAGACGCTTTTATCCAAAGCGACTTACAAAGAGTACATTTGTTGAAGGAGAGGCAGCAATATATCACTGTGGTACATAAGATAAGAATAGAGCAGGTTTCCAGCATTCATATTATTATACAGTATATATATAATGGTACAATTGATAATATTATTATGGAGGTATACGAAAAAAAAAAACATCCAGAGAGCTTTTAGAAAGGTGCAGAATAAAAAATATTAGGATTGTGAATTAATAATTGTCAGGTCCAAAATGAATGTTTTATTTATCTCTGTGTATTAGTGCCCTAACCGCTACACGGCTTTCAAAGTCATCAGATGGAACCATTAGTACGACGACGTTGGTTTCACGCGGTATCTCTGTGTCATTAGCGAGCAAGAGATTATAGTTGCCAGTTAGTGTGGAAAAAACATTGTTTGATGGTAATTCCCGGCTTCACTGCGGTACCAATTCCAAGTGCTCGGTGACAAATGAACCCAAATCGATAGCTAATGTACAGCTACATGTTGCAAAATGAATTCATTGCTCTCCCATGAAAGAGTCATCACTTGACATGAGTCTGTCTGAGTCTCACCCCACTCGACCACGAAATGTAGTTGTGTAACTAACTGGCAACCACTGGAATGGAATGGGATGGGATGGGATGGGAGGGGGAGCGTGACATGACAGAATTTTGCGTTCCAGATACAAAGTTTTCTTTCGAGTTAATCTCAGCTAATTTACCATGGCAACTCATACTGTGAGCAATAACCTGGAGCAAACCTGGGGCCCATTTCAAGTAGCAGGTTAGGATATCCACAACACTTTCTTCGGATTGTCCTGAATTTCGGTTTCACAGCAGCTTAGCGTCGAGGAATGAGTCCACTCGATCCTGGATCGGTTGAACCTGAAAATTGCACGTTCATCACAGGCATAAAAGTTGTCATGTATCACACCCTCAAAATATGATCGCTCAGGGAATTCCCAACCCACCGCAGTGGTTTTTGCTTGATTCATTACGTCACAGTCGAATACTTGGCTATGCACAGCTCCAACGTCTTCATCAAGTTTGCTGACGACACGACAGTGTTGGGTCTGATCGCCGACGACGACGAGACAGCCTACAGGGAGGAGGTTGGATCACTGGCACAGTGGTGCCAAGAGAACAACCTCGCCCTCAACGTCAAGAAGACCAAGGAGCTGATCGTGGACTACAGGAAGCGGAGAGGAGAGCACGCCCCCATCTCCATCGACGGTGCTGCAGTAGAGAGGGTCAGCAGCTTCAAGTTCCTCGGCGTGCACATCTCCGAGGACCTCACATGGACCACGCACACCACACACGTGGTGAAAAAGGCCCAACAACGCCTGTATTTCCTCAGGCGACTGAGGAAATTCAACATGTGCCCCCGCATCCTCAGAACATTCTACTCCTGTACCATCGAGAGTGTTCTCACAGGATGCATCACCGTCTGGTACGGGAACTGCACCGCACTGGAGCGTAGAACACTACAGAGGGTGGTGCGGACGGCCCAGTACATCGTTGGAGGTGAGCTTCCCTCCCTCCTGGATATATACACCAGGCGGTGCGTGGCCAAGGCCAAACGGATTATTAAAGACAATAACCACCCCAGCCACGAACTGTACACACTTCTACCATCAGGCAGGCGATACCGCAGTATCAAGTGACGAGCAGACTCAGAGACAGCTTCCACAGTCAGGCCATCAGGCTGCTGAACAAGTTCGGCATCAATGTTAAGAGCTAAGTGCTAGTGCTAAGTGTTACTGCTAGTGCTAGTCCTGGTGATAAGTGCTAGTGTTACTGCTGGAGCTAGTGCTGGTAGCAGTGTTAAGTGTTGGTGCTAGTGCTGGTGTTACTGCTAGTGCTGGTCCTGGTGCTAGTGTTACTGCTAGTGCTGGTGCTAGTACTGGTGTTAGTGCTAGTCCTGGTGCCAACTGCTGGTGCTAGTGTTGTGTTGACTGTCTGGGAAGGTATTCTGTGACATTCTGTGAATGTCAGCATATAACAATGTATATTTTAGTACATCGATTTATATGTGTACTGCTCACCTGGATATTTTTGTTGTATATTTCATTTTATTTTATTCTTATTTTACACAGAATTTATATTTATAGTTCTATTTCTATTTTGCCAGTTCTACTTCTATTTTGTAGTTCTATTTCTATTTTGCATTCTTTTATAATTACTGTCGGCTGTCGGGCGTTTTGCACAAAAGGTTTTTCACTCACTGCTCATACTCACGTGTAAATTGTGAAGTGACAATAAAATACTTGAAACTTGAAACTTGAAACTTGAAACTTGAAAGATTGGCTCTGCAAGACTAGCTGTGACCATTTAGTGTTCGTCAGATACACTAGATTGGTTGGTGATAAAAATACAATTACTAGCACAGGGGTGCCCACACTTTTTCAACTTGAGAGCTACTTTTAAAATGACCAAGCCAAATGATCTACCTACACTAAACATGCTAAATATATCCCGAGTATACTTCATATATATACAATATAATTTGGCGTACCTTGCATAACTGCATGAGCCCTTGTGGCACACTACAATTCAGTACATTGTTGGTCATTACCTTACTCCAGTATTTCTCAAACTGTGCGGCGCGGCCCTCTAGTGGGGCGCAGTGGTATTACAGGCGGGGCGCAGTGGTATTACAGGCGGGGCGCAGTGGTATTACAGGCGGGGCGCAGTGGTATTACAGGTGGGGCGCAGTGGTATTACAGGCGGGGCGCAGTGGTATTACAGGCGGGGCGCAGTGGTATTACAGGTGGGGCGCAGTGGTATTACAGGTGGGGCGCAGTGGTATTACAGGTGGGGCGCAGTGGTATTACAGGTGGGCCGCAGGGGGAAATTCTGAATTGTTTTATTTCAAGAATTTTATTGAGAACTTCACACATTACAAAAGTATAAAGCACACGGACATAAACAATCTAAAATGTACGGAACTTTGTCGTCGTCCCCCCCTCAACAACGCGGTTGACTGCACATGCCGGTGATCCGTGTGTTAGAATAGACGAGATCTCAGAATGTCTGCCCTGTCAATCAAGTGGCAAATGTTACATGGAGGATGAATGATAACATCAAAAAATGTTTTTAATGTCATGCGATCTCCCCGGACTTCCTTTGCGATCGACCGGTTGATCGTGATCGATGTATTGGGCACCCCTGATCTAGCAGGTTTGCTCCAGGTTAGGCACAGCGGTGAGCCATGGAGTCGCCATGGTAACTGAACTTGAACTGAGATTAGCGGCTGGGTAAGTCTGCACACCTGTGGTGCATTGGCTAATCAAGGCCCACAAGTTAAACCAGCCATCACCACACACAACACACACACACACACACAGAACGCTAGCATGTACCAACTGCTCTGTCTTCAAACAACTTCAAATGCTTTAGTGTGGTATAGCAGCAGCATTGCTCCAATGAAGTTCAAAGGATGTCACTACAGTAGGCTGTATAGTCTGCTACAGCTTCACCTTTCTTAAAACAATGTATTCATATAGACCGACTATTATTCCTCTAATACATTTTATTATTTTTATGACCAATAAGAAAAAATAGGGTCTGACAAATCATCCGCTTCAACTCTTGGAGAGCCATCATTTCCATGGTGACGTGTCATGCAAATGAACATGCACATGAACCCACTGGGCAGCAGTGGCTCAGGAGGTATAGCCAGCCTATAGCATTGTCTGGCAACCGGAAGGTTGTTGGTTGGATCTCCGTCTCCTCCAAGCTAAGTGTCGAGGTGTCCCTGAGCAAGTCATCTAACTCTAACTGCTCCCCACAAGCTGGCTATTGCCTTGCATGGTTGACACCGCCATTGTGCATGTACTGTATGTACTGTATGTATGTGTGTGAGCGAATGTAAGGCAATGTAAAGTGCTTTAAAAAATATGAATGCCATCCATTGACCATTTACCATGAACCGACGAGGATTCGTCCATTAAAAGCCCAGAAATATCGATGGCAGCTTGCGTGTGTGCGTCCGAGCCTCTCTGTGGTCCCCTCATCCTGATTGGATGACGCCATCATTTCCGATGCTCGCCTCTCCCTCCTCTTCTGACTCATTTGTTTAACCTGCTGCTATGTATTCCCTTCCATCCCCGCTCACGACCAGAGGCTGGCTGGCACATCTGTTCAATCAGCCCCCTGGTTAAGGTCAATATTGATGCAATTTGTGTGGGATACAGATGGATGTGTCCATGAAATAAAAGTATTACATCAAATAACAATCATTAAATAAATAGTCAAAGCTAACAGAGGCAAAAAGAGCCTCAGGTAACATAAAATACAGGTTTTACAGCGAGCTTCTAGGTTCTTTGTAGCATATAGCATAGCAGTGGTTCTGTCTTCTGGTTGGTTCCCTCTCTATGTAGCGTAGCAGAGCAGTTGGTCTTTGGCACCTGTAGCAAACAACGTTGTTGGCGCATGGTTGCACACATTATACAGGAAGTGGTTACCAGGCCATTAGGGCCCGCCGTACATCCTGCCTAAACCCAATTGGAACAGTGATTTTAACGAAACAGCAAATTCAATTTCTGTCTCACTTTTATTTGACGACTATACAGCTCGGTGAAACCGGATGAACAAACGTCTTGTTTTAAGCCTTTTTGTCTTGAGACCTGTGGGGCCCTCCACTGTTCTTCCAGCTGGGATTACCATGAAAAAAAAACACTTGGGGCTGGTAGGTCTGGACGCCAGCCTCAAACAGTCCCACGTTAATTATGTGCAAAGCTGTAGCCATGAAGTCACGACGTCTGACCAGAGGAAAAGATAAGAAAATCCAGCAAACGATGTTATCAGCGGCATTAGCAAGTAGCATGTGTGAGCCGGGTTCAGCCTAAAAAGTCCCATTTAAATGTAAACAACCACTTTGGGGGGCCCCCATCACATCCACTCTCCTCTCAGCAGCTTCTCAAGCAACAAGACGCCACCGAGAGTCGGCTTTCGCAAATATTTCAAGCCTTAGTACGGCTTATATCACCACAGAAAGTCATACAAATGTTTGCTATTCAATCCTTCCCTCATTGTCTCTGTTGTGTTGTTCAGCATTATTACAAAAGAAAACCATCAAGTGCAAATCATTTGATTGTAAATATTTTATTTTCACTTTTAAAATAGGACAAAAGCCTCATAAATACAGCATTATCTATATAGATAATATTTCTTAAAAACCAATATACAATATTACTATGTACAGTGTTTCGAGTGCATTCTATAGTAACAGAGCAGCGACCATGTAAATACGGAGCGAGCCACCGGGGGCAGAAGAGGGCCTTGAGTCCAGCTCTTTCCCTGTACCCCCCATCTAGAGCTCCGAAGTGGCCCAAGACTGACATGACAAGAGGGGGCTCCATCCTCCACTCCGTCCCCTTAAACGTTTCCTTTGTCGTATTTTTCGTCAAATCCGTCCCAGAGCTCCAGTCGTGGTTGTCCAGTCATGTAGCATAGGAGCCGCACCTCGTCCTCCATCAACACCTGTGGTGCTTCCACTTGCGCGTCGCAATGGCGATGTTGGCGTCCTTCTTGTGCCAGGGGAACAGCCGGGTGATGGCCAGGCTGGCGTCCGGCTGCACGGTGCCGGCGATCACGTAGAGCTGCGAGCGTCCGGGGCGCACCAGGGCGTGGGCGCAGCGCAGGTTGATGAGCAGCCACTGCTGCAGGAGGTGCCGCGTGTCGTAGGGCAGCAGGGGTCCCTGGCGGATGAACTCCACGCGGCCCTCCACCTGGAACTCGGGCTCGCCGCTGGGCAGGCGCCGGCGGTGCAGCTTGGCGGTCACGGCTGAGCAAAGGGAAAAAGAGGGAGGGGAATTATTAACTGAACTCCGGGAAATTCAGGGAAGTACTGTAGGTCCAGGATGACACCTTACATTCAAGAAGGTGAAGGTGAGACCGTGTTGCTTACCGAAGTCATGCAGGCACAAGGTGTCGAGAACCACTTTCATTGGAGGGTACTCTTCCACAGATGGACAGTTCTGACAGGCAGCTTTAGGCAAGTCTGTTAGAAAAAAATGAACAAAAAGCATTCATGAGTTTCACATTGCATCGGAAATAAAAATACGTCCGCTTATTACATGCAAGACACAGCCCAAACTATGAAAAAAATGAATGAAAAATGAATGAAAAAAGCACAAAGCTGTTGATTTTGAGCAGGGGTTGAAATGTACCTTTGGTGAAGAGGGAGAACTTTGGGTGCGGGGACAGACACATGTCCTCCTCGGCAGGGAAGCGGTCAGCAGTCCAGGGCCGGGGGCCAAGCATGACCCTGGCAGGCCAGCACTGGAGCACAGCTCTCCCGCACCGCCAAGCACAGACTACGGCACGGCAAGATGAACCTGCAGAGACCAAAGCAAAGGACGGGGTTAGCGTTGAAGAAACGATGTGGAGGTTCCTACTTGAAGATGTATGAATGAATGTCATGGATGAATTCAGTCGAGCGAGAAAAAAAAGAGGTGCTCCTTACGTGTCGAGGCAGACCGGGGCGATCAGGGAGCAGAGGAAGGCCTGGGCCTGGGGGTGGCAGCCTGTCTGGAGCAGGGGTCTCCAGTCCTCGGAGCGGGGCACCACCTCCAGGTCCAGGCTGCTGTGGCCCAGGAAGTTGGGCAGCCGCATCTCGGAGTAGCCCACGTTCTGGCACACCTCCATCTGGTTGGGGATGGCCACGCAGCGGGTTGACTGGCCCAGGTCGAAGCCGCTCGACAGCTCAAGAGCCAGGGCCACGGCGATGACTGAGAGGGCGGCGGCGGCGGTGGCGGCGGTGGTCATGGTGTGGAAGAGGTTTGTTTGTTTTCTTCCGGATGTTAAAGTCCTGAGGATCCTTCCGAGTGAGCGGTGTGGTGGATGGGAGCGAGGTCGAACAACTGCTGAAGAACCGTTGCTTGCAGGAGCCAGAGTAGATGTGGTGTGTGTCTCTCTGCAGCCCAAGCTGCTCTTTATATAGGAGGCGCCCAGCCAGCCAGGCAGGCAGCCAGCCAGCCAGGCAGCCAGCCAGCCAGCCCCCCCCCGCGGTCAGTCAGTTAGTCTGTTATCAAAGCAGTGTTGGAGACAATGCGAATGGAGACGACTTTTTTTGTGGGGCAGCAGACAGTGAGGGAGGGGCGGGGGTGGGTTGCGAGTGAAAGGGGGTTGCAGTTGGTGTGTGTGTGTGTGTGTGTGTGTGTGTGTGTGTGTGTGTATGTGTGTTGTGTGTGTGTGTGTGTGGGGGGGAGAGGGGTAGATAAATCACGGCAAATGCTTTCAATTAAACACTTCAACTGAAATACAGTCAAGGGTGTTTTAGACTTAGTTTCCAGCATGTTTAGGCATCGTTTTAACTTCTAACCTAATTAAAGTATCAACGTTTTGTTGACAACGGTCTCCTGGCAGTTGAATTGACGTCTTATACTAAATTGCCAAATCAAGTTATTGTATTTTTTCCTGAGAGCAGGTAATTGGCAAGTGTTTGGGGCGGTTTTCTTCACTATAAGGGAAATCTGAGTTGAGGCGTGGGCCGACTCAAAAGATACTAAATCATCCTTGGCGAGAGTTGGTGTGTCTCTGGAGGAGCATGTAGACAGACAGGCAGGCTCCCTCACAACACGAGTCTCTTTCATGCGTCCTCGTCCGCTAATTTTGCTTCAAAAGGCTCCTGATTGGTTTCTAATGAGTCGAGGGCTGTGTGTTTACTGGCCCACCTGGCTTTGATCAGCCGGCAACACAAGCCCTTGATTCACGTGCTAATTCGCCTGCCAACTCACTGGTGTCTCGAGTGGGCATTAATCTGTACGATACGCCGGTGGACCGAGCGGTCACGTACACAGAAAGTTAAACCCTAACGGGCCAGAGCCAAAGAATATTGGCATTATTAACAGTACTTAGCATTGTTTAGCATATTGTATGTTCTTAGATGTTGGTACTGCACTCAGAATGACACTTCTGCTCTTACCCCAGCTATTATGCAGGCAACCTAGCAATTATGAAACTCGTTCTATTATAAATGCTTGAAATCTGCTCTATTCTTATCTTCATGAACCACAGCGATATACTGCCGTCTCTTTCAACACATTTACTCTTTGTAAGTCACTTTGGATAAAAGCATCTGCCAAATGTAATGTAAATGTAAATATAGATTCACACCATGCCAGCTTCTCTCCCTAAACTTTTTTTTTTTTTTAAATTGTCGTCACACAATTGCTTAAGATTGTCAGGAACGTAACACATCAATATTGAGATGGGTTTTGTATTACATTTATTAGGTACTTTTAATCCCAAAGCAAACTACAGTGAATACATGTCACGGAAGAGCAGGTTAGGCATCTTGCTCAACGATGCCTCTACCCTGAGGCATCGTTGAGCAAGATTGGGAATTGAACCTTGTACTTTTTCGTCTTTCAAAAAATAATTGTGTATGTAATGACAACGGCTTTGAGAGCGAGTACTACGAAGCAGACGTGTGGTCCTCAGCCCTTCGTCTCTCATGCGGTCATCGCAGCGGCGACAACAAAAACAACAACAACCAAATGGCCACGCATTACGCTTCAGTAACGAATGCATTTGTTCGGGGTTGTTTGCCTGGAGGCCCGAGATGTCTTATCTGTTGCCGGTTAGGGACCCTCTGTGGCTCTGAGACGTGCCAGGGGAAGAGCCCAGTCTGCCGGGCCCCTGTCCCCTCTCTCCCCTCCTGTTTATCACAGCCACAGCCCCAGCCAGCCAGCCAGCCAGGCAGGCCGGGCCCGTCAGCGGCCCCAGCCAAGCAGGCCTTTACAACCCGAATGTGACGAGTGCACGAGGCTGCTCCTCTTGGTCTAGGTCTGGGGTCTGGGGTCTGGCCTGCGCAGACGATGGCAGCCAGCTAGAGGGGACTAACTGGGCAATTAGTCAAAGACCAATTTGGGAGAACAATGGGGCTCCACGCGTTTAACAAGCCCCCCCCCGCCGGGCCAGCAGCAAGGGGTCTGTTGTGGGCCCTAATGGCCGCCACGTAGACGATGTGTGTTTGTCTTGGTAATGTGCAGCACTGGCCCGGCTAATGGCACCAGAGGTGGGTGGGTGGGGGGGGTGGGTGGTGGTGGTGGGGGTGGGGGTATGTTATGACTCAAACCACTGGCCACCTGTCTGCGTGACAGACCACAGCCGGGTTGAGACGGGTGGAGAAAATACATACAGTACATACATACATTTGGACAATGGCACGGGCTGAATGTCTGGCAGTAGTGACTTTGTTTGTGGTTTGGCTCTCTAACTTGACAGTGAATATAAAAATAATTAAATATGTTTTAAAAAAACCTCCAAAACCTTAACTCGCAAGATGCAAATAATGACAGTGAGCAATGGATCTTCAATGAAACATGACTCCCTCAATGCAGCATGCAACAAGTATGTCGTGAAATCATCCAAAGAGATACGTCCTGATCTGGAGTAAGTAAAGAAATTCCAAGCTGCAGTCCATTTCAAGATTCAAAATTCAAGATTCAAGAACTTTATTTGTCACATACACACATGCAGTGAAAGGTAAAAAGTGGGGATGCTCAGCGGAATGTGCAAAATAATACTGCAACAGAAGTTCTTTATGAAACACGATCCATATTGTACAGGCTTCCCCTCAGACCACGGAGCAATGCAGCACCTGAGACACCACACCAAAAGACGTGGCGTTTATTTAGAGAGTCGTTTAGAATGTAAGTTTAGATGAATACTGCAGGAGGGAATGGGGAGTAAGCATTCTGTTGTACTTGTTGCAAATGGCAATACAGAAATCTTGAATCTTGAATAAGGGCCGCAGTCTGAGGAGAAGACTTCAGGTATCGGGGGAACGGGTTAGTTGTGGGTGGGGTAGATAAAGGCCGTCTGCCTCGCCCCCCCCCCCCCCCCCCGGCCCTGGAGTATGACCGCAGCTCCTCCGGGATGGACTAGAGGCCAGAGAGTTACATTCACATTTAGGGCATTAGGCAGACACTTTTATCCAAAGTGACTGACAAAGAGTACATTTGTTGAAGGAGACAGCAACATATCGCCGTGGTACTTAAAGAAGCATAGAGCTGTTTTTTTTTTCCGAACATTCACAGTTGTTAGGTTAATAGTTCT
>PIJE02000470.1:29011-51037 GCA_002895965.2 Coryphaenoides rupestris | reverse complement strand
CTCCCCGCCCATTAAAATCCCACTTGCCCCCTTTTTATCCCCCCCCCTTCACCCTGTCTGTACATCCCCAACCCAGCCCACCACCTCCTCCTTGGGCTCCAGTAAGGCTGACAGCCTCCCCTCTGCAGACTTGTCATCAGCACCCAATTGTCACATCCAGTCTCCGGGGCCTGGCCAGGGGCAGACACTGCTCACCCAACACACAGACACACACGATGCTTGGCCCTCTCCTCACACACACACACACACACACACACACGACAGGCATCTGTGGATCCGCTCAGAGGACCCTGGGAACTACTGGGGGGGGGGGGGATCAGTACCACTCACAGACATGTTGGAACCGATATGGAACCCACTCAGTCATCGAGCGACTACTGTACTATAAAATAGCCGGAGGACACACACACACACACAGACTGCTGCCGTCTTGTAGGTAGATGTTACCGGCCCATCCAGGCACAGACTACCCACAGGCCATCGGGCTTCTCGACCAGCAACACCAATCTCATTGATCATATTGATCACTTTACATGTACATTTCGAACATTTATCCAAAGTGACTGACAAAGAGTACATTTGTTGAAGGAGACAGCAACATATCGCCGTGGTACTTAAAGAAGCATAGAGCTGGGTTTTTTTCCGCACATTCACAGTTGCGAGGTTAATAGAACGAGTTTCATAGTTGCCTGCATAATAGCTGGGATAAGAGCAGAAGTGCCATTCTGAGCACGTTATCAACATCTAAGAACATACAATATGCTAAGCAATGCCAAGTACTGTTCATAATGCCAAGACGTACAAACACGCAAGTTTAGCGCTAGGGTTAGGAGAGGAAGGCCGGGGGACTTGAGTCTCTTGCAGAAGCTGGAGAGCGACTCTGCCATCCTGACATCAGCCGGGAGCTGATGATCGAAGTATGATCGAGTTTAATGCGTGGGCTAACCTCGAGGAAGCGGCACGACCCCTCCGTATCGGCTCTATCTGCGTTCGAGTCAAATCTGACTGAACCCCCACACAAAAGCCATTATCTTCTCCCAACGGCAGTTCTGTGCAGTACCTCTTCCTGCCTGGAGGAGGCGTTGATGCGCGCCAAACTGGCAGCGTGCAGGAAGCCGCTGTGGTGCAGGCGGCTGCAGATGAGGTCGGCGGCGCTGTTGGAGGGCGTGCACACCAGCACGCGGCTACTGGGGATAAAGTGGTACACCTGAGGGGGGAAAAAAAGAGCAGTCAAACTGGGCACGTGGTGTCCCCACAGTAACACAGGATAATAGAAAAGGGGAAAAAAAAATGATAGATTCTTGCCCTGGGGAAGAATTTGAAATAATAATTATCAATGATAAATTGTATATATATATATATATATATATATATAAATAAAAAACAGAAAATTATGCAGTCCCGATGTATAACTGAACCAAATCCTAAAACATTGGGTCATCATTTTTATCCAAACTACCTTCCAAATAAAGGCACAAAATCAAAATTGGGAGTAACTACATTAAAGACAATACTTAAGCATGAGAAACTATACAACAGATTATCTTATCTACCCAGGTAGGCCTACCTAGCATTGCATGTCCCTGTACAATACTAGCTGTATGGAAACAAAATGTCTGCTCAGCCCAGTAGTTGCTAAACGACTAAATGCAACTACAACATGTACATGTTCCAGTGTTCCACAGTACCTGCAGTATGGTCTCTATGAGGGTGATGGTCTTGCCGGTGCCCGGGGGTCCGAACAGAACGTACGGGATGGGCCGACACTCCCCGGCCAGGATCCTCCGGACCGCCTCGCGCTGGGAGGGGTTCAGCTGGGGGTTGAAGAAGCGGCCCTCGGTGGGCTTTGCTCTGCCGGGCAGCCCCCCGCCTCGGAGCAACACCAGAAGAGACACTCACGACCTCATTGTGTGCCCGTATGACACCCATTGCATTGCCATTGAACCGTCCCTGACTCTGATTCCAAGATTTCTTCCTTGTTAATTCAGGGAGTCGTTTCTTGCCCTTAGCGGGGCTAAGGGGGGGGGGCCCATAATCATATGGCCTGTAAAGCCCTTTTAGACTAACTGTGATTAAGGGCTATACATGACTTAACTTGAGTTGACCTGTGCAGGTGCCGCTCAAAGCTCTGGTCAAGTAAAGCGTTTTAAGTCAAAGCAGACATCAGAGTTGTTGCAACAAGGCAAGTTTCGACTACGTAATCAAAATAAAATGGACAGAAAAAAGCAATCTACTTTAATTATCTTTTTTTATAGCGCGCGTTAATCGATTAATCAACCGCCAAAATACCTTTGGTTTGAGTGGCCTTGGACTGCATGTCCACAGAGACACTGGACCCTTTCTCCGGGTTCCCGGTGGTCATCACCTAGTGTTGCGCACACACACACACACACACACACACACACACACACACACACACACACACACACACACACACACACACACACACACACACACACACACACACACACACACACACACACACACACACACACACACACACACACACACACACACACACTCTCCAGATCAGAAACACTCAGGGGCCACGATGTCCAGAACACACTGGTCAAATGTACAGAACACTGCTTTCCTGTCCAAAGTGTTGCAGCCATTCAACTCGTACAGGGTACACCGGCCGTCCACACGGAAAGCAGACAAACGCATATACTCTCTCAACTTGCATGTGCAGACCAACCGGGCTGCAGACAGTCTGGGTCACAATCACAATCACAAAATGTCGATCTTTGCCCCTCACCTCGCCATCCTCCTTGGTGATCTCCTTGGCTGGCTCCTCCTCCTCCAGCCACTTGCCCGCCCACTGAGGGGGCTGGATGCTCAGCTCAGTGGGGAACAGAACTAGAGAGATCCAAACAGAACAGAACATGCAGAGTGGGCGTGCACCACGAAAACAATGTGTGATATGGAAACAACAATGTGCGTCTTGTATAAACACTAGATAAAATGATAGAGGAACCAATAAAACAACGATTTTTAGGACCTTATGCCAATTGACATCCAATGAGTCGACCCGACACGTGCCAACACCTCGATGTTTAGAAAAGGTCGGTGGTGCACATATCAGATACAACAGACGTGTACGTACTGCCTCCGAAGTGCTTGGCCTGCTCCAGGGCCTGGTGGCATCTTCTCATGGTCAACCTGAAATTAAGAGCCATTGTTGAGTTAAGTAGGACTTAAGTAGGTGATTGATGTAGCCGATAAGTTCCGAGTTAAAACCCCCCCGATGTCTGCCGAAAGACCGGCACGAGCAAGACGCCCAACCTCTTACTGATACACAATCGCCTTTTGGCTCTGAACACCCATAATCTACAAGTGCTTGAGATGGGTTTCTCACTGTAGTCAAGTGAAAGGTAGTTTAGTGTAGGATAGAATCATATTATCATCGTCATCATTTTACCATCGACTCATTTAGCAGACAATTGTATCTAGAATGGCTCAAATTCGATTTGATCGATGCCATTAAGGAGAACATTTGGTGTAGGGCCAAGGTTCAAGGATTCCTGCAACTTTGGGGCGGGGTGTCCAACCCCCTGACCACCACTCGACTTACCTGCCGTAGGTGAACTCCACATCCAGGGGCTCGCCCTGGTAGTGCTGCAGCAGGTCGGCGTTCACCCTCAAACTCACCTCCTCCTCGTGAATCTAGGGCCCCCACCAACACATTTCACACCTCATCAGGCGGTGGAATCCTAGTCGGAATAAATCGGGAACTTCATGCGTACAAAACGTCGCTCTCTACCTCTACGACGTAGCCGATGTACTCCGTCACCACTCCTGCTGCGCGCTGAGGCTCTTTCAGAATAATTCTGTCACCTGTCAGGCAGGACATAAACCATGACATAGGTAAAAAATAAACCAATCCCAATAGAATAAGAATATGACTTTTGAAAAAAGGAGGAAAAGAGACAATGCAAAGGTGATCTAGTATATCGTAGGAGTGGCCATCATTTAAAGTTTTGGGGTTTCCAAATGAATACTCAAGCCAATTAAAAATAAAATAAACATAAACCAAAGAAACCTCTGCATTCACAGGGAGTAATATTTTCCTGTGTGAATGACATGGAGTCGGCAAAATCTCTGTCACTTCTAATCAACTCTAATAAAGTATTTTTCCCTCCTCATTTTCATATCTACAGCGCGTCACACCAAAGAAGAGGCTGGGCCGGCCCTCGGCCAGGCCCGGGATGTCCAGGAGGAGGTACTGGGCCCTGCGGCGGAGTATGGCCGCGCCGATGGAGAAGTCCTTCAGCTCCCGCTCGCAGCGCAACTCCTCCAGCCACAGCAGCACGTCGAAGCGGGCGCGCATGTTGGAGGCGGCCAGCACCTGGGGAACATCGAGGAAAGGGGAAGGAGAAACGGTTGAATATCCTTACAAAAAATAAATAAATCATGAATTCCTACTCATTACTACCCCTCTTTGGCTGGTAAGTGAACTGCAGCCTGCTGGAGTTCAAAGTGTATTCAGAGCACCATGGAGTGTGATCTCCAGGGGTGTGTTGAGACGATGACAATTATAAAGTTAGTTTTAATCATAAATAAACATTGTGCAAATTAAAATGTTATGACAAATCAAAAATAGTCCTACACAGTCCCTTTAAAAACGCTATCTTCTGAGATCTAAAAGGTCTAAATCTCAGTGACAATGTCTTCCGATTCCCAGGTCCTTAAATTTCGGTGGAATCTCGCCACCCTCCCCACGCCATCATCTATCTCCACCCCAGCCTCACCTCTCCCAGACAGGGCTGCACCACCAGCACATCTCTCTGGGACTCCACACACTCCCTCACTGCCTGGGGCACCGGGTAATTACCCAGGAAGCTGGGGAGCTGCCGCTTGGTGAGCCTGACAGGAGAGAGAGAGACAGACAGTCAGAGACAGATAGAGACAGACAGAGAGAGACAGACAGAGAGAGACAGAGTCAGAGACAGAGAGACACACACACACAAAGAATGAAGAACTCATTATGTTGAGATTTTGTGTTCCCTTTTTTTTTATTTTGTGGAAAGGACAGTGGGAGGAAAAACTTGGACGACATTAAAAGCTAAAAGAGCTTTTGAATGTCGAGTCATATTTGTGGTTTTGCTGAAATGTTCCATCTGTGCTGTAACCATGTGGCTCCACCACTTCAAATACAAACTCTACATTCCCCGACCTTGTGAACCAGTAAAGTGATTCCTACAGCTACTCTGCTTCTAAACTAGGTTGTGTAGCATTTGGATTTTTTTTGCATTTTGGAGCTAAATTATAAAATTTAGGGCTGGGCGACAAGACTTACAATCCATATCACAAATATTTCAAACTTTAACCTCGATTACAATGAATAAACAATTATTATTCTCAGACAAGGTTGGTACTGTCACTATATGCAGAACTATTAAAGAAGGGATATCTTTTCTAACGAATGACTGCACATCTTATCTTTGTGATTCTAAAACAATTATAGGAAACTCACACAGAAAAGTCTGAGAGAGGTCCTAAATGCCAGTTTCGATGCATTTTCAGTGAATTGGACAGCCTTAGCTAGGCTATATGTCACGTGATCATTAGAGATCGTTAGCCTTCGTTAGCCTCGTACCTCCAGGGGACGTGCTGCGCGGACACCGTGACGACGCGGGCGGGCGGCGCGGAGGCACAGAGGGGGGCCTCGCATTTGGTGACGGCCGAGGTGGGCTGCAGCAGACGCGCCTCCTTGCTGCCCACCTTGACCTCCAGGCGCCTCCCGATGGTGAAGGAGGAGAAGTGCAGCAGGAGCAGCTCGGAGCACCCTCCAATGTTCCTGGGTCAAACCAACAGGGGTTCAGGTTTGGGTGGGGGTGCGGGCACATACTGACGAGCCACGGTGCTAGAAACTAGTACGGTAGCTATTTAACACCATTCAAAAATATCCAAACTAGCATGCTATCGCACCCATCCACGAGTGAATCCATCGAGGGAATTTTTCGAAAATAGTTTTTAACTGCAGCTACAACTCAATCCACGAGAGGTCGCCAATTGGAAGACTAGCATTGTGTAGGTACTGTAGGTGTATGTCTTTTAAACACTTCCCACAAAAGCACAAACACACAACGTGCTACATACATGACTATGGCAACGTTACATCCGCAATTTACATTTACATTTTCATTTATATTTATTCGTTTTGCTGGTCAAAAGATCACCAAAACGACCACAATGACTGCAGTGTGCTGGTCCCACTGCCTGCATGGCTGTACTGCATGCATTTACAGGTAAATAAGGAAGCAGCTTACTTGGCAGTACAGCCCACAGCGACAGACAGCCTCCCTCCAGGAGCGATATCCACCTCCACCTCCTCCGTCTTTTCCGAGCCACATTCCTGCCCACCAGTCTTCCCAGTAGTAGCATCCGTCGCACGAGCACCCTTCCCATTAGCCTCCTGGCCAGCATCTCTGTTCCCGGTGCTCACTTCTTTTCCTTCTCCTCCTCCTCCTCCACCTTCTTTAGCTTGTTGCACTACGTGTGGTTCCGGAGCGGGCCGGGGCGAGGGCCTGGCCGGAGCCCAGCGGGGAGCCTTCCCGTTGGCCGTGCGAAGCCCCGGGACCAAGGAGAACTGGCGCTCGGAGTCCCAGCCGGCGAACGTGCAGCACTTGAGCCTGTGGGTCTCTGAACCCTTGTTCCTGTTGGGAGAGGTTCAGAAATACTCATTAGAAATCAAACTTCCCAATGTGAATAAAATACAATCATTATGGGCATGTACATATGTTATATCACCAGGACTTGAACTTTATTATTGTATTTATTGTTGTGGATGAACTACATGCATTCATTTCTAAAAATAAGTTTGTTTATATGTATATTATATATATATATATAAATAATAGTTTATATATTAAATTATTGGATGAATATGATAATCATATTCATCATAATGTATATGCTCTAGTCCACCTACTACTCTACTTATTGGATTTCTATTGATTCGTGCAGCCTTTGGACGTCATACATGTTCAAAATTATCAAACAAATGTTGCAGCCCCTACAACTCTTCCCCGATGCTGGGATTCACTCGTGGACACTTCCGGCGTTCAAGTTGAACAGTTGCGTACATTTCAACCGGTACTCACTGGATCCAGACCACCATCTCTCTGCTTTCCCCCAGCTCCATGTCACCAAAGTGGCCAAAATCGGAGACTTCCAGGCCACTTTTCTCGGACAGGACACTATGCATTTCAGCATCCAGCAGAGCTCCGGTAGGCCCATTCCCGCTGTCAAGAGGACAGGAACACAAGCGGGTATTTTATATATACAGTATACATGTGCTTTTACCATCAGGGCCCCTCGGCTTTGGAAACGACCTGACTGAGGAGATAAGGCTTGCAAAAGCAGCTACTTATTTTTAAATCTCTTCTTCTTAAAATCAATTTTTACAGACTTGATTTTACGTGATGTTGCCTTTATTCTTTTATTGCTTGTATTCTTTTATTTTATTTATTTATTTTTATTATTTTATATTTTTTATTGTCTTATTGTTCCAACTTTATCTTAACTTTACCATGATTTTGTCTTGCTTTTGTTTGGCCTTTCTGTTATATTGTCTTCTGAGTCATCAGTTTTTGCTTTGTCTGTCAAAGCACTGTAAACTGTTTTAAAAGGTGCTATACAAATAGTTATTATTATTATATCTTTTTTGAAGTTATTAATACAAAGCTGGCTGTGTAGAACTATCAAAAGAAAACCTTTTCACAGATTGCTTTGGAGGGATTACTCATCTACCGTTAGGTGACACCAAGAGGAAGGAAAAGTGGAACACAATGATGGAACGCATGTGTGGACTTGGAGCAGAACTCGTTTGGACATGGAACAGGATCGGTTGTTTTTCCCCCATGTGTTGCACATCTTGTGACTTGCGGTTTGAACACCACGCATGTCACACCACATGAAACACAGTACATCTCTATTGTTCTGCGTACTCCACACATATTATATTAATCCATTTTGACAGAAGCAATAATATGTAATACATTTAATCAAATTGTTTCTTTGTTGTTTCTTTGTTGTTGAACAATTTGACTAATTTCACTTGACAGTCATATGGACATTTTTGCAGCCATTGCAGATGTGGCATTTTTGTTTTTGTACGATTTTTGCTGAGCATTGCAATTTCCATGCACACACTAGCACCCCCTTGTGGCAGGAAGTGGCGGTGAGTCGCCAACTGTGGATTTGTGGTCTTCCTTCAATGTACCGGCTGACGCCGGGGAGAGGTGCTGTTCTTACCCGAGTTCTTTCCTCGGCGCCATGCACAGGGCCCGCCAGGAGTAGAAGGACTGGGTGCTCTCCACCATCACCAGGTTCACCGTGTCCCCTGTGGAGGGCTTGTAGTCGGACGGCAGCAGCAGCGAGTCCAGGGAGAAGTACACCGTCTCATCCACCACACCGTTCCTCCCATACACACTGGACACGCACACCTATGGAAAGGGAGAGAGTGGCGGAAGACGAGACGCATGCTGCTTGTATGCATGCATTCATGGGTGGCAGTAGCTCAGGAGGTAAGAGCGGTTGTCTGGCAACAGGAAGGTTGCTGGTTCCATCCCCAGGCTCCGCCGCCTAGCTAAGAGTCGAGGTATCCCTGAGCAAGACGCCACCTAACCCTAACTGCTCCTGACGTGTTGGTTGTTACCTTGCACGGTTGACACCGCCATCTATGTATGAAAAGCGCTTTGAATAAAAGCAATCCATTTACCATTCACTAACAAACAGTAAATGGACCCCATTTATACGCTTTCCGGGGCTGCCGCCACTCAAAATCCAGGGATTGAACAGGTACTACTTTCCGGTTGCCAGACAAGCTGCTCCACCTCCTGAGCCACAGACAGAAAAAATGCATTTGAGTTGCCATTTGGCCTTGGACAATAACTCACTACACCATCCTCGATCGATCTATGATACATCCTATGCAAATAGATAGCTAACCTTAATAGACCGCACTACAGTCTACTACTAGTACTTCATTTATGAAAGGTAGTATGGGCCAGTGTAGTAGTCGTAGACAGACAGAAGAGGCTGTGTGAACACCTTCCAGGGGCAGCCATCAGCGACTGGGACCAGCCATGACACAATGTGGCCTTTTAGCGACTCAAAAGGGGGAAAGCCTCACCTCGTCCAAGCGGCGGTATCGAAGCGGGACCACCGACTGGGCCTGGCTGGCACACTTGGACAGGTTGAGGTAGTACTGGGCTTGCACCCAGTCCCCCACCATGGGCACGTAACCTTAACAGGAAATAAAACACGTTCAGAGTGCTTATGGGTTGTAAAAGGGTGGCTGAGATGTTGAGTGGACCTAAATTGGAGGAGGGGGTGTGTTTGTGTGTGTGGGGGTCACACCGAGTTTATAGTGTGAGGGTGTCCCCGAAGAACTAAAATGTTTCTAAAAATGACATGTTTACCAGATGGGCCACACGAGCATTTCTTTCTGCCATCCTCGATAATCTTTGCTATGATTATTTTGTTATTATTCTGTTCCTGTGTTATCCGCTATTTCTAAAGTGTCCTTGGGCCCTTGAAAGGGTATATAAATACTGCCTCGGTCACTTGTTGACATGTCTTGAATCCTGATGCAAATAAAGCACTCAAAGTACACTCGTAAACACTTTTTAACACTTAAGATTTTGTTAAACATAGTCAAACATTGAAGGACTCCTATTATACCACCAGGTGAGAGCGTGATTAGCAATTCCAAGGGGTTTAAAAAACCGGTTTCATCTCTGGCTTTTAACATCACAAGTGGGAGTGTCCACCCAGAAGAATGCTGGATAGAACAGCCTACCAGTTGCTACAGTCCACTGGGTAGGGTGGTAGGCTGCTCTATCTAGCATACAGGCAAACATTTAATATCAAGTGTTTTGTCTATAATATAAAGTGATCAATAAAGTTTCATCTTATCTTATCTTTTGAGCATTAATTTGAGATAGGCACAATTTTACAGCCATCAAATAGATTTGTGATATAAATTAGTGGTTTGGGTGTATGAATTAATGACAAAGACAGAAGTGTAAATAGTGTGGAAGTAACGTGCGGCATAGTAACAAGAAATCCGGCGTTCCGTTACCTTCCCCAAGACTGTGGCCTGGGAAGAAAGTGTTCTGGTTGATGAAACCGCCGTCTGCGTTCAAAGACGTCACCATGCCGATGAGGGGGCGGAGTTTCATACTGTCCGCCTCAGAGTCCCCGCCCTCCCAGTTCTCTAGGCTCTTCTCCACCTGCAACACAAGGCATCAACCTCAGTGATATCCAATCTTAAGCATAAAAGCTTAAGAACACAATGATTCCAATACACTTCCAGGGCGGCAGTAGCTCAGGAGGTAAGAACGGTTGTCTGGCAACAGGAAGGTTGCTGGTTCGACACTCCGCCTAGCCAAGTGTCAAGGTGTCCCTGAGCAAGGCGCCACCTAACCCTAACTGCTCCTGACGTGTTGGTTGTTACCTTGCATGGTTGACACCGCCGTCGGTGTATGAATGGGTGAATGTGAGACAACTGTAAAGCGCCTTGTATAGAAGCGCTATATAAAATGCAATCCATTTACCATTTACTTCCAGTTGTGTCGAGGTCATAAAGTGAATGAACTTGACAGTGAATATTTTCCAAACCAAAAAAGACGGATGCCCTGATCCAACATCTGGGTCCTGCATCATAGTGGGGCTGTATCATATCCCAATGGTAATTCCGTTTTGTGCAAGTGAGCCAGAATCATAAACTTAAAAGATGCATTTGATAGCGTTGTTTCATGTATTGTTATTCCTTTCGTGCTTTTTTATATTTATGGTTGTTCTAAAGCAATGCCAGCGCTGTTCTTGGCAGCCGCCGTCTCAGTAGGCAAAAGCAATATTGAGCGAGTTTGTCTCAGGGCCAGCAGCTGCCCTCAAGCATGTGAAATCAGTTTTGAAAGTTACGAAATATAACGTTGTATTGACGCATACGACAGCATGAGCCTCTTTCCCCGTGAGAGGGCCTATTGGACCCGTTTTGTCATGCCAGTGCCTCACAGGAGCGACAGAGACTTCGGCGAGGGCTTCAGCCGCGACCCAACAAGACAGCCTCACAGCAGGACGACGAAGACGATGGGCCAGACTAAATGCTTTGAAAAGAAATCCGGACTCCGCAGACTTCCACAAAAACCCAGCTGAAAACACACAGCATGAGGGGAAAATCCACCGCCTACTACCGTCATTAAACTCACCGAGCCGTTGGGGGTGCTCTCAGACCAACCGCCGATTATACAGTGGCAAAAACCTCGCTGTAACCGACTCGCAGCATCCAGGGAATCCACCAGACAGACATGGTTGCAACGACTATAAATAATAATGGTAGGGCATATTCAGAGATGCGATCGGGTGAGCAAAGGAATAAAGTGGAAAGTCATAGCTACTGGGCCTTCGGGTCCCAGTAGCTATGAGGTCACTAACTTCCCGCATCGACTCGACAGAACCTGTCAAGTGATGAGGTTCCTTTACATAGGATAGATTTATAGATTGAATTTAACTAGTGAGTCTGTCATGCTATAAATGGTAAATGGATTACATTTATAAAGCGCTTTTCCAAAGCGCTGGTGACGGCAGTGAAAATGATAGCCTAACCATTTCGTTCTCTTTTTGACAATAATAAAAACGCAAAGAACACAATGAACCACCCGACACCCACACATTACAGATCTGCATGATTCACATGGGTTATCATCTTAAAAAAATGTTTTTTTGGCCTCAACGGACTGACTAAAGATGATTTGACATTGCTGGTGTTACTGCTGGTGCTAGTGCTGGTAGTAATGTTAAGTGTTGGTGCTAGTGCTGGTAGTAATGTTAAGTGTTGGTGCTAGTGCTGGTAGTAATGTTAAGTGTTGGTGCTAGTGCTGGTAGTAATGTTAAGTGTTGGTGCTAGTGCTAGTGTTACTGCTAGTGCTAGTGCTGGTGCTAATTGCTGGTGCTAGTGTTGTTGACTGTCTGAGAAGGTATTCTGTGACATTCTGTGAATGTCAGCATATAACAATGTATATTTTATGACATTGATTTATATGTGTACTGCTCACCTGGATATTTTGTTGTGTATTTCATTTTATTCTATTTTTATTTTACACAGAATTCATATTATAGTTCTATTTCTATTTTGTATAGTTCTATCTCTATTTTGTATAGTTCTATTAATATTTTGTTAGTTCTATTTCTATTTTGTATTTATAACCACTGTCAGCTGTCGGGCGTTTTTGCACACAAGGTTTTTCTTGTGTTTACGTGTAAACTGTAAAGTGACAACAAAATACTTGAAACTACTTACTAAAACTCACTTACTGGCACAAACTTCATTGACACCCCCACAGTGTGGCGGTGTCATTTCCAGTACAATGCGTGATTTCCTGTTATCGTGGCTGGCAGAGTGACAGACCATTCCTGTGCTCAAAACGCAACCGAAACACAACAATCTCACCAAGGACCCCACCAAGGAGCCCACCAAGGACCCCACCAAGGAGCCCACCGCTCACCCTCAGCGCTCTCCAGCCGCCGTGGGCTCCGTCGCGCACAGCCACGCCGTCCACCGCGTCGCCCACCCGCAGCAGCACGCCGCCGAGCACCTGGGCGCCGGTGAAGTACACTGCGTCGTCGATCATGCCGTAGTCCAGGCAGAGCTCGGTCACCACGCTGTTCCGCAGGTGGCGTACCTCCTCCTCCGAACCTTAGCGGCGAGGAGCAATACACAGGACTTAGACTTACTGTACATTTGCAAATCTGTTATTTTATTTTGTATTATTCTACTGTTTATTTCTCTATCGTTGTATTCTATTGCTGTACAACCTGGCACAAGAATTTCTAATGACCTTATCTCATGTAGGCCTGGGTTAGGTGGCCAACGCAGAGCGACGCAGACGAGTACGCGGACGCGCGTAAACGCAAACGACAGCGACGCAGACACGTACACAGACGCGCGTAAACGTAAGCTACAGCGACGCAGACACGTACGCAGACGAGTACGTAGACGCGCGTAAACGCAAACGACGCGTATATAAACGCAAACGACGACGCAGACCACTTGCGTAGGCTACGGCGTACGTACGTACATACATTCGACGCAGAACCACACATTTCCAAGGGGTTAACACACATCATCTGTACATAATGACGCCACAATGAGTGTTAAATGTGTTAAATTGTTTTTTTGTTGTTGTATATTATTTTTGTTACCAGGCGGCTGGTCGTCGTTGAGCTCCACCGTCCGCCACAGTGGAGAAACCAGTTTGACCAGGACTCGGTGCATCGTGGACAGCATCTCACCGTCACACCATTCAGCCTTCAATTGACAAAATGTCAATTTAATGCAACGTTATTTTAATGTAATGTCATGATTTCTGACGCAGCCATTTGAGCCATTTTGCGCGGCAAAAAAAACAACAACGTGGTCCTTAATTGGCCATTCATTATGTT
Organism: Coryphaenoides rupestris; assembly: GCA_002895965.2. NCBI lineage: Eukaryota > Metazoa > Chordata > Actinopteri > Gadiformes > Macrouridae > Coryphaenoides > Coryphaenoides rupestris. Next base: position 37,585 of record PIJE02000470.1, on the reverse strand, counting down.
GATGATGAGTTACGATGAGTCGATGTACACGAACAACTCACTGTCACAAATGTATATTTTTGTTGTTAAACTCGAGTTTTATACCTTTTTCGCGAGGGAATAATAGAAATAAACTTCGAGGTCGAGTTTCGCAGCTCAGGTCGCAAAGAGCAGCGTCACGTCACGTGGGAAAGCGATCACGTGGTGTGGGCGGAGCGTCATCATCATCATCATCGTCATCGTCGTCGTCATCATCATCATCCTTGACCCCGGGTGACCCCCCCCCCGTGGTGACCTCTGGCTGTGACCTCCAACATCATCATCATCATCATCACTATCAAACTTTATTTTCTTTTTCAAACTTTTTATTATTATTTGCATAACAATAATTATAAAAAATTAAAAGAATTTTTAAAAAAAGTAGATCCTCTATAGATCCTTGACCTGAGTTGCAAACGTTTATAGGCAGCATCAAACCTGACTTCATATTGTATTTTTAATATGCGTTATTTGACAAGAGTAACACTATTATTTTATTACTTTATCCTCTGGCAGGTCTCCAAGGTTTAGGCCCAGGACGGTCTGGGATGAAAACTCATTAGAGCTCCAATGCACTTTGGATCAGCGGCTGCCTGGAGCTTAGGCTTACAAACTCAAACCCAATTACCCGTTTTTATTGCACTTCTTAAGACCGTGTAGAAAAGCTTTCACTGTCTTGCCAGTCCGGGATTAGCATAATAAATATTATATTACCTTTCCAATATAGAGCCACGGTTTGCACGTAGGCCATTTTTGAAATTATGTAATCACCATACAGAATATGTGGTGATGTCCTCAGCACAGTGTGAGTTAACATAGTCGAAAAAAACATTTCATTTTTGCATATGCATTCATGTCTTCCCTTCTCATTGACATATTGCACCATTAATAATATTATTTAAATTATTAATAGTGCCACAGGCTATTCAGTTTAATATTCAGTTTAATCTGTTGATCCACATCACCGTGACATTCAAAGCAATCAAACGATTATGACAGAGATAGGGAATATAATAGACTTCATGGCACGCTGTATAAGTTAGCAGCAGGTCAATAATGGCTTGCAGCATACCATCCTTTATCTTATCTTATCATATCTTATCCAATGGTCATGTGGTCAAATGTTTTCTTTTCTTTTTTACAGCAATTGATCATCTTCTATCCTTACCAATTCACCAAAGTTGTCCTTAGTTAGCATGAGAATCTCATCTATTGTAACCAGATATATGAATATATAGTACAGTATAGTATATAAGTGTAAGCACAATATGTTCTGGGACCTATTACAAAGATAATTAAATCATTGCATTTATAAAGCGCTTTTTCAAATCTCTCTCTCTCTTCGTCTTACACCGACGCTAACCATGCAACCCGAGGTACCAACCATGGCAAGTACCAACCAACACATCAGGAGCAGTTAGGTGGCGTCTTGCTCAGTGACACCTCGACACTTAACTAGGCGGAGCCCGGGAATCGAACGAGCAACTTTGCTGTTGCCAGACAACCTCTTACCTCCTGAGCTACTGCCGCCCCTCAGAGAGTCTTTGTTTGTTAGTCTTAGAGTTTGTTTTTCTCTCCATGAAGGTGTGGTTCTTTTGGAAAGTGTGTGTGTGTCTAATACCAGCTGTTGATACTGAGCGTTTATACTCAGGGGAAGGTTTGCCCAGGATGTCAACAGTAAAAAAAAAAACCTGTTTAACAACACCTTGGTACATGGAAAGAAGAAATAGAAAAAGAGATGCAGTTTCACATCTGGAAGCCAAACACACTGCACTTAAGTATCCGTGGCTTCTCGAACATCACTGCTACATTTTTACGGTAGAGTGAATCGATGAGTTGTGGGACTGCTAATGTGATGGAGTTGAGACATAGCATGACACGTTTCCCCATTCATCATCATACAAGCAGTTCCTAGTTACACAGTGTGTGTGTAAGCAACACAACCACCCTCGCCCTGACCTGTACTCCTGTCTATACGGCTCTGATCTAAGGTTGCAGGCTGAGCCAGCTGGCCCTGTGGCAGGGTTCCTTGCCAAGTTTGAACATAGTTTTGTTGTTTTTCCCCCTCAATGAGTAATAGACTCCATTTTGAATGCAGTGGCCACTCTGTGCATCAAAAGTTTGCAACATAATCCTATAGAATTTTACCAGAAGATTTTTTTCATATTTTATTGCTATTACAATTCGGAATGTATAGGCTATTTGTATTCTGTATTTATTTTAGCTAATGTTGTACAGGCATTGGATATCCATTTGCAACACAATAATATATATGCTTTCTTTCTTTATTTATTTTATAAATGAACTGCCAGATTAATGGTACTTGGGCATGGCGCAAGTCAGCTTCTACCCTGCCAGTATAGTGTTTTGCATGCGAACAAAACAAAACCAGAGCCTCATGACACTAACTCCTACCTGCCATGTCTTTAATTTTAAAACCACCATTGATTGGATTCCTGGTATGGCAAATGCCATTACATTTATTATTCTACTATTTACTTCCCGAAGTGGATACTTCATCCAATCTGAATTATGTGCCTTTCAGAGATGTCAACAAATGGCATAAGATTATTCTTAGCTGTTCTGTGTGCGAGCCATTGGTTAATGTCTGACTCACGCACTGACCACAAATGTACTTTAGTTTTGGGCCCTTGATCCTCCAGGGTTCTGCGCAAAAACAACTGAGACTGTGTCCCGTGGATGATAGATTAAAGTATTGATTTATCCTGTTATATTTGGCTTTGCTTTCACTTCATTCATGTGAAACTGTCATGTCCACTCTCGTTTGTCCCTGCCTCACTGATGCTGAGTCCTGCCTCCACAAGGGGGCAGTGGTGTCCCTATAACTGCATGCATAGACGACCCACTGGACCAGTGACAGTCTGCAGGAGCCTGAGAGTGCAAATAAGGCCATTATATTCACATCTCCCATGCTGTTGTTGCTATAACTGGGTAGGCCTACTCTGCTTACCATATTTAAAGAAAACAAATGCCGCTTATGTTCTAAATGTGAACCACTGTCATTGATCACAGGGAAAAAAATGTGTTCTTGATCAGACACTATGTAACATGTAGGGCCTAAACTAAACTTGCATGTATGCCTAAAGTGTCGATATCATCCAATCCCCGGCGATGGGTTGCATGAGGTCACCTCACTGGGACTCCTGCTGGGCTGGAGCTAATATTTCAATAACATGACAAATACAAATGTGCCATATAAGACATATAAGACAGGCTGGCACAGTGCCACTTGATTGACTGTCGCATGTTTTGAAAGGCTTTCATTTTTGATGTTGTTGTTCTGAAAAGTGAGATTAGTTTGAGTCGTGGTTGTTCCACACGAAACAGTGAAACCCCTGCATGGTATTGAAGACATTGGCTTGGCCCCGCAATTGTGTAGGCCTAGCCCACAGCAAAATGAGATTAATTAGATAATCCACGGAGACTCAGAGACTTCTGCATTCCTTGTTATTATGAGGACCAGATGCAAATGTGGATTCATGTACAGTATATACAACACTGAGCCACAGCACCGCCGGGGAAGTCGATGCGGGACGTGACTTTTGTTGGGTGTTGTTCACAGATAGGAGGGTGAGTCATGCTCTATTGTATGGGACGGTCTTGTTTTAGTGACCCGGCCCTATCAATGCCGATGACATGGCACCTCACAGTCCACTGGAAGCAGACAGAGAGGGAGACAGAGAGAGAGAGAGAGAGAGAGAGAGAGAGAGAGAGAGAGAGAGAGAGAGGGGGAGAGGGAGGGGGGAGAGAGAGAAGGGAGAGAGAGGGAGAGAGAGATAGAGAATAAAGGGGGGGGAGAGAGCGAGAGAGAGCGATAATAAAGTGGTTGAGAGAGAGAGAGAGAGAGAGAGCGACAAAGAGCGAGCGAGAGAAGGGGGACGTGTCTACGACTCAAACTCCGCCTCCGGACTCGGATCATCGTCATCATCATCACGCATTCCTTCCCTTCTCAGCAACCCCTCACACACACACACACACAAATACACGCACACACACACACACACACACACACACACACACACACACACACAGACACACAGACACAAACTACTAGAGACCGGAGAGGGACATAGACGGAGAGACGGAGAGAGAGAGAGAGAGAGAGAGACGCAGGGCACCGGGGGGACGGAAGGCAGTAGGCAGAGAGAGAAAGAGCGACCGGGAGCGCACCAGCAGCACCGGGAGCGCACCAGCAGCACCGGGAGCGCACCAGCAGACCAGGATCTCACCACACCAGGAGCGCACCAGCAGTACCGGGAGCGCACCACACCAGGAGCGCACCACACCAGGATCTCACCACACCAGGAGCGCACCAGCAGTACCGGGAGCGCACCACACCAGGAGCGCACCACACCGGGAGCGCACCAGCAGACCAGGAGCGCACCACACCGGGAGCGCACCAGCAGACCAGGAGCGCACCACACCGGGAGCGCACCAGCAGCACCGGGAGCGCACCACACCGGGAGCGCATCAGCAGACCAGGAGCGCACCACACCGGGAGCGCACCAGCAGCACCGGGAGCGCACCAGCACCACCATGGCAGCAGCGTTCAGAGCGTCACCTCCCGCTGAGCCACACGACCTCCATCTTCACCTTCACCTTCATCCCCACGGCAACAGCAGCGGTGCATCTCCAACATCTTCTCCGTCTTCTTCTTCTTTTCTTTCTCCTTCTTCTCCTTCTTGGGCATGTGGTGGAGAGACTGTGACTGAGACCGGGGAGGAGGAGAGGGTCCAGATGAGCCACGATGACGACGCGACACCTGCGGCGCTGCGGCGGACCAAACAATGAGGGTCTTCGGCAGCATCTTCTTCATCATCAGCATCATCAGCATCATCTATCTTCATCCCCTACTACAACAACAACAACTACAACAACAACAACAACAACAACAACAACAACAATGATGATGACGCTGCAGAGGGTTTGGACAGACAATGTGAACGACCACAATGCCACAAGGATAGACTGTACGAGATGACAGCCAGCACAGACCACTCTCTAACTAACTAACTAACTAACTAACCAGATCTGATAGAGCAGATGGTTATTTTGTTATTGTAGCCTACTTATATATATATATATATTTATATACATATTTGCTGTTAAAAGCTCTCTATTGTCTGCATATACATAATAACCTATGACTATGATTAAGTCGATATGTTTTCATTCTGAAAGCATCTGACACTCAGTAGACAGACACCCTTTATGACTATGGATTATGTTATTATATAGCAGCATAATAATGCCCTTCTGATGGCTATTTGCAGTGAATCTGACAGTATAGACTGATGATTAAACAGCGCTGCTGTTGTGAGGAAAAGTTTGGAAACAATGTGTTTTACTACCCAGTTATGGACCCAAACAAATGATCATCATTCAAGACAATCTGGAAATAACACTTTCCACTAATATATTATCTAGTACGCATTATTCTTTTGTATTTATTTATTTATTAATACTATTACTAGGCCTATAAGTATTATATTATCATTTTAGTTAGTTTGAACTATTTTAAACAGTGGGATGTTATAGAGTGAATACGTCCCTATACTGTATATATATCGAGATGGATGAAACCGCGTGTATAGCGGCGCAGCGGGGGGGCCTCCACTCCCGGGGGCCCGGGGCCACTACGGTCTCTACTCCGGTCAAGCAGCATCGAGGGTCCCCTCCACTGCAGCAGCAGCAACCTGTTGGCCCCAACCCCACCTCCACCTCCACCCCCCCCACCCCACCTCCACCCCCACCCCCACCTCCACCTCCACCCCCAACTCCACGGCGACAGAGACAGAGAGCGGGAGGAGAAACTCTGGCGTGAAGAAGCACCACCACAAGCACAACCTGAAGCACCGCTACGAGCTGCTGGAGACGCTCGGTCGAGGCACATATGGCAAAGTGAGGAAGGCGATCGAGCGCCACTCCGGCAGAGAGGTGAGCACCGCACCGCCGAGCACTGCAGAGGGGCCACTTGGGAACCGCTGTAAACATCTGTCAAGGTCCTTTTAGCTTTGGTTTTTTTGTCTCTCTCTCTGTCTGTCTCTCTCTCTCTCTCTCTCTCTCCAGCTCTAGACTGTCTGTAATTCATTCAGCCCCCCCCCCCGCCCCGCCCCCCTCCCCCACCGGCCCCCAGCGCTCAAATGGCCCCAAGGGGCTCCGGGAGGCCGCATTGCACACACACACACACACATGCTCATCATTCCCAGACCGGATGCTTTTGTGTTGACGCCCAAGTCAGGCTACTGATAGAGCGACCACCCCCCCACCACCCACCACCACCCCATCCCCCCAATCAGACACACGCTATTAAAGTCGTCCAACAGCATCCCCTAAAGATATATTTACACCCACGCACACATGAGCGGTGCCAAAGGATACGATTTATTGCAGAAATGACCCGGGTGAACTTTTCATAGGCTTTGTGTTTCACAGTTGTGCAAGCATGGTCAACAACGTTGTGAGGAAAGCCCCGCTGCAGTTTCTGAGGGTCACTTGTCTTTTAGTGTGTGTGTGTGCCTGTGTGTGTGTCTCTGTGTGTGTGTGTGTGTGTGTGTGTGTGTGTGTAAGAGAGAGAGACAGAGGTGTGTGTGTCTGCACTGTGTGTGTGTATATGTGTGTGTGTCTGCAAGAGGTGTGTGTGTTTGTGTCTGCGAGTTGTGTGTGTGTGTGTGTCTGCGAAGTGTGTGTGTCTGTGTCTGCGAGTGTGTGTGTGTGTGTGTGTGTGTGTGTGCAAGAGAGAGAGAGAGACACAGAGTTGTGTGTGTGTGAGGTGTATGTGTGTGTGTGTGTGTGTGTGTGTGAGTGTGTGTGTGTGTGTGAGTGAGAGGTATGTGTGTGTGTGTGTGTGTGTGTGTGTGTGTGTGTGTGTGTGTGTGTGTGTGTGTGTGTGTGTGTGTGGTGTGTGTGTGTGTGTGTGTGTGTGTGTGTGTGTGTGCTCCAAGCCGACAGCCTAACCGGTTCTTTGACCGTTGACCTGTCCTTGTCCTTGTGCCTCTTTAAACATTTGCACGTGTGTCAAAATCAGACCCCCTGCGTGCGTCTCCATTCTGGCAGAACATTACAAACTTTCCATGTGTTGGTATAGGTCAACAATGTCACCGCCACCCCCCTCCCACCACCCACACCCCTCCACCCACACCCCTCCACCCACACCCCTCCACACACACACACACACACACACACACACACGGGGGCACACTTTGCTCTCCCCTAGCAACTGTGTGCTTGACAGGGGAACGAACCGTAAGCCGTAAGTCTCGCAGCTCCCCCTGTTGGTGGGCCCATCGCAGCATGGATACTGACTGACTGACTGACTGACTGGGCCCGGGGTGAAGCCTTCTCATGTTACGACCAGTGTGTTCTTCTTTGATCCAGTCTAGTTCTTCTGCAACATCGATGTTTCTTTCTGACTCTGACTCCGTCCACACACCACCACCACCACCACCACCACCACCACCACCACCACCTTTCGTTATTTGATCCAGCTTGGCTCAAATCTATATAGACTGTATATACTGTACATGAGCAAAAAATCATTATTTAGACCAGATTTCCAGAAGTGTATATTCCTGGTTTCACACACACACACACACACACACACGCTTCTTTGTGGTAACGTGTGCATTCAAGGGGCACATACATGTTTATCTTCAGCGTGGCACTGAAAAACCAACACAATGCCGTCTCTGCCGCAAAGTATTTTTCTTGTACTTTTCAAAACATTTGACGCGTCGTATTTTAAACAGGATAATAAGCGCTGTTCGTATGTTGAACTGCATGACCCGGGCATCCAGTCATTGCTAACCGCCTTATCTACATGGGCTAAACGCTGTTGTTAAGATGAACTGCACTTATGCAGTCTCTCTCTCTCTCTCTCTCTCTCTCTCTCTCTCTCTCTCTCTCTCTCTCTCTCTCTCTCTCTCTCTCTCTCTCTCTCTCTCTCTCTCTCTCTCTGTGTGTGTGTGTGCACTATAACAGCCTTATCTCCCCCAGCAGACCCTGTGGGGAATGTCTGATAGGGGACGTATTGCAGGGTGGGTGGGGAGGGGTGTGAGGCGGAGCGGTGTGGGGGGGGGGGACGGGTAAACAGCACGCTTGGTTCTCCAGGAAGTGCATGTAGCGGTACAGCAGGGTGTAGGACGGAGACAGAATACCCACAGACTTCATTCGAGCGCCGCGTTCCAGCTCACTCTCCACAGGCATGTTGGCAAAACAGGCCAGTCCAAAGTAAGAACCTTTGCGGAAATATCTGCCCGGGGAAGATTAAACACGCATGATAAGAAATTAATGAACACACTGTGCTGTTAATGTGGAGGCCTACTACACAAACACACTGACCCAGACTCCAGAGACATTGATGATGATCATCATCATCATCATAATCACAACAATCATATTAATAATCATTGATCAGGTGAAATGTTTGGGACAAGGATGCTTACATGAAGTCACTGCTGATGCGGTGGGAGCCACTGGCAATCGATTTGAATTCAACTCCATCGAGATTCATATCGTGGGGCAAGGACCATTCCA
>PIJE02000470.1:0-12500 GCA_002895965.2 Coryphaenoides rupestris | reverse complement strand
AACGCCTCCCTTCCCATCCCCTTTGTGGTTCTCGGTGAGGAGCTGCTTTTTGAAGTTGTGGGGGGGGGGGGGCTGCTGGGAGCTGTGGGAGATGCCCCCACCCCCCTGCACACCCCCGCCCCCCCCTCTACAACATCTAACAGCAGCCCAGACAGCTTGGAGGGGGTCCACCAAGGGATCCACGTCGGGGTCCACAACAACACCACCGCTGCGCCCTGAAAAAAAAGCCTGTTATTTAGGCTGCTCCAGTTCAAAGCCGTTCTCAAACACAAAAGTCTGTCTGCTCTGCTCTGCGCCGTGACAGTTATACAAAACAAAGCCAAACCTTTGTGTTTTAGTTTCGTCTTCCGAGTCCAACCATTCCACTTTACCGTAATTCACGGTAATTTACTGGAGAATGCTAAAAACAGCAGCAGAGCAGCAGCAGCAGGCAGCAGGGCAGCGGCGGGAGCAGCAGCAGCGGCAGAGCGGGGGGAAAAAAGAAAAAATGGCCGAAGTCCCGGGTTTGGGGCGACGCCGCAAATTGCAGCAAACACATTACGGCGGCTCGAAATAGAACGACCCATCGGGGGCCATCGTCTCCTGGCCCCGGGAGTGGACCGAGGGTGACAGGGTGCAACATTCTTACTGCAGAAAACCCTGACAGGAAGTGCATATGGCCCTTAAGTAGCCCCCCTATCTGATTTCCTGTCCCAAGACAATCTCTCTTAAGTCTCTCCACCGACCGACCAACCCAACCGCCAGACCTCCGACGTCCCGACGTCCTGTCCTCCTCTCTCCTCTCTCCTCTCTTCCGCACACACACCACACACACACACAACACCGTTGCACGTAGACACAGGGTTAATTCACACACCGACACACACACACACACACACAGCACACACACACACACACACACACACACACACACACACACAATGAGATGGACTCAGATGAACGGTGTGGCGCCAGGATGTGGTGGACTCCATGCCATCTCTGCTGGGCTCGTTTCGTTGCACCCCGCCCCCCCAAACCCCCCCCATGCCCCCCCCACCAGGCACACAGGGGTCTTATGTAACTACGCTTTACCTCAGGAAGACACACACACACACACACACAAACACATCACAGCACTAGGAAGCACTAGGAAACCTGGATTAGGAAACCCCTGGTGGCAGCTTGTTTCTGCTTGACAGAGCAAGAGTCGACGGGTGGGGTTGGTGGTGGTGGTGGTGGTGGTGGTGGTGGTGGTGGTGGTGGTGTATGGGGAGCTGGTTGATCAAGGGCAATTCATCATGTGCATGGAAAACACCACCCACTGCCCCCCCACACCACCACCCCGCCCTGATCCTGCTCCACCACCACCACAGCCTCTCCCCCCCCCCCCCCCCCCCCCGCCCCTCAGCCACCACCACCACCATCACCCAGTCGCTCGTTACACTGGTATGTGTCTGGTGTCTGGTGTTAGATGTCAGAAAAGCCCCCCAGAAGAGAGATGGATTCTTCATATAGTCCAAAAACTAGACATGTGAAATATGGTCGTGTTGTAGTGCGTGAGTAACAACAACTCTCTTGACTCTCTCTTTGTGTGTTTGTGTGTCAATGTCAAGCACAGCCGAGCGCACGACACACACACACACACACACACACACACACGCGGCACACACACGTGGCCACACACAGTGCACACACACACGACAGCGGCTTTAGCGCTGGCTTACAGTCGATATGAATCACTTACCCAAATACCACCAGAGATACGGGGGGGGGGGGGGACTTTACTTTCCATTGCGCAACTTCTGCCGTCTATTCTTGGATCTAATCTGGTTGTTTTGTGGTGTGTGTGTGTGTGTGTGTGTGTGTGTGTGTGTGTGTGTGGTTTGTTTGTTGTGTGCTTGTTGTTGTGGTGTAAACAGGTGGACAGCTGGGCTCTGGGGGTCCTGCTGTACACGCTGGTCTACGGGGCCATGCCGTTTGATGGCGGCAACCACAAGAACCTCATCCGTCAGATCAGCAACGGAGAGTACCGAGAGCCCACCCAGTCCTCCGGTACGGCCTGGTGTTCACTGGACTGTCTCTCTGTCTCTCTCTCTCTCTTTGTCTCTCGCTCTGTCTCTCTCCCTCTCTCTGTCTGTCTCTGTCTCTGTGTCTGTCTCACTTTCTTTCTCTCTGTCTCTTTGTCTTGCTCTCTGTCTCTGTCTGTCTGTTCTCTCTCTCTCTCCTCTCTCTGCACTTTCTCATTGTCTCTCTCTCTTTGTCTGTGTTCTCTCTCTGTGCCTCCCGCTGTCTCTGTCCCCCTGTCTGTCTGTCTCTCTCTCTCCCTTCTCATTGTTTCTCTCTCTTTGTCTGTGTTTTCTCTCTCTGCCTCCCTCTGTCTCTGTCTCTCTGTCTGTCTGTCTCTCTCTCTCCCCTTCTCATTGTCTCTCTCTCTTTGTCACTCTGTTTTTCTCTTCTGCCTCCCCTTGTCTCTGTCTCTCTGTCTGTCTGTCTCTCTCTCTCGCTTTCTCATTGTCTCTCTCTCTTTGTCTCTTTTCCTCTCTCTCTCTCTCTCTCTCTCTCTCTCTCTCTCTCTCTCTCTCTCTCTCTCTCTCTCTCTCACTCTCTCTCTCTGTCTGTCTGTATCCCTTTCTCATTCCTCAAACATGTTCCGCTCAAGTTGTGGCAAACGAGTGCAAAACAATACTTTTGGGTTTCCTATTTTAAGATTTTAAGACTGAAGTTGGGCAGACATTTGTAAATACTCTGGTTGCTTCCAGTGACCTTTGTTTGCTGCAACACATATTTCCAGTTCCTCCAATTTTGATTGCGCTTTTGATTTGACGTTTGCTTTGATGTTGCTCAGGCTCACGAGTGCAAGTTTGCTCCACATAAAAGCAAACAGTATCCCTGATCAACGACTCAATGTAAATGGATTGCATTTATATCTCGCTTTTATCCAAATCACTTTACAATATTGCCTCACATTCACCCATTCAATACACCGACGGCGGTGTCAACCATGCAAGGTAACAACCAACACGTCAGGAGCAGTTAGGGTGAGGAGTCTTGCTCAGGGACACCTTGACACTTAGCTAGGCGAACCAGCAACCTTCCTGTTGCCAAACAACCGCTCTTACCTCCTGAGCTACTGCCGCCCAATGTGAAGGTACGGATGTTTCTGACCCATTTGTTCTCCCTTCCCAGACGCCCGTGGTCTGATCCGATGGATGCTGATGGTCAACCCGGATCGCCGGGCCACGGTGGAGGACATCGCTAACCACTGGTGGGTCAACTGGGGCTGGAAGAACAGCGTGTGCGACTGCGACGCCCAGCGCGACCTCGGGGGCTCGCCCATGCTGGCCCGCCTCATCGACTGGCAGAAACCGCGCCGAGAAACCCACCGTCCCCGTCCCCGCCGCCGTCCCCGCCACCGCCCCTGCCCCACCGCCCACCGCGCTCCTGCTCCTCCGCCAGAGGCCCAAGAAGTCCAAGAAGGAGAACGTCGAGGATGGAGATGTCGATGGCGATGAGGACGGTGGCACTCCCGGACCGGAGGACAAGCCCGGTCTGAAGAGACCCAAAGGCATCCTGAAGACCCGGCTGACCGGCGAGCCTCGCACACCCAGCCCCGAGCAGACGGAGCAAGGCCCGGCCCAGCTGCTGATGCGGCCGTCGGACGGCGGTAGAGGAGGAGGAGGAGGTGGAGGTGAGGAAGATGGGTCCGCTTGTGGATCGGGAGGAAGAGGGAGAAGAGGGGCCGGAGAACGTGTCGGGGGGCTCCCCGGCCAAGATGGCGGCGCCCACCCTTCCCAAGAAAGGCATCCTGAAGAACAACCAGCAGCAGCGGGAGTCGGGGTACTACTTCGTCACCGGAGCGCAGCGAGTCCTCCGAGCTGCTGGGGGCGCCGCCATGTCGCTGCTGGCCAGCTCCCCGCCCAAACGAGCCATGGGCCGCAAGGGCATCCTGAAGCGGCAACGGAAAGTACTCCACCTTCAGCGGGCCCCCGTCGTCGTCGGCCGCCGCCACCGCCGTCGCAGTGGCCGCAGCCGCAGCCCTCGGGGAGGCGGGCACGGCGGCGGAGTCAGGGCCTGTCCCGCAGCCAGAGCCGGCCCTCCAGCATCGTGGGGGAGGACAGCTCGGCGCTCTCCCTGTCCCCCGGCGCCCTCGGCGTGGCCGAGTGGCCGCCCACCGCCGCCGCTTCCCGCCTGCGGCCCCCCAACATCAGGGCCTGCGTGTCGGCCGAGAACCTGCTGCAGCTGGCCAACTTCACAGGGTTCCAGGCCACCATGGGGCCTGGCTCCAAGGGGGGTCATCCAAGGGCTTCGGCCGGCGGGGCTCCCGGGGGAAGCCGGGCTCGCCGGGGGACAACGGCAGCTTCTCCCTGCTGGGAGACCTGGAGGACATGACCCAGGTGTACCAGCAGGCCCTGGACATCAGCAGCACCCTGCACACCTGACCGCTGGGTGGCAACCTGACTGTGAGTGAGTGAGTGTGTGAGTGAGTGAGTGAGTGAGTGAGTGAGTGAGTGAGTGAGTGAGTGAGTGAGCGAGTGAGTGAGTGAATGTGTGTGTGCATGTATGTGTGTGCGTGCATGACGTGCGTGTGTGTGTGTGTGTGTGTGCGTACCTAGTTTCCTGTGGGATGTGATCGTTTACATGGGTGGTATTGACGACCAGTATGTTGCTGGGATACACCTCTTTTTTGGTGGCGGGTAGGTTTCCAGAGAGGAGCGTGCGGGGAGGCGGGAAACCTGGATCAGAACGACATGTAAACAACACGGGAACGCACACACGCACACGTGTGCACACACACGCACGCGCACACATGCACGGCCAGAGGAAATTCAGTTAGCATGTATGTATCTACCGTGTGCATGAGAATGTGAGTGGGAGAGAGACACAAGTAGCTGGCACGAGAGAGAGAGAGAGCGAGAGAGAGAATGCCACCCAGGGTGTCTTTCGTCAGGCCCACCCATAGACTTTGCTGTGTTCAAATGTTTACATATTCAGCAGAAAGGCAAAGTTAGAATCACAAACGCAGTGAGCGGGAAAAAAAAAAAAAAAAGGGTTTGCTGCTCCTGGCTAAACCGCAACCTTTTTTTTTTTTTTTTTTAAAGTTTGAGTTTACAACAGCACCTTAAAACTCACATAGAGCACACGCTTTGGTGATCTTTACTTCCTGTATCGAATTTTAGTTTTTGTTGTGTTTTTGTTGTTAACAAACCAGGGTCTCGCTCCAACATAACGATCGATGTTGATTATTTATTAATAGTTGTGTAGCTTTTTAGTTTTTTGAACGCCAAACTGGTGGAGGGCTGTTTTTTTTGTTTTTTTTTGACTGGAAGAGTCCAAACGCTCACCGGGGAACCGACTGAAATATAATTCTGTTACTAAGTGATGGGGGAACATTACTATATGATATAATCAGCATATTAAACTATGGCTGCATATGTAACACGGGCAGACCGAGCGTATCGTTGGTTTCAATGCGTATGTCCTATAATATGTGTGCGATACTTATGAAGTGTCTTGTTTTGTTTTGGGGTTTTTTTTCCGTTTTATTATTTTTCAATCATATAATGAGATTATATAATGTCGTTCCCCCCCCCCCGAGCGCGGCGGGGAAGAGCCACGCCACCAGTGCGGCCATGTTATCGTTTTTTTTTTTGTTATTTACTTTGGGAATGTGGAGAGACCCAGGACCTGGTCGACCATCTTTTATTACTGTGGTTGGAATGAGGGGGAAAGAAGGGGGCCCGGGTTCAAAGGTCACTCGAGAACATTCGTGGAGAGTGGAGATGAAAGAGATTCATCTTCGCCTCGTCCTCCTCCTCCTCCTCCTCCTCCTCCTCCTGCTGTGCCGCAGGTAAAATTATGGACACACACACACACACACACTTACACACACAGACAGACTCTTTAAATAGCCTGGACCGTGTTCCACGTCAGCTATTTCTTTATTATAGTTCACCGATCGTGTCCGCAGTTTTAGAGAGGACACCGTTGGGTTAGAGGACACGGTGTCTCTACCGCTGCAGTGTACAGTACCTACTAGACCAGACCAGAGGCACCTTTAGTCGCACAAGATGGCCCAGAGAATGCGTGGCCTCACAGTCCTGGAATGTTCCTGGCAAACAAACACAAACACACACACACACACACACACACACACACAGACACACACACACAGCAGGGGGTCTGTGTGGTTTGTTTTTTCTTCAGGATTCTTTCTTGTTTGTATTTTTTTTTTTCGCCGAACGTGCAAAACATTTTCCGTGGGCACCCGAGCGTCAAACCTTAAACTTTAGACGCCGTGTTTAAAAAGTGCCTGACTCCTCAACCGAAGTTGTCGAAGGTTGGGGCTGTTTTTTCTTTTTTTTCTTCAGACCCCCTGGGGTTTTAGTTAATATCTCACCCACCCCCCCCCCCAGCACCACCACCACCACCACCACCTCCACCTCCTCTGCTTCCTGGACCTGAGGAGGTGGATTTTGATGACACAGTGCATTCCACAGACAAAGGGTTGCTGCCTCTGCAGACGTGTTCCCGCTGGTGATCTTATCTATCTGCAGCGCAGGCACAGGCACCGCGTCTTTGGCACAGGTGGGCTCTGCGGTCCCCCCCCCCCCCCCCCCAACCGCCCCAAGCCCTCCAGCTGTGTATACTGGGACCATTGTGTCAAGAGAGCACAATTAGCCAGCTATTGTTTTTATTTGATTTGAGGCGTCGAGAGAAGCTAAGAGAGAGATGGGGAGAGAGAAAGTGAGAAAAAAAGAGGAGAAAGACAGAGAGACAGAGAGAGAGAGAGAGAGAGAGAGAGAGAGAGAGAGAGAGAGAGTAAGGGTTAGCGAGATGTAGTGATTTGTGAGATGATGAGGAAGTCGTAGAAGTAGACGAAGAAGAAGAAGAAGAAGAAGAGAAGAGAATTGTGCAGGTAAATGGTGACGAGAAGTGGCGAGGAGATTGGAAAAAGGGCGAATTCCGGTTTGAAAATAAATTTCGAAATTTCAAATGTTTTATTTGACGATAGCTCTCCCCTCCCCTTGAGGTGAATCATCTCATTGTGGAGTCGGGGTCACAAAAAGTTGCAAACTGGAACGCGAGGAAGAAAGGGTTTTGTGGAAGTTTGTGGAAATGTTTATTTGGACTTGTTTTGTGGAAGGAATGGAACGTAGGTGTAGAGAAGGTTGCCGGGAAGTGATAGTACGTGAAGCAATAGGGCGTTCGGATGATTCAGGGGAGTTCGGAGAGAGAATCCCCACAAAATAGGATTTATTATTTTGCGCCAAACAGGATTCCCCACCACCTGCCCCCCCCCCCATTAATGAATGAAGTCACCTTGACTTCATCTTTAAGTTTATTTTTTCTATATAGACTTATTTTTTCTGCTTTTTTTAGGGGTGAGGTGAGCGGGGTGGTTGACTACGAGTTGTTTTTCCGTGGAAATGCTTCAGGCTGTTGATACAGCTTGTCTGAAGGGTCAACGTGTGTGTGTGTGTGTGTGAGAGTGTGTGTGTTCTGTAAGGCCATACACCATAAACCACCGCCGTTCTCAGCGACGGCAGCGAGCGACTGGGAGTTTTAATGGGTGACATCATGCAACATATCAGATGATGTCGGTGGAAAATTATGCAGTCGAAAAAAACACAGGAGAAAAAGAACACACACACACACACACCAGAAAAATGTGTGTGTGTGTGTGTGTGTGTGTGTAAAATGCTTTCAGTGTTCTGCTATCCGTGTGCAGAGCAGAGGAGGTCCTGGGTTTTGATTCATATGGAAGACTTGTATTGTGTATTGTCTTGGGATGTTTTATTGTCAACTGGATTTACAGTGATGAAATTATACTATGTTAGTATTTTTGTTTTATTACGCTTCTGTTTTATGATTCTACACAAAAAAAAATATAAGAAACTTTTATATTGCGTTATATGTTACGGTAGAAATTTTATTCTTCCTTTTGAATTTGGCAAAATGCTACACAAATGGCTAAACTGTACCAAAGTAATTGGAATAAAGGTAACCTCATGCGAACGTAGCAATTAGTCTTCATCTGGCTAACGAGCTCAACACCAAAGAAGAAGTATTGTACACAACGATACCAAAGTCACCGAGTGCCATAATGCTGGAAAACAAAAGGATAGTAAGATTTAAAAAAAAAAAATCGTATTTTGCTGCCAAACTGGAAGTACCTGACTTATTGGTTCACTGACTAATCATAGGAAAACTTGACTGGATTTTTTTCTTTTTTCTTTAGTTTTTTTGTTATGACAGTAATAATAAATGAGTATTATTTTGTTATTTAAGTGTTTTTTCTTTTTAAGATTAAGGCTCATTACTATTGTTGGCTAATGACACTTTTTGTTTTCGTTCTGGTGTCTGCCGATGATTCTGGACTGCCGAGGTGGAGTACGATCAGTGCCTTTGCTATCTTTCATGATTTTTGTTTTTATAATGAAAAATATTACCATTGTGTTTTTTTTATACTTATATTTATTGGTGATCAAGCCATTAAAAAAAAAATACAAATACAAATAACTCAAAAAGAACTCCACATGGCTTGGCTTCGTTTGGAGTGGTGTGTGGGCTTACATAACTGTACACAGATTATTCGGAGTATTCGGAGATATAACTCGTCTTGTTTATCTCTTGACGGATCAGGCGTACAAGTCGGCGTCCATTCCGGCAAAAGCGATGGTCGTTGGCGTGTAGTTTTTTTTTAACCAAAAACCCAACCAAAGTTTTCGATTTCACCAAAATCCTGTAAAATGTCTTAAATCGTCCGTCTGGGTGCATCTCCACTCAGAATTCATCGTGCCTCTGTAAAGTACGTAAACAACTTCAATAAATGGATAACGAGAATCGGTGTGTTTTGTCAATGTTCTGTGCGTACGTGTGTGTGTGTGTGTGTGTGTGTGTGTGTTTAAATCGAGTGAAAAGCTAAAAAAGCAACACAAGACAATAGCATGTATGTCCTCCGGGGGGGGGGGGGGGGGGAGTGAAAATATGCAGTATAAGCCAAACACCACCACATATTGTACACTTTCGCAAGAGGAGACATCTTAAAACAAATAGCTTGACTTTGATTGGCCCCTAAACACCATCTCCTGCTAATGATTACGACGTAAAAGAAACATTACATTGTGTAACCCCCCCCGCTCCCCTCGGCCCCGCCATCCTGCCCCCCCCCCCCTCCTCTCCACTCCCTCCCTCCAGAGAACAGTCATTCATACGGTCAATTAAAAACGTCCCAAATTAAACAAAGTGCAGTCGAACCTGTAACAGCGCAGGAGAACATAACATAACATACCCTTCATACAGTTCATATTTGGCTCTGGGGGGGGGGGGGTGGTGGGGGAGATTACTGGACTCTGGGGGGCCGGGGGAGTCGGGGGTCAATTGGTTGTCGAGAGAGAGAGAGAGAGAGAGAGAGAGAGAGAGAGAGAGAGAGAGAGAACATTGCTGTTGCTGTTGCTGCTGCTGCTGCTGCTGCCGTGACTGTGGGCTGCTGCTGCTGCTGCTGCTGCTGCTGCTTCTGCCGCTGCTGTTGTTGTTGTAGCTGGCCTAATGCGAGCCACATTGTGGATGAACAGAGTGGGTGGACCACGTCTGCAGCTCTCAGGGCTGACCAGGCACCGGCCGTGTGCGTGCGTGCGTGTGTGTGTTGCGTGCGTGCGTGTGTGTGTGTGTGTGTGTGTTGCGTGTGTGTGTGTGTGTGTGTGCGCAGCTCTTACTCATAACAATAATAATAATAATATTACAATATCACGCACAGACAGCATGAATCATTGCACCGTAAGGCTGCGGATCGCTGCCACGGAGGAGGAGAAATATCGGAGCATATCTCACTCTTACATACCTAAACTATTAGGTATTCAGAGCCCCGAGAGTCCAGTGTTACTCGAGCACCGAATACAACCACCCCCCCCCCCCCCCCCCCCCTCCTTTTGCATACTTTTAGTTTTATATATCCCTATCAATTTACAATTCCATTACATAGCCACTGTTTTTCCACCCCCAAGGGGAGAAGTTTGATCCAAGACGTGTCCAGAGATAAGCGACAACAAGAGGTTTATTTTTAACCCCCCGCGATTAAATGTGTAGCCTGCCTGTTGGGTGACATCACACACACAACGTTGCCTCGATGGCGTTCCATACCGTGCATATAGGGGGGCTCGTCAACTCAAGCAATCACTTAAGTAAATCGAGTAAACGGATCAATTGAAATCAATTTAGCGCAATCAATTCAGTACACGGCGTAGCCAAGCGTACGAGGAGCGTAATGAATGGGTCTGTGCGCTTCACAATCAAGGGTTCAGCGGAGAGCAGACTCGTTCTCTCTCTCCGCCGTACGCATGCTGACACTCCGGTGACCCCGTTCAAAGGGATTTTTTCTTCCTTTCCTGAACTCTTGCGAGCAATTTCGGGTTCACTGTTTGACCCCTCAAATAAAGTGCAGCTGCCAGGCCTTCTGATGTAGGCTACCCCCACCCGCCCACCCCCCCCCCCCCCCCCATCCGCCCTCTCCTACTCCACCGATCAAACTCTTGTTTCCATCTCTACCTCCTCCACCCATCTATGGAGGACGAGGTGGGTCTGTTGTTGGGCTGATTGAGTCTGCAGTCAAACACACTAAGACACACACACTAAACACACGCACACGCACACACACGCACACACACACACACGCACACACACACACACACACCACGCACACAACACACACACACACACACAAAACCTTTCCTTACCTACCCCATCCAGTCCTTTACAATGACTCTGGCTTCCATCCACTCTCTCTCATCTCTCTCTCTCTCCCTCTCTCTCTCCCTGTGTATCTCCCCTGCTCTCTATCCCTGTGTCTCCCTCTCCCTCTCTTTACTCTCTCTCTCTCTCTGTTTTCTGTCCTCTCTCTCTCTCTCTCTCTCTTTCTTTCTCTGCCTCTGTCTCTACCTCTCTCTCACGGATGGAAGTCTGCATAATGTTGGAGGGTATAAGCTTTTCTTTTCTTTTTTCTTTCTTTGTTCGCTCAGAGCGCAGACTTTATTTTTCCTTTTTCAAAGTGGGCCTCGTCTCCCTCCGGCCCCTCCCTCCCTCCCCCCTCCCCCCCTCCCTCCCTCCCCTTTGAGCTAGGAGTGGATAGAAGCCATCGCACGCAGTGGGGATTTGGAAAATGGAAGATGGTGGTGGTGGTGGTGGTGGCGGTGGTGGAGAATTATACACACACTTCAAATCAGTTTACAACCCCTTTGTCTGAGGAAGGAGGGAGGAGAAAGGGGGAAGGGGGAAGGGGGAGTTGCGTTGCGTTTCGTGGTGTGAAGAAATATGGCGGAATAATCTGCAACAACCGCCACCATAAGCGCGGGGAAAAGCCGAGGCGAGAGCAGGCGAGGCGTGGAGGTTTTGCCGAAGCCGCGCGGTGGGTTGGGGGCTTTATGGTGGCCTGCCTGTTCTTTTGCAGAGGAATAAATACAGAAATAAATAAATAAATAAATAGGGGGTCCTCTCTGCCTGCCTGCCGACGGTCGGCCGAGAGTGTGTGTGTGTGTGTGTGTGTGTGTGTGTGTGTGTGTGTGTGTGTGTGTGTGCTGCTCCTCCTGTGAACCTGACACATTGTTTTAGCAATAAGATTCTGGGAAGGCAGGATTTGTCTCTCGCTGTGTGGACTCAACTGCACGGCACGCACACACACACACACACACACACACACTCTCTCTCTCTCTCTCTCTCTCTCACGCACACATACACACACACATGCGTGTCGGAGGAAGCGAAAGCGGGAATAAACACATCGAAACGAACGCACACACACATTTTAAATAGGTCATTTATTCCTCCCTCTCTCTCTCTCTCTCTCCTCTCTCTCTCTCTCTCTCTCTCTCTCTCTCTCTCTCTCGGACCGTGACGCGAGGACACACACTAAAAACATACAAATGTGCGCACACTGACTCACACCGACACACGCACACACACACACACACACACACACACGCACACACACACACACACACGTCCCTAGCAGGCATCTCTGCGTGGTTCCTCTTCCTCTCCTCTCGGCTGTGATAACATTGTGAATGGAAATGGAATGGAATAAAAACCAGCCTCCCCTCCTTCCTCTACGGCCAGTTCTCTTCCCTCTCCTGTCCGGGAGAGACTATTTTTAGACGCCGCTCTGCTATTCTGGAATTCATTGCTGACTGGCTCCTAGTGCTGCTGCTGCTGCTAGTGCTGCTGCTGCTGCTGCTGTTGCTGCTAGTGCTGCTGTTGCTGCTGCTGGTGCTAGCTGGGTGTCTGGGCGGCGATCTCTCCAGGAATGTCTGGCCAGCTCTCAAACCACCACTCCAGAACCCCGGTACAGGGCTCTGGTTACAGGCCCCCGGGCCACGGTAGCCTGGGCTGCAGTTCAGCCCTGCGTCCTGTGTCCTGTGTCCTGTGTCCTGTTCTACTGTGTCCTGTGTCCTGTGTCATGTCTCACTGTGGTCCTGTGTCGCCTGTGTTCTGGCTTATGATTGTTCTTGCTTCCTGTGTCCTGGCTTTTG